>OY986437.1:52947829-53547829 GCA_963920525.1 Dichetophora obliterata
TTAAATTTTCTGATTTTTTAAAAAAGTCAATAAATAATCGTTATTTTTTGACCAATTTTATTTCGATCAAAAATAACAGTTAAAATTTTACTTTTAAATTTTCGATCAAAAGTAAAAGTTATATTTTAATTTCTATATCATATGCTTGCAGTCGCTGTTCCAGTCGTTTGCGAAATAAATGAAAACAGAATGTGCAATGATAAGCAACTAAGCGATGCAATGCAAAGATATGAAGATCGATAGCAATGTCTGAAATATCACCTTAATAAAACTCTGGAACATTTTCTGCATAGCTCCTTCATTTCCAATTTGATTGACAACAACTAACCACTGAAAACAACATAGTGAAAACCAAGCATAGGTGTAAAAAAATAAAAATTCTACTTTATTAATTTTTTTGAAAATTTTAGCTTTTATAATAGTTAATAAGAAATTCATATGTCAAATTTGTAATCTCTATTTTTGATCGGAAAAATAAAAGTAAAATTTTTGATCAAAAATAAAAGTTAAAATTTTACTTTTATTTTTCCGATCAAAAATAGAGATTTTAACTGTTATTTTTGATCGAAAAATAAAAGTCTAATATTAACTTTTTTTGGTCAAAAAAATTAAAATCAAAATTTCACTTATATTTTTGATCGAAAAAATTGAAATCATATCCAAACTTTTATTTTTGATAAAAAAATAAAAGTCAAATTTTAACTTTATTTTTGATCGAAAAAATAAAAGTCTAATTTTAACTTTTATTTTTGATCGAAATGAAATAAGTCAAAAAATAACAATTATTTATTGACTTTTTTGAAAAAAATCATAACCGTTACGGTCCCTGAAGACCGTTACGGGCCGAGAGGGTGAAAAATTTACCTGTTTACTCATTTTTTTCAGACAAGCTCGCGTTTTTGGGAAAATGGCATTTTTATTTATTTAAGGACTTTTTTTATTTTTTTTACAATCTTACTGGAAAATGTTTCATGCTATTCATTTGTCCATACTCAAACAAAATTTTTTGACATCTAAACATAACTTATCCCTTTTGTAGTTTTATAGATACATTCAAAGATGAAAAACTGCGATTTTAATGGCTTTATTTATCGAACAAGTACTAAGCACTATTTCTCAGTGGAAATATTGGCTAAAAACATAAGTACGTTGACGGGAATTTTAAAAGAATTCATTTTTTTAAGTTTTGGAGTTACTTCTTTATCTTTTCGTTTTGCTCGAGAAAAACTCAAGCACATGAATCTGTATCTTTCTCTATAAATATCCTTTGACACTTGCGTAAAAAAAACTTAAATTAATAAACTGTATAACTTCTCTATAATCAGGTGGTAAATTTACTGCGATAAGATTTACTGCGATGCAAATAAGATTGTTGACTCTCAATCGAAACTCAAACTCTACAATCGAAAATCTCATAAGAATTTCTCTAATGTAAAAACCGGTTTAAATAAAAATATCAAACTGTCCAAAATATTTTGATTTTTTAATTAATTGATACTTATTTTTTTTTGTCAATTTTTTTTTTAAACATAAATTTCTTGGCAGTTTAATTTTTTGCTCCGAAACTAACGAGTTAATCAAAAACTAATCTAACAATAATCTGTAGATAATTTGATTAGCTTTCATTTGTTATACCGTGTGTTGTTGTGGAATTTATTTGTTACGAGATATCTTTATTAAATGGAACTACCTTTTTTTTGCACAAAAAAAATCCAAAATGGGCTATATCTTGATAACGAAATGAGAAATCAATCAAAATTGCCCTTGGGATGGTGATAGTTCTAACTATATTAAAAGTATATATATATTTGTATCTTATATTCCACCTTGCTTTTCAAGTGAAGTTTATTCTATGCACTTTATTAATATGTTGAACGTAATTGATAGGCTCAAAGATAATGAATACTCGATTGTATTGGGTGATTTCAACTTAAGTAGTGTAAATTGGACTTATTCTAAGGATCTTTTAAGTATGATTCCGAACTCGATGTGCAACAATTTGGAAATCGATTTTTTAGACTCTATATATTCCTTGGGTCTGATTCAAATAAACTCTGTCACAAATAGCTTGAACAAAATCTTAGATCTTATTTTTATTGATAATGAGCTAAATGCCAATTGTGTTGAAACGGATTTACTTCTTTCAAATAATAGTTTTCATCATAAAGCACTTTTAATACAATTAGAAATTCTTATTAATGATACATCTGCTATAGAAGAAGACACTTTTGTTTTTGCATTTAAAAAAGCTGATTACACAGCGATATCTACATTTTTATCGAGTGTGGATTGGCGTCTGGGTTTTGGTGATATCTTGTCAGATAATTATGACTTTTTTATCGAAGTTATAAATCAAGGATTTACTCGCTTTGTTCCTATTAAAAAGATAAGGAAAAGTTCTAAGCCGGAGTGGTTCAATAAAAGTCTTTCAAAATTATCTTTTCGTCAAAACTATTTACAGGCGCGTAGTGAATACGCATCTCTTAAAGAATCGCTCTACAAATCTCACCTTAATAAGCTGGAGTCTGATATTAGAGAAAATCCGAAGAACTTTTGGAATTTCTTAAATAAAAAAAGGAACACGAAGGGTTTCCCTAAAAATATGTTTTTTAACGAAAAAACTGCAAGTAGCACTTCAGACGTCACAAATCTTTTTGCTGATTATTTTCAATCGAATTTTTTATTAGACGACGGAGATGACGTGAACTGCCCTTTTTATTATAATGACAACCCTATTATTGATATGGGCTCATTAGTTCTTTCTGATGATGATGTCTTACAAGATTTACTCACTCTGGACATTAATAAAGGAACTGGTCCTGATAATATTCCCCCAATATTTCTAAACAACTGCGCAGCTGTGCTAGCCCAGCCATTAGCGCTTTTATTTAATTTATCTTTAAAGACAGGGCAGCTTTTGAATATTTGGAAAGAATCCATTATAGTCCTATCCATAAGTCTGGCTCTAGGCAAAATATAGTGAACTATCGACCGATATCAAAATTGCCCTTGATCCCTAAATTATTTGAATCAATTGTCAAAAAACACATTTATGCTAGAATTAAAAACTCTATATCTGAATTCCAACACGGTCTTGTCAGTGGTAAATCTACTTCTACAAACCTATAACACTGTTCTCTCACTTCATTAAAACTGAAATGGAAAAAGGCAATCAAATTGACGTAATTTTTACTGATTTCGCCAAAGCCTTTGATAGAGTTCAGCACTCCATTATCGTTAAAAAACTTTCCCTAATGGGGTTTCATTCCTCTTTGTTATCCTGGCTGAGGAATTACCTTTCTGATAGGTATCAAGATGTTCGTATTGGTAACTGCTACTCAAAATCTATTACTAACCATTCTGGTGTGCCCCATGGAAGCCACCTTGGACCTCTATTGTTTGTCTTGTTCATCAACGATCTCCCAAACTTTTTACAGCATACTAACTGTTTGATGTATGCTGATGATGTTAAACTGTTTAATTCGATTTCTTCAACTTCCGACCATCGACTTCTTCAAAGTGATTTAAACAATATGATTAAATGGTGTTCAGTTCATAGACTTTATTTAAATGTTGCCAAATGCAACATTATGTCTTTTTATATGAAAAAAGAACCAAATTTTTTTAATTACTCAATCGCAAATAGTAGTCTTTCACGTGTCGAGTCTACATCTGATCTAGGAATTCTATTTGATAGAAAAATTTCTTTTTCCAACCATTACGATTGCATAATTACTAAGGCTAATGCAATGATAGGTTTTTTGAGGCGTAATTCGAAGGAATTTAAGGATCCATACACCCTTAGAACGTTATTTTTATCTTTAGTAAGGTCTATCTTGGAATATGGATGTGTGATCTGGGATCCATATTACGAGGTAGATTCTTTGTGATTGGAAAAAATACAAAAACGTTTCACTTGTTACATAATGTTTAAATTAAATTGGAATTTTATGCCAACGTACGTATCTAGGTGTGCTCTTCTGGGTCTTAATACCTTAGCCTCCAGACGTAAATTTTTTTCTTGTTATTTTTGTTCGCGATATAATTATGTCACATATAGACTGCGCGCCACTCCTCGCTCTTTTAAGAATATATGCGCCTGAGAGATGTTTTAGGCAAAGAGATTTTTTTTTACATTCCGTATCATAGGACAAACTATGGCCGTAATGATCCTATTAATAATATGTGCTTAGCGTTCAATTCCATAAGTGCTCAAATAGATCTCACTCTGAATAGACAAACTTTTAAACAAAATTTATTAAGAATTGTTTAAAATGAATTTATAAAAGTGTAATATTCTTTAATATAATTATGTTTACATTTTATTAGTTTTATATCATATTTTTTTTATAATTTATATGTTATTACTCAAACTGTTAAACGATTGTTGATAGTTAAAATAGAAATAAATAAATAAATAAATAAAATAATGCTGTTTTCGAAACAAGGGCCCAATTTTGCATAAGAAATAGATAGTGGCATTTAAGTCGTATTTTGACTGTAAGCCAGTGTAATTAATACAGTACTATTAACTAATTAATATGTATTGTGAAATAGATTAATTCGATAATTATTAATTCGTGGTTTCATTTTAATTATTTCTATTTATACAATTGAATAAACTTTAGTATTTATTTGTATCTACAATAGCATAAGTGAAATGCATCTTACTCTTTAATTTAATTTACATTATTTTGTAATTTATTTAAGTAAAACTCAAATTGACGCATCTCCTTCTTTCTTTCGCTAATAGCAATTTTAATTTTTCCTAAATCCTCTTTAGAAAGCAAAACAGTAATAAAACATAACTATCGTTATTAAAATTTCAGATAATTTTAAACCTAAAATCTTACAAAATTGACAACATGACAATGTTTCTTGAAAAAATTTTAAACTTAATCAAATGTCAGAACCCCAAAACCTTGATCAGAATATATTTTTATTAAAACTTAAGAAGGTCTGAAAGTGTATCCTTGCAAGCCAGCCTGGCTACAATTAATATATGTTGCTATTCCATAAAATTGTCAATTACCTAACTTGATCGACATTTGCTTGCATGCTTGTCAGCCATTTTGCCTTGCCGTTCATACTTCTGCTTACCTCGCAATCATGCGCCAGCATCAACGTGAGCTAACTAACTACATCAACTGGTAATAAACGTTGTTTCGCCTGAACCAATTTGGAAAATTGGATTTTGACATTTAAGTCAGATAGGTTTTAAAAATGCAAGCGAAAAAGTGTCGAAGTTGTTGTTGTGGTGGGTGAGCAGCAGCACCTGGTGCTTTTGCTACCTTACTGCGGTATGTCTGTCATGAGCAGTTTTATTGCTCTAAAAGTAGCTAAAAAAATGTGTGTGTTCAAAGCTGATATTCTGGCTGTTCACGGTTAATAAACCTTTTTTAAAGACTTGTAGAAAAATTTTTAAAATACTACACCAAAAAAAAAAGGTTGTCTTAAAGAAAAAAAATCATTATTCTCTTATGGTTAATCTAAATGCTTATTAACTGCGGATTTGGTGGGTTATACTTTCTAGTGCGAGATAAGACTGAAATTATTTTCTTGACTTAGTATTTACTAAATTTTTGCATGGTGTAGGTATTTTTCTTTTTTATTTTATTTTTTTAAAGCAACAGCAGCCAACTTTGCCATCATGATTGGAGGCAAAAACAACAACACTGTCTTCTCGATACTGTATTCCATAAAATCCACCCACTGCATTAATTGGTTTTTACAATTTTTGTTGTTGTTGTTAGATGCTTTAGGTGCTTTCTGTACTCATGGAGGCTGCAAGTAACAGCTCAAAATTGTGCTGTTGTTAGTCAACGATGTATCATGTGACAAGCAAATAGTGCAAAAGTCACACAAATTTTAAAAAATGCATTAGGGCTGTTCACAATCCTGGGCAAATGGTCTTGCATCATAGCATTTGCAAAATGGTAGAGTTTTTTTTTGCTCTACACTAACAAAATATACAGAGATGCATTTACTATGCTATTGCAAATAAGTAATGCTCAAAACCCATAGTTTATATTTACTATACTTATGCAATACTGAAATACATACTGACAGCTAGTGGTTGAAGAAAGAAAAACTGAAAAACAACTGATATGGAAAATAAAAAAATACTTCAAGCATTTTTCGGCATTAAATTTGTTTCAACACTATTTATAATAAAAAACTTTTGCTTTTCATCGACCAGCTGTTAATTTTATGTTTTGTAACAAGTGTTGCAAAGTAATCCGAAAAAAACCGTTCACAATTGGTGGCATATTTTTACAATTGCACAAATTTGCAATCTCAAATGCACAAGATTGTGAATTGCAAAATTAAATATTCTTTAATTGACTTACCCAGGAAGTGTTTGTGCAAAATATCTTTACGCCTCTCTGTTTGGGCGGTAAAGAAACTTTCTTGTAGGCTGCGTTGCACAGGTAAAATACTATGAATCAAAATGATATCTCAAGATGTCACTAAATATATCCACGATACTTGTTCCTGAAACAAATTGGTGCAACCTCCCATACACGAGAAAACTGTTTGCTAAATTTGTATTTGCTAAGTTGTTTGGCTGCCAACTCGTTCCAATCGCATTCTCCAATTTTTTAGCCCATATGCAAACATCCACAAAAAATTTGACAAAATTTTTTTAAAAAAGAACATTAAAACATAATATAAAATAGCTTTTAAGAAACGACTAAAATAAATCCTTTTATAATTTAAGTATTAATAAAGTTTATGAATCATGTTTTCAAATGTTTTATTTTTTCTTAAAGCATTTGAAACATTTTTGTATTATTGACTTTTTTATAAAAGCTATTTATGTTCATATATTGTATATTTGCGGTTAAAACTTAAGTGCAAAATAAAGTTAATTTTTTGGAATTTAAAAAGATTCCTTACCGTTTTGGTAAAGTCATTTTGTATGGGAGAAAAGCGTGGTTTTCAAAAAATTTTGACAAATTCTAAATATGTGATGAATATCTCACACCAAAGTGTGTGCAAAATTTCAAGTCATTCAAGCATTTATAGAGATCACTTTTGCTAAAATCCGTTTTGCCAAAATCACTTTGTATGAGAGGTAAGCGTGGTTTCATCCGATTTTGCTCATTCTCGAACTTGATCTAAGTTTTTATAATATAAGCATATGTTTTAAATTGTTATTCGAAATTCGGCTGTAATCATGTTGACAGACAGACAGACGGACCTGGCTAAACCAACTCAGGAGGTGATGGTGATCAACAACAAATATACTTTTTTATACCTACAACGCCTTCTTATTAGCGTTAAAAACGGAGTGACAAAGTTAATATAGCCTTTACGCAGTACGAGTGGGGATTAAAAAACAAGTTAACTTTTTTAAATCACTTCTTGTGATCGCAAATGAGCTGATTAAATCAGTCAAAACGAATGAAAAAAATTGATAAAGCCGAAGAAATGCATGTTGCGAACTGAATTTTTTAATCCAATGGGAATGTTCAGCAATAAAGAAGCTTAGCAAAAGTTTCTAAGCATAATAATACGGAAAATTTTGAAATTTGCTACGATTATTAAATGAAATAAGAAACAAATGTAAAATTTAATAATTTTCCCCCAAAAAAAACACTCATTCCCCCATCGAGTCAAAATTCCACCCAAATAGGGGATTTCCCCCCTAGTTGACAACCCTGATTGTGGCTAAGCAAAACTTGCGCTTGATTTTCAACCACTTCAAAATTATGCTCGAAATTTAGCAAAAATTAATCAAAACTTGCTATTCCAGTTTGTATTAACTACGGCTAGGACTTCGATGACATGTCATCTTTTTTCTGCTGCTTCTAAGACATTTCCTGCTTATTTAAAACATCCATTTCTGTTTCCTAAATTCCAAATATGAAAAGTTGTTAGTACATTTTTTCGTAGTTTTTCATCGTTTTTAGTTTTCAGGAAATTTTTACTAGATCTAGGGAATTTTTTGGTCATTTTTAAAGATTTTTAATTTATTTTATTGTCATTTTTTGACGTTTTTAATTTTTATAGCATTTTTCGGTCATTTTAGTGTAATTTTTAAATTTTTTTTTTCGTACTAAAAATGTCACACTGCAAATTTTTAAACATATTCCTTAAACACTAAAATCCTTTTAATCAAAAACATTACCTCTCGACAAAGGAGTAGATTTGTTTATAGACTTCGATGAAAAAAAGCTCTGCGCGTGGTGAAACTGACGAAAGGGTATGTAAAAAAATGAAACAAGTGTTAGATAAAACTCAGGATATGCTAGTATAAAAAAAATTAAAAAATAAGTAATGTTTTATTTCTAAGGCTAAATTTTTTGTTTATTTTCCATGCAATTGTGTTCATTTTTTGGGTGATTTTCTGCAGTTTTTAGGTCATTTTTGTCAAATTTTTAGGTCATTTTTTGCAGTATTTAGGTCATCAAAATCCGAGCCCCGATAATAACTTAGCAAATTTTTGATTAAAATCAAGCAAAATTTTGCTAAGTTAGCTATATAAACTGCAAAATCTAATTTCTACTTAGCTCAAGTCAATATTTGCTTAATTATGTATTATAAACTTGCTGATATACCCGGTGTTACTCGAGAGTAATTTCTATAAACATTTTAATATACACTTCTCGATTTAATGTTTTTTAACCCTCTTCCTGCTAAGAAAAAAAGTAACGAATCTTGTATTTTGGGCAAATTTTGCCCAATACAGTTTTACAAGTAATTTTAATTCAATTAACTCAAAGTTTTATTAATTTAATAAGTTCAAAAGTTATTTGTGGCATGAATTGCATATAACTTGGATGTTGGAATGTTTTTTGCACACAAATAGGTTACATTTTTCACATGTAGTACTATATTTAGTGCTATTGGACTTGTTTTCACAGCAATAACAACGGCCTCTCTTTGCAGCTTTCTCTTCCTGAGGGTTACGTTCTTTCCTGGCGACAGTACCATATAAACTGTCTGACGGTGCAGTTTTTCATCTTCCAATAGCATTAATCCCAATTCTTCCAAAAAGAGTCTGCGACGAAAATGTTTTGCTTTGTTCCACTCGGGGTTTATAGTTGTCCAAATCACAAAAGCATTGCATGCAGATACATCAAGCATATTTGCGAATAGAGCTACAGGCCATCTATTGGTTTTTCGCTTACATGTATATGTAGCAACCAGTTGATCGAGTGTATCTACCCCTGCCTTTGTATGGTTATAATAGTCTTTTATTTCCGGCTTCTTTGACTGGCTGTCCATTATTTTTGCGTCCTGATGCAATGTGCTTATCAGATATACGCAACGATATTTTTTTGGAACATAAGCAACTAATGTCACTTTATTTTTATGTTCAAAAAGGAACTCTGAGAAAAGGGGAGGTTTTTTTCTCATATCCAAAATATGTGGGGGCAGAAATACCTTATTTTTACGGACAGTTCCAACTATTGTCATTTTCTTTTTCAGAAGTTCAGCAGCAAGATCATATGACGTAAAAAAATTATCGCAAGTGATGTTATGACCCTTGAGTCCTTCTGCAAGTTCTAGCACTACTCGCATGCCTTGATTCTTCTCAGCGGCACAATTTCGATTTCGCCCGGTATAGACTTGCATAGCCCAGGCATAACTAGTGTTTGAGTCGCACAGCGCCCAAATTTTGATTCCGTATTTCGCTGGCTTTGAAGGAATATATTGCCTAAATGGGCATTTGCCACGATATGATACCAGCTGTTCATCGACTGTCACGCATTCATTTGGATTGTACATAATCTTCAAATTATTTGCCCATTTGTCCCACAAAGCTCTTATAGGTGCCAGCTTATCCCGAGCACGCCGATCCTCCCTATCTGACTTATCATCAAATCGAAGTACGAAGTATACGATGTATAGTTTATTTCCTTCCAAGTTTCTCCAAACACTTTGATTCCTATATAGTAATGTATAAATAGGTTTTCTGATGTACAAAATTTTTTAAAAATTCTATCAAAATCACCTTCAATATTTGTCATCTTTATGATTATAGATTGCATCTCCTTTGTCATAAATAACTCAAATGTAGATTTGATATCACTAAAACGCTCAATGGCATATTGGGTTGGTCCAGGTTTGGAAGTAATAACGTTTTCATCTGTTTTCCTACCAACCAACGAGCCACTGCATTTGTCAAACCAAATTGTTTTCTTGTCCTCAGAAAAAAAACCAGAAGGAGGGTCTTCTTCTTGCTCTGGAACAGTAAATGGTTCTTCATCGGAGTAAATACTTTCTCCCTCCGATATTCTTAAATTTGTTACTGATCCATTATCTGATGAACTTTGCAAATCGTCGATTGAGCTTTCATGGTCGAGTACACCCTCTTCAGGCTCACTGTATGAATCGCTTATCAGGTCTTCTATTTGGCGTCGAGTAAGCTGGTGTTGGATATCGTATAGTCAGTTATAATCCACTAAAATTTTCTTACTTTTTATACATACCTTTTTGGACATTGCTTTTTCTCTTTTTTCGTGCTGTAAAAAATATATATTTCCACTTTTAGAACTCACAACCCACGGGAGCAAAAAAATCAACTACGTCGCAAAAATAACAATGGTGCACTCTCGAATGTGTTCTTCTTTCTGATGTATTTGAAGGGGTAAAGCAACTGAGCATATGTTGGTGATTCCCCAAAATAAAAAAAAGGCGTACAGTGCTGCCGTTATTGTTGCGAATGTTGGGCTTGCTGCAGTCGACGAAATGTTAGCAACAAAATTCTATCAACTCCTTCGTGCAATGTACGATGTTTTGTGTAAGCAAAGCACACTCTCATTTGGTGTTCAGCATTGATTGAAGCAACACATACACGTATAAAAAACAGACGGAATATACTCATGCACAAACCCGATCAGCCACGTGGCTCTCATTTAGAAATAAGAGATTCCCCGGAAAACGAAAAAAAAGACACACATTTTAAATGTTGCTCGCGGAAATAATAGAAAATTGTATTGGGCAAAATTTGCCCAAAATACAACATTCGTTACTTTTTTATGGAGGAGCCTCTGGTGGAGCCACAATATATTAATTCATAACACTGATGAAATATGGGGAAAAAATAATTACCACAAAATTTCTTGCCGATAATACTTAATTCACGCATGATACGCTGAGTTAAAAACCCGTTTGGGCAAAATTTGCCCAAAATACAGGATAAGGGTTAAATTTTGGAATTTTGTAAAAACATGTTGAATTTAAGTTTGAGACCACTATAAAAATATTAGTTAAAAAATTGACCGTGCTTTTTTAACGAAGCAATAATTTTACCACTGTTTTTTTTACAGTCAAAAACTGTTTTTTAGCTCTAAACTGAATTTACTGGTTACTAGTAAACATGTTACTTGCACTTCGCTTATGAAAATCAAATTTGTAAAAAAAAGGAAAATGGACACCAAACTTTCTAAATTTTTAGTAGTTTTTCAACTTGGAAAACAACAATTGGTTTGTGTCTAAATTAAAAAATAAAATAAACTGAGTCTGATAGTTGGTGCAATTTCTTAAATCTTCAGAATTCCTTTTTTATGCGAAAAATTGTACAGTCGTTTCTTAATGTAAATTAGCAAAAATGTGTAAGTTAAGAAAGCAGACGCTTTTTAATTTCCAATTATAGCATATACAGCAACCTGTTACAATATTATCGACGTAAACATTTGCAAAAAGTAAGTAGATTAATTACTACATACAGGGTTGCCCATATTCGACGGACCCATGTTTTTTTCAAAAAAATCAAAGAAAAAAATAAAAATTTGGCGGTTGGCAATCTTAATCATTTAATTTGTTCCAAGTAGATTTGTTTACATCAATTTTTGAATATGATATCTCTCAAATGGCCGCCTCTGGCGTTGATGGCGTATTGTGCCCTTTTTGCAGCATTTTCCATCGTTTTCGCCAACATTTCGGCCGGAATAGCGGCTATTTCTTCACGAATGTTGTCCTTGAGCTCTTCTACGGTCCTTGGCTTGTTAACGTAAACCTTTGACTTCAAATATCCCCACAAGAAGAAGTCAGGCGGCGTCAAATCGGGCGAACGCGGTGGCCAGTCCAAATCACCACTTTTCGACATCAAACGGCCCGGAAACAAATTCTTCAGAAAATCGATTGTTATGCGACTTGTGTGCGGTGGAGCGCCGTCTTGTTGAAACCAGAACTGCCTCATACGCTTTCGACGAATAATTGGCATCACAAAATTGGTCATCATGTCGCGATAACGCTCCTGGTTGATGGTAACAGCATGGCCATTTTCATTTTGGAAGAAAAACGGCCCAATGACCGTTTTCGCACTAACGCCGCACCAAACTGTGACTTTTTCGTCATGAAGAGGCACTTCTTGAATCTGCTGAGGATTTTCAGTGGCGTAAATACGGCAATTTCGCTTATTTACGGTCCCATTCAATGTGCACTTCTCACATTTTTTAATCTTTTAAAAGCACGTTGAGTTTTCACAATTGACTTCTTCTGTTGAATGTAAATTTCAACTATTTCAGAGCGCTCGCGTGGCGTGTATTGTTCCATGGTAAAAATCTGCTAGGACTGACGCTTCAAACGCGGTATGTCATTAAGCGATCTGACATCTCTGTCAAAAGTTATGGCGTTGCCAGATGGGTCCGTCGAATATGGGCAACCCTGTATAAGGAAGATTTTTTTATACAAACCAGAATGTTCGTAATTACTCTAGACACACAACTGCATTCTTAGAGATAAATGGGGACATTCAAATTATATAGAGAATTTTAAAACAAAACTCAGTTTTATTAATAGCCTGTTATGAAAAAATAGATTTTAAGCCATAACTTTTGATTGGAAAGAGATATTGGGGTAATTTTTTCACATAAATTATTTTGGAGAGTTGATTTTTTTGTAAAAAATATAAAAATAACATTTTGGAAAAAATAAATTTCGCGAAAATAATCAAAAAACAAACCCTTGTTGTTTTGATGACAAAAACAGTAAAATAATTTTTGCGCTTAACTAGAAAAATTTTTGCAAATAAATGCGATGTCATTCATATAAAAGGTAGGCGATGTTAATTGATCTAATTTTTACAACAACAACAATTTTTGTGTCAATTTTTGAGTAAAAAGTCAATATTTTAGACCTTTTTTGACATAATCATAAAACACATATACACTGACTTAACGGTACCGTTGAACCTATTTTTGTAAAGTAATTTTATTGAACTTTTGAACAAAAAAAAAAAGGAATAAAGTATATTAATGGACAGCGGAGATATTTGCATCGAAAGACCAAACTTTGATTTTCATGTCGATTTTTTCTCATTCTTTGGTAACGATGTTTTATGAAAAAGTCGTTGTACTGAAAATTTCTCCAATTTTGAAGATATGTCAGTGTTTTTGATGTCAAAATAACAAAAAATGTTTAAAATAAATACACAAAAATCTCCAATACTAAAAAGTTTAATAATAACAAAATTATCGTTAGTTTAAAAATTTAAGAAGGAGCGTGGCAAAAACTAAGTATGTAACATTTTAAGTTGGGATAAACTTAATATGCATACCTAGTTTGAGCGATATCCGTTGATCCGTTGAGAATTGTATAAAGACCAAACAAACAAACAAACAAACAAACAAACAGAAAATGAGTTTTATTACTTTAGATTGTAGTAGCAAATTTTTGATCAGTTTTTGCTGAAATCTAGCATATTTTTGAAGTGAAACAATTATTAACATTAAATTAAATTGAAAAACTACCACCATCTGGTGATTTGAAACTCGGCCGCATTAATGTAAGTGCATGGGCTTATCCATTCGACCATTGCAGTTGTAAACCAATCGTCGCCTAATTTTCTTCATTAAGAATAAACGTGTGCTCGTCTGTTTAGTAGAAATTTTCTTGAATTAAGTGGAAACTTGCTATTTGAGTTTATAATAACTTAGCAAATATTTGCATGAATTAAGTAGAAATTTGATTTTGCATATTATAATAACTTAGCAAAATTTTGATTAAATTCAAGCAAAATTTTGCTAAGTTATTATAATATGCAAAATCAAATTTCTACTTAATTCATGCAAATATTTGCTAAGTTATTATAAACTCAAATAGCAAGTTTCCACTAAATTCAAGAAAATTTCTACTAAACAGACGAGCACACGTTTATTCTTAATTTTTCCTAAAAACATGAGGAGTAATTTCAATTTAGCAATCTTTTTCTAAAATCACACCGTGATTGAGCAAAGTTTTGCTGATCCATTCGACCATTGCAGTTGTAAACCAATCGTCGCCTAATTTTCTTCATTAAGAATAAACGTGTGCTCGTCTGTTTAGTAGAAATTTTCTTGAATTTAGTGGAAACTTGCTATTTGAGTTTATAATAACTTAGCAAATATTTGCATGAATTAAGTAGTAATTTGATTTTGCATATTATAATAACTTAGCAAAATTTTGATTAAATTCAAGCAAAATTTTGCTAAGTTATTATAATATGCAAAATCAAATTTCTACTTAATTCATGCAAATATTTGCTAAGTTATTATAAACTCAAATAGCAAGTTTCCACTAAATTCAAGAAAATTTCTACTAAACAGACGAGCACACGTTTATTCTTAATTTTTCCCAAAAACATGAGGAGTAATTTCAATTTAGCAATCTTTTTCTAAAATCACACCGTGATTGAGCAAAGTTTTGCTGATTTCCCTTTAAGCCAAACATTTGCTTGATTCAAGCAAAATAATTATCTCTGTGTAGTAGCAAAACAACAAGGTATTAAAGACTATTATGACAAACATACATGTGGGTTTGACTAACCCACTTATTATTCAAAACCTTATAAAAAATTATATACAAGACAAATCAAAATATGTACACCCAAAAAAAAACTCGTAAGTTCAGTAAATTTAGACTTAATTTTAAGTAGTTTTTGCATTTGTCAAACTGGATAAAATGGTCGAAAAATCTTGCTGGTTGTATTAATAAAAAAAAAATTGGGAAATTTTTGTATTCTTATTTGAAAAGAGGAGAACTTGGAGGCTAAATAGTAATTAATGCTATTTGATTTAAGAATAGAGGAGACCTCACATTATTTAATGTACTTAGAATATTTGCTGAGAAAAAAATTTTTGAAATTACATGAGAAAAAATTAAATTTGAAAATGTTTCGGGCATGATACGAGAAAGATTTTTACCCCATCTTTGAAATATATATCATTTTCTTATGTGTACAAGCGTGTGTCAACCAGCGTATCATGATAACAAAATTAGTACCAAAAATCTCAGAAAATAGAATTATATGGGTTACATTTTCTTTATGTGTATTCCAGAATCCTTTATGCCTTTGCCCCCCCCCCCCTTAGACTATACATGCCTTTGTTTGAAAAATGTTAAGATTTCAAAAAATGTTAAGATTTTGTTTGAAAAATGTTAAGATTTCAAAAACGAAAAATATAGCTTGTTAAAAATGTGAGGTATTGGTGAGGTATAAAAACCAACATGTATTAATATGAGTTCGATTGGAATACTCTTTGTGACCGCAAGTTGATCGTTTTGTTTTACATGGAAAAACATTCCTAAATTTTAATGACTTCTATTTTTTTGGTATATTTTTGATATGCACTTCGTTTCTTTTTACACGGAAAAAAATGAAACGTGATAATTAATATTAAAACTTCACAAAGTAATAATAGTTCAATTAAAAAATACTGTTTGTTCAAAAAAAAAATAAACTGGCCATTTCAGCCCTTGGAAGGACTTTGACCTAGCTTCTATTGATCAATTGTGTTGTGCGTGTTATTAAATGTTTGATCACAAATGACCAAGAACTGGACCTACGTGTTTAATGCCGACTCCGAACGGCTTATGTTCTCAAGAAGCTTTACATGGCAATTTTTACTCTCTGAGGTTTGCCATTGTCTGCAGAGAGGTGACGACCGAACAGAAAAATTAATTCAATTGAAAAAACTTTTTGAAAAAAGGGGCCACACACTCTACCCACTAGGCTACGGTCGCCACCATACTGTTTGTTCTAGTGATCCAATAATTTTGCTGAGATCTCATGAAAAGTTATTCGGACGATAGTTATATATGCAGTTGAGGACTTGTGCACTTTACAAAAACAAATTGTACGTACGACAAAAATCTGCACAAGTGCTTTTCTACTATTACCTTCAACTTGAGGACTTGAGGACTTGAGCAGTTGTGCACTTGTGTGCATTGAAAAATGTTGACAGCTTTGAAATGGTGATGGTGGTGTGTTCACGAAAACCTAACTGCACAAGTCCTCAAGTCCTCAACTGCACAGGCAAGTGCACTGAATCGTGAATACCTCTAATGTAAAATGTGTAAAAACAAGTAACATGACAACAAAAATTCACAAAAACAAAATGTTTATGTCACTGCGCACGTGTTCAAAGTGTTGCACATTCGCTGAGCTTACATACAACGATAAGGAGGACATAGGCTGCGTTCATAGTAAGCGCTTTTAGCTTAGCCGAGAGGTTTAGCTGAAAAACGCTTTGTGTATAATCACATGGAAAAAGCTCAAAGTGTTCATAGTGACAGCATAAAGCTAGCATAAATCTTCTTTTCAAATGCTTTTCATCGCTTATATCTTCATCTCGCTTGCTCTCACAGCAAAATAATTTTGTTTGTTATGCTTTGTTGTAGAGCATTTTTAAAATGCTTTTCGGCGCTTTATTCTTGTTAGATCACATAGTTTAAATTTTTTTGTTTAGTTTTATTATTTATTGTGTCGTTCTTAATTTTTAATTACATTTCGGCACTTGTTTATCAATTTTGCCTGTGAACAATATTTTCGTTGATTTTGTTTTATATGTTTGATATTTTTTTCTGCTGAAGTTTTAACCGTTGTTGCGTTGTTTTTGCGTTGTTGTAGCATTTTTGTTGTTTCGTTTTGTGGTGTTTTTCTGTTTTATGCACTTCTCACAAGCGACTTGTGTATTCTATCTCGTTTGTTACATAGTTTTCGTTATTCTTGTGTCCTTTTTGTGCTGAACTTTCAACCGTTGTTATGCATTGTGTGTTTCAAGTTCCTTTGAACTTTTGTTTATTATTGGTTTGATCTTTCGTTAGTTATAATCGCAAATCTACTTAAGACTAGTTTAGTTTCAAAATATTGAGATATTGGGTACTGATCAGTTGATAACTGAAGTTTATTCGCGCCGTCCTTTATGCGATAAACGTCAAAAATATTACCACAATCGGTTAATACCTGAAAAGTTGTGAAATGAAATGAAAATGAAATGAAAATACCGAGTAAGTTTATGAAATTTTTTGTGTTTTAGTACACATATAATTACAAAGAAAAGCTTTTATCGAAGAACAAATTTTTTTTAATACAAATTTTTTAATCCATTTAAGTGAAAAACTTTTAAGACTAGAATAAAAACGATAATTTATGTTATTTTCAGAAAGTTCATTAAAAAAGAAGAAAATTTAAGTTTCTCGCTTCCTTTTTTTTATCTTTGCTACCCATTTAGCGTAACGACAAAACGTAGTCTGCGTTGAAAACAAAAAAACACTGCCTTCACGTGATCACAACATTCTTAACGAGCTTAAAATCTACCAACAAATCTACAAACAAAATATCATGCAAGTTCTTTGCTTCCTTCCCTTATTTCCTCTATTTTCCTATCCTGTTTCAAAATTGTTGTTGACTTCGATACAAATCAGAAATATAAAACTTCGAACTACTTCGTGAAATGCAAAACAGAATTTTAAAATCTACCCACAATGTAATGTCTCTTTTTTATATTAAAAATCAACACAGTTCTCTTTTCCCTTTCTCTTTACTCTTCTCTACACTCTTTAAACAAAAAATCTTTCAGTGACTCAACAAAACGCAATTGAGGCCATATTTCCAAAGAAACAAATGAAAGCAAAGCATCAGTCAGCTGCAAGCATAAAGCGCGCACTATGAACACCAATTAGCTCAATAAGCTACTTTGTGCAGCGTTTAATAAGCGTTCACTATGATCAAAAAAAGCTAGACAAAGCAGCTTTATGCTTCAGGTTCAGCCAAAGCGTCCACTATGAACGCGGCCATAGAAACAAACACATACGCTAGCAGCGGCTGCGAAATGGCAAAATTTGAAGCTGTTGAAAACACAAAAACAAAAATATGTGAACGCTATGTTTTTGATTTGTGCACACTGTAAAAATTGAAGAATTTACCGTTGCAGTTTTTATTTTGTGAGCTTTTGAGCTACAATTTTGTCAGTTATAAGTACAGTCGTAGAGAGATGGATGCAAAATAAAAATATATTTTAAAGTTACGTACATATTATTTTTAAAGTTTATTTGAATGATTTACTAGTTATATTAACTTCCAAAGTATTCTATAGACTGTAGTATATTTTTTTCTTTATTTTTATAGGTATTGTGTTTTGTTTTCTATTAAATAAATATAGTAAAATACTGCACTTGTATTAATTGACACTTTTATATAAAATCTATAATCACATATGTTACCATTTCTTTGATTTTTAAAATAGTTTATCAGTTTTTGAAGAATGACCGAAAAAGATTTTGATTTTGTTTCATTGCTACATGAAAATGTCGCAGTGCCGGTTGTTATTGAATTTAACGCATCGGAAAATAATAATCGAGTAGTTTTCAAGTTTAAGTCATATATGTATTTTTTACTTAGGCTGAAAAAACTTATTCAACATTGTTGCCATCACTGTTACCTCCTTCGGCTCAAATTTGAGAAGCACCATTAAATGCATTTGCCATTTTGGGTAAAACATCGCGGCGTGAAAATTCGATATAAGAAATTATACACCAAAGAACATGGATAAATTTTTTCAGAGATTGTTATTTGAAAAATGGTTATTTTTTTTATTGCATATTAAATTACATGTTTGTATTATGATGCGCATTTTCAAGCTTATTGTGTCAATAGAACTAAAATAAAACCTCAATTCTTTAAACTAGAATAAGTTCAAGGCTTCTTATCAAGGACCAAACAATGTAATGGTAATTTTTATGTAATAAATAAATGGTAATATATCAGATACGTGTAACATTTCCTCTATAAAATATATGTGATATATTTATTTGAATCGTATGTAAGTTTTACCTAATGTATTTATTTATAAGCGCCTCATTTTTATTAGTATTAAAATCAAGATATAAATAAAAAAAGTTTTGGAATAAAACTATGATTTTTAAATTGAATAACGATCGTTAGAATATAGTAGATTTTTGAAAATTAATTTTAACTATTATCTGAAATAAATGTCAATGCAATTGCCGCATTAATAAATATTTATACACGGTAAATAATAGCGTTCTGCTTTGTATGTTTTATTTATTTATTTATTGGCCAAACAAGGCAATGCAAATTACTTATTCTAACTTATTCTAACAGGTTTTGTTTACTTATTACTAAGTTTTTTGTTTTTCTTCTCCCCTTTCCTTGTTTTTATTTTATTTTTTATTTGATGCTCTTAGTGGGCATACTCCGCCCACCGGATTGACATGATTTCAAAAACCATGTCAAAACTAAGAGAAGAGGAGGAAAACAAGAGAGACTATATACACACTTAAGATACGATGTATATATATTATTCTTAAAGACTATAAGGACGTAAATGGGAGATTTGGAGAGGGATGTTAAAGAATTTTGATTTATTAAACTAAATGCTTATACATATAAATCCATACATGTATGTAGTTTATCTGAGGTCTGTGTTAATTCTGATTACTGAGTGATTTATATAGGGTTTGCTTGAAAGAGGATTTGGACATAGAAGGTGAGTAGTATATAGAGATATTATTAAATTCTCTGCAACAACGATTGATGGGTTCATTATTTGCATATGTAGTTTGGTGCTGATATTCAGTTAACAATCGAGTATGCCTAGTGCGCCTAATTGGATCGTTAAAGGAAATCATATTAGAAATATATTCGCTGTGAATAGCACCATTAATTACATCAAATGTAAAGCATGAGCCCAATAACGATCTTCTTGTTGATAGTGGCATCAAATTTAAAAGGCTGAGTCTATGTTCATATGAGGCTACAATAATCATGGGGGTTGTACATATCTCTAAGCGCGTATAGTAAGAACTGCTTTTGAATAGACTCAATTCTTTCTCTATGGGAATCGAAAGATGGATTCCAAATTATGCATGCATATTCAAGTATTGGGCGCACTAATGCACGGTACAAGGATGTAGTGACCCATATATTCTTGAATTCATTTGCACGTCTTTTTATAAAACCGAGCTGTTTGCTGGCCCTGGACACAATTTTATCATAGTGCAGATTAAAGCGCATCTTGCAATCTAAGACAACTCCAAGATCCACTATATGGTTGACTCTTTTTAGTTCGGTACTATTGAGGTGGTAGGTATATAATGTTACGTTGTTTTTACGAGAAAAGCTAATAACATTGCATTTATTGACATTAAGATGTAGTTTATTTTGAAAACACCATTGCTCAAGAGACAACAATTTTGATTGCAAAAAATTTACATCTACATCTGATTGAATTGAATAGTACATTTTTAAATCATCTGCATACATAAGATGTGGGATATCGTTTAGAACTTCTGACAGATCGGATATGAATATGTTGAAAAGAAGAGGACCAAGATGACTACCTTGCGGAACTCCCGAGGAGACTGCAATTTTTTTCGATAGAACTCCCTGGAATTTAACAAACTGGGATCTGCCGTTTAAATATGATTTTAGCCAACTTAGTATGGACCCTGCAACACCAAACTTTTCTAACTTATATATAAGAATGTTGTGATCAACTCGATCAAAAGCTTTACTGAAATCAGTATAAACAGCATCTATTTGGTGCCCTTTTTCCATTTTGACTAAAACATCTGATACCATAATCATGAGATTAGTGGTGGTAGATCGCCCTTTTCGGAACCCGTGTTGCTGCTCATTTAGACGTGGGTTAATGAAACTTGTTAGCTTTTCACAAATAAGTTTTTCAAAAAGTTTTGGAATGGCTGACAAGATTGCTATGCCTCTATAATTTTCAACTGATCTTTTATCACCATTCTTGTAAATTGGCGTAAGATGGGATGATTTCCAATATGAAGGAAACGTCCCACAAATCAGTGATTCGTTAAAGATTATGTGTAATGGCAATAGCAGTTGGTCTAAACATCGCACCAAAAAGCTTGTAGGTATTAAGTCTGGTCCAGATCCCTTTAATATATCCAGTTCTTTTATTGCATTAGAAATCTCTTCCTGGGTTAAATATAAACTATCAACTATAATAGTTGAGCTAGGAGAAGTTTCAGATAAGGTGGTAGGAAGACAAAAGACCTCCTTAAAGTGATCGGCATACAAGTTGCTTATTTCAAGAGAATTGGACGAAGTGACATTACCTTTAAACATAGACGATGGATAGCCGCTAGATTTGCGCTTCATGTTAACAAAGTCAAAGAATTTTCTCGGCTTTTGGACAATTTTTTCTCCGATGATGTTCGTGTACAACTTGTACGCTTCTTCTGACTTGATAGAGAACTCTCTTGATAGCTCGTCATATCTAAGCTTCAGTTCATCGCTTATATTATCAGTGTTTTTGAGAAGTTTGTAGATTTTATTTCTTTGATTCCTCAAAAATCTGAGATTGTTGTCTAGCCATGGTTCTGTGAGCTTATTCTTTTTCTTTATTATTGGCACATAACTTTCGATAGCGGTAAAAATGTGCTGATAAAATATAGAGACAGCACTGTCTAAATCTAAATTGAATAGAATATGATTCCAATTTAGAGAACTAAGATAACATTTTATTCTTTCATAATCGGCGTTGAGGTAATCGTACGTAATGGTGTTATTATAAGACTGGGTAAAGTTGATGTCATTAGCAGAGAAAACAACTTTTAAGGCTGTATGATGAACAGTGTTGGTTAATATATTTTCTGCTCCCATGCATGGACTAACCTTCACTTCTTCATACGAGTTAGTAAAAATTAGGTCCAACCATCTGCCATTCTGATTTTGTACAGAAGAGACTTGCTGCAAATCACTGCCATAAAAGGTGCTAAGTAAGTTGAAGTCTATGGCATTAGAAAGATTTACAGGAAGAAGAAAGTTGTCGTTTTCGTCGTTGACAAAAGATATATTTGGGCGATTGAAGTCACCAAGAATAACAACTTTATCTTCCTCTTTTAGGGAGGAGGTAAAGGTGGTCAGTGTTTCACATAGCTCGTTGTATGTTGTTTCACTTGAAACAACATTTTATTTTCCAACATATGATAAAGTAGTGTACACGGTTACCCACTGAAAGTCTTACTGAGCACATGTTATCAATTTTCAAGGTTAACGCATTTTACTGTGTGTGAAACTGTAATATTTCATTGACATTGTTATGTTAAAATAACATTTTGTCACTACGGGCGCACGGTTCCTGAGAAAACTGTAAAATTTTAGTTTATTTTTGATGAACTTTTGATGAAAAATCGAATAAAAATAATCAGAGTTGTGATATTTTACTTTTCTAAAAAATTGAGTTTTCTTTCTTAGGCCCAAATAAGGCCCAAGCCTTAATAAAGCCCGATTTCTAATACGCACATTTATTGCAATTATCCCTGCAAAATGATTTTTTGCACGTTTAAACATGTTTATATCTGCATCAAAATGAATTACTTCGATTGCGCATCTGTGAAGCGAGTGACAGTCGAACGAAGTCAGCGGTAGCGTCAACAACGTGGTTGATGTAATATTGTGCTCGCAGTAAAAGTCCGTTATTCTACGAATTAGCTATTGCCTATGTCTAGCTTTGAATTAAAAATCAAGAGAGGTATTTTAACGAAAACAAAAAGGTTAATTGATCAAATCTAACTGTGGTGTATTCCGAGAAAAACTTGATTAATAAAATTATATTGAGAGCGCCTAAAAAGGCCTAAACATTTTTTTTCTTTCCGGCTTTCTTTTTCCGATCTCATGTCCACACCTAAATCTACCTGGCAGAAAAAACTACGAAAAAGAAAGCCCTCAACTATAAAGGTCAGCAAATTACCAAAATGTTCTTTAAAAAGCCATAGTAACTTTATTTTAATTTTCAAAATGAACTCGAAAAAGTTTTTATAAAAAAAGCTATGAATAGCATTTATGTTTAGTATAAATGTAAATCAACATTTGTAATAACAATATGTGTTCTTATTTTAATATTTTCTGACTGTTTTGTAATGTTTCTAAAACCGTCATATATTGGGCCTTATTTAGACATGGTGGTCCTAATATGGCAAAAATCAGACCTTTTTAACACCTTCTGAGCTGGATATGTTTTTTACTTTTTCATGCTTTCTTTTTATGTTTTTGAAAAAAGAATTGAATAAACAAAAATACAAAATTGTAAAAATATGTTTAAAAAAACCCTATTCTCTTCTTTCTGGTAAAAACCGTTAGGTTGGCCTTATTTGGGTAACTTACCTTAATCTAAAAATTCAAATTCATAAAAATTACAATAATATTTTGTTGAAATGTTTTATGAAACAACACTCAATACAAATAGAAAAACTTATGCTATTACGTTAAATATCTTGGTCGTTATGAAATATTTTACTAGAAATCCAACATTTTGTAAATTTCGAGTTTTGGCTCGACAAAAAAGACATCACGGGCAGCTATGGCATAGTCTTCAGCTATTTTGTGCAAAAAAATTACAAAAACCAAAATAAAGTGACTTCAGTAATTTGAAGTCATAAAGAAAAATCGAAAATTCACAACAAACCAAAAAACTTTTTTGTTAGTTCTTGAACATTAATGCAGTTAAATAAATGAATTAAATAATAAATATATACTGCTTATTTGAGAATATTAATTGTTTTTCTTAGAAATTGACTAAAATTTTAAATTGTGATTTTTTTCATAGAGTAAACCAGAAGCTAGTATTAGAAATCGTTAGTATTCCAACTTAGCATGTTTTATATATTTTATTTTTACTTGAGAATATAGCTTGTTGCATAAAACAATTATGCACAAAACTTCAGAATGGTATCTAGATTTGGTTAAAAGATTATGGATTATGAACTATAAGATTATTATAATCTGGCTTTTCATTATTATATTTTAATTTTGACAAAAAAGTCCTTAAAGATGAACGAATCCCAAGAAATAAATAAAACAGGTTTATATATATATTCTATGGACCAATATTTTTTAATAATGTTGATGGTTTTTTGGAGGTTGTTCTGGCCAGTGCTTTTTAAACTACAATCAAACAAAACAGGTTTAGTCTTTCTCAATACTGACTTTTTACGGGTAAGCTCTAAAGATTCTAATGGGCTTTGAGAAATGTCTTAAAAACTTAGAAAGTATAGCAACTCGTTAGTAAAAACAGTCATGCCTTAAAAACAGAAACGTTTTCACTTTACACTAAGTCAATCTGCGCCTGGTTTTCTGAGCTTTTGATGGATCTGTCAAAAAAGAACGCTACCCACAATCTATCAAAATAACAACAACAACACACAAATATACAACAAAGCCTTTTCCACAACATCGTTACGCAGCAATGTAACGATTTTCTCAATTCATCGGACAAATTATGAAACAAATTGTATGCATTTACATTGTCAACGACGCCAAAGACGTGACATGAATAGCACGTGACACGCTCGCCGAATGTGACTAAACCTGACTTACATATGCACTAAAGAACCCTACTAAGATATAGTAGGGTAAGGGAACGATGTGAGGTACCAAGAAAATAAAACATAATAAAAGTTGACTACAAATGTGTTCATTTTTCATTCAAACAAACATGACTTATGTGAGTGGAAAAAAAATTAATTTGATATACTTAAAATAAACACATAAGGTCAGTTTCCGTACTTACTTCAAGTAAAGTTCTAGTAAATTGCGAGTAATAGAGAGTAAATTGATTATCTGTCAAAATGAGAATATTTTTCAAAAAGTACGGAAATGGTTTCATGTAAGTTTCTAGAAGAATATCTGCCTTACGCCGTTTTGCAATAGAAAAAATTTGAATTATGTTTAAAATTATTAGTTTACAATATTTTAAAAAAACACTTTGTACAAAATAAATAGAACAATAATACTTGCACTTAGCTATTAGAATAATTTTTATTTCACAAAAAAATAAAAAATATTGATCTTATAATTTGACGATCAGCTGTTTATAGCGCGAAATTCTTGCTCGAAGAAATTTTCCAAGTAAAGTTCAAGTAATTGTTATAAGATAAAGGGTGACATTTCTCTTCTCTCTCGTTCTTCTTCTCTCTCGTGTTTGAAACATGTGTAAAGAAACGCTTTCAAATACGCACGCTTGTAAAAACTTGTCGGTGATGACATTGTAATGCAGAACTGTAAGCGGGGTGTGACAAAATCTTATTTGTGCTCAAAAATAGTTTCTTTTCATTGTTCAAACAACAGTTTGACTTTACACGTCTGTGGAGAAACATCGTGCATTTTAGCAGGTAGTTTTGCAGTGAAGTGTGTTTTAACTGCAGTGTTTGCCAGAAGTAATGGCGTAAGACGTAAAGTGTTAACAAATTTTCCATACAAATTCCACTAGTGTTGAATTCAAAATTGAACAAATTCAAAAGCGTTGATAGCTAGTTGAATTTATATTATAATTTTATTAACGCTTCACGTCTTACGCCATAATTTCATAACCCTCTAAAAGCACACCTTCAATTTATATCGTTGGAAAGGTTATGGAACGTTTA
Source organism: Dichetophora obliterata (assembly GCA_963920525.1). Classification (NCBI taxonomy): domain Eukaryota; kingdom Metazoa; phylum Arthropoda; class Insecta; order Diptera; family Sciomyzidae; genus Dichetophora; species Dichetophora obliterata. The sequence continues at coordinate 52,973,462 of OY986437.1, forward strand.
CAAACAATGAATGTAATGAAAATGAAAAAAAAATTTTAGCGCCTATTGCTGGAATGGTATTTAACTTTGAAATTAAAAATGGGTCCACTACACTTACTGCAAATTTTTTTCAAAAGTTTTAAATTTTTTCCTTAAAAAAACAAAATAAAATTTCCAATGAAACACTATTTACAAAAATGGAATTTAAATTGCCTGAGCTACGTTGTCTCAAAATTTACCCTATTTTCATTCGCTCGGCTGTGGGTCCACGAAAAAATTCTTAAAATCTCCAACTCCGGATTTAATTTTCTAAACAATAAACGAATCTAGAAACAAAATTTTAGCCAAATCGGAGATGTTCAATGCAACTGACATTACACTTCACTCTAACATTTCAAATTTTTTTCTTACAATAGAACAAAATCATAAGAACTGTATTTATCATTTTTACACACAATTACATAGTAATGTATACAAATTAATTAAAATAAAAATGTGATTAAGTGAAAAATTATGTGATACAGCGAAATAATTTATTACGTCCTCATAGCTTAGTTTTTGTACTAGATCTGATTCAATATTTATTAAGGCCAGTGCAATTAATCGCTCCTCATTCATAGTTGCCCACAAATAGTTTTTAATTCGCTTTTACATAGAAAATTAGCGTTTTCCTGAACAGTTTTTTTCCTCTTCCTCTCAATCTTCATATTATTATTATTACTATTATTATTATCATCATCATCATCATCATCATCATCATCATCATCATCATCATTATCATTATCATCATCATCATCATCATCATCATCATCATCATCATCATAATCATCATCATCATCATCATCATCATCATCATCATCATCATCATCATCATCATCATCATCATCATCATCATCATCATCATCATCATCATCATCATCATCATCATCATCATCATCATCATCATCATCATCATCATCATCATCATCATCATCATCATCATCATCATCATCATCATCATCATCATCATCATCATCATCATCATCATCATCATCATCATCATCATCATCATCATTATCATCATCATTATTATTATTATTATTATTATTTTTATTTATATGATTATTATTATATTACTAGCTGATATACCCGGTGTTACTCGAGAGTCATTTATATAAACATTTTAACATACACTTCTCGATTAAATGTTTTTTAAAATCGGGAATAATGAAAAACATGTTGAATTTTATTTGAATTTTATTTTATTTAATTTTATTTATCCACCGTTTGCTAGGTAATTGAACGAACATTGATCCAAAAAAGTTTAGGAAAATTTTTGTTGTTGGTGGTTCCATCTCTTGCGGTGAGCTAATTGAATTCAAAGAAGCGGTACGACAAACAGATTTTAAAAATTAAAAGAATTTTTATATTTACTCAATGTTAAAGCAAGCACAATTACCTTTTCAACAATATAAAAATTATGATGGGACTCAATGCGTCCTTGAGATATGGACATTTTAACGTATAAACAAAGATTTATATTAAAAAACATATTGAACTTTTTAACAAAAAAAATTTTAATGAAATATATTAAAAACAGCGGAGATTTTGGCATTAAAATTAAAAACTTTGATTTTCATATAATTTTTTTCTCATTATTAGCTATCAATGTTTTATGAAAATTCGTTGTGCTAAAAATGATTGTACCTACTAAAATTTCTAAAAAAAACTGGCAGTACTGCATTATTTTACTTTTTAAAAGTTTGGTAGCAATAGCATTTTCGCAAAATATTTCGCAAAACTTATCTGCTAGCTGCATAAGAACATCAGATATTCTTCTGTAAGCAGAAAATAGCGCCACCTGTCTGTAATCCCAATGGTGTGGGGTTAAATTTGAAGAAACTTTTGCAAAAACATAATTCAGCTATTCAACGCAAGGTGTACGTTTAGTTTGTACCCACACATCTTACACATGTGGCGCCATCTATCTGTAAATTTAACGCACAGATCAAAACTAATGAAATAATTGTGCTGACCAGATGCGCATATTTTTTTTTATATCGCCATATAGCTTAAACTGATTACATGAAAATATTAACTTTTACAGCATTCTTATTCACAGTCATCTTTTCGATAAAATTGTGATATATATACAACATTAAAAGTACCATTGATAAAGAACTAATTGACAACGGTGACACAATAGTGAGAACAAATAGAGCCATCACAACAAAACAAATTTAACAGGAGGGGGCGAGGGGGCGGGGGGTGGGGAGGCAAAATATAAGTAGATGATCACTATAAAGAAAAGTTTGTATAGTCCAAAATGTTCGTAATTACTTTAGACACACAACTGCATTCTTAGAGATATATATGGGGACGTTCAAACTATATAGAGAATTTTAACACAAAACTAAGTTTTATTAATAGTCTGGTATGAAAAATAGATTTTTAGCCATTACTTTTGATTGGAAAGAGATATTGGGGTAATTTTTTCACATAAATTATTTTTGAGACTTGACTTTTTTGTAAAAAATATAAAAACAACATTTTGGAAAAAATAAATTTCGCGAAAAAAATCAAAGGGGGTACCCTTGTTGTTTTGATGTAAACAGTAAAATAATTTTTGCGCTTAGCTGGAAGAATTTTCGCAAATAAATGCTATGTCATATGAAAGGTAGCCAGATGTGCAATTTTTAATTGATTTCGTTTTTACAACAACAACAATTTTTGAGTCATTTTTTGAGTAAAAAGGCAATATTTTGGACCTTTTTTGACATAATCATAAAACATATATACACTGACTTAACGGTACAGTTCAACCTATTTTTGTGAAGTGATTTTATTGAACTTTTGAACAAAAAAAATTTGAATGAAATATATTAATGGACAGCGGAGATATTTGCATCGAAAGACCAAACTTTGATTTTCATATCGTTTTTTTTTCTCATTCTTAGGCAACGATGTTTTATGTAAAAGTCGTTATACTGAAAATTTCTCCAATTTTGAAGATATGTGAATGTTTTTGATGTCAAAATAACAAAAATTTTTTAAAATTAAATACAAAAAAATCTCCGATACAAAAAAGTTTTATAATAACAAAATTACCGTTAGTTGAAAAATTTCAGAGGGGGCGTGGCAAAAACTAAGTATGTAACATTTTAAGTTGGGATGTACTTAATATGTATACCTAGTTTGAGCAACATCCGTTGAGCCGTTTAGATTTGTATAAAGGTCAAACAAACAAACAAACAAACAGAAAATGAGTTTTATTACCATAGATAGATAGTCAATTGTATGAAAAAATAGATTTTTAGCCATTACTTTTGATTGGAAAGAGATATTGGGGTAATTTTTTCACATAAATTATTTTTGAGACTTGACTTTTTTGTAAAAAATATAAAAACAACATTTTGGAAAAAATAAATTTCGCGAAAAATCAAAGGTTGTTTTGATGACAAAAACAGTAAAATAATTTTTGCGCTTAGCTGGAAGAATTTTTGCAAATAAATGCTATGTCATATGAAAGGTAGCCAGATGTGCAATTTTTAATTGATTTCGTTTTTACAACAACAACAATTTTTGAGTCATTTTTTGAGTAAAAAGTCAATATTTTGGACCTTTTTTGACATAATCATAAAACATATATACACTGACTTAACGGTACAGTTCAACCTATTTTTGTGAAGTGATTTTATTGAACTTTTAAACAAAAAAAAAATTTTAATGAAATATATTAATGGACAGCGGAGATATTTGCATCGAAAGACCAAACTTTGATTTTCATGTCGTTTTTTTTTCTCATTCTTAGGCAACGATGTTTTATGAAAAAGTAGTTATACTGAAAATTTCTCCAATTTTGAAGATATGTGAATGTTTTTGATGTCAAAATAACAAAAATTTTTTAAAATTAAATACAGAAAAATCTCCGATAGAAAAAAGTTTTATAATAACAAAATTACCGTTAGTTGAAAAATTTCAGAGGGGGCGTGGCAAAAACTAAGTATGTAACATTTTAAGTTGGGATGTACCTAATATGTTTACCTAGTTTGAGCAAAATCCGTTGAGCCGTTTAGATTTGTAATAAGGTCAAACAAACAAACAAACAAACAGAAAATGAGTTTTATTACTATAGATTAAAGAACCTTCTTTAGTCCAATCTCCAAGATTAAAAACTCTATATATTGAAAATTTTAAAAGAACATTTTTAAAATTTAGAAAAAATTTAAAAAAAACCGTGTGAACTATTTATATATGGGAAATTTCAAAAATATTTTGATGAATTTCCACTTAACCAAATCGTGTTTGTGCGAGGAAAAAATTTTAAAAATAATATTAATCTGCACTAGTTTTTCAGAAAATTATTTCAATTTTATTAGCGGGTTAAGAATTCTGGTTTTTTTCCCTTTCACAACTAGGAAGCTTTGCATTTCTGACCGCTCCTAAGACGATGAATGAAAATTAATGAATTGTATACAGGTCCTAAGCACATAAAAAATATTTTATTTTAGTATTTATTTTTGTCTGCAGATTTGGTCTATAGGGATGGTCGATTTTTGACAAACACACTACATATTGGCTTTTATTTTTATATTTTTTTAAATTTTATATAGTTATTTATTACTTTTCAATATATGATATTTATAATAAATATAATATATTATTTTTGTTTTTATATTTTTTAATTCTTACAGTTTTTTGTCTTCATCTTCTTTAAAAATGATTTGCGCGACATCTGTAAAAAGTAAGTTCACATATTTTACAGACTGCGTAGTTTTATCTATTTGTCGCTAGCGTAAGGAAAATTTTATAGTCACTGGTCGATTTTTCGACCACTGGTCAGAAATAGGTTAAAGCCGAAAATGCTTAAAGTACCAAATTAACTCTAGCACTTGTAGCCCAACAACAGCAATACAATCCATCATGTTCTGTCTATAAATATTGTCGTTGTTGTAACGACTTCCCTAAGAAGCTTGCTCAAACTTTATGTGGTAATCCTCACGGTTGGTTTTTTTTTTTCACTGGTAAACGAAGTCAGTGGGTTCTTTTTCAATTTTATTTATTTTTTCTATAGTTTTCTTGCTGCCTCCTTTTGTTTTTGTAAGCGCTTTCTTTGAAATAACGGTTTTGTTTGTGCTTCTTCTTCTGTAGCGGATTATCCTGAAAGCGAAAACTTTGACTTCGATAGATATCGATAAAAGTTTGTGGATTTTTTTTTTATTTTTAACACACTCTCTGTTTGCCGCACAATGTGGGTAGCAGTGTCCTGCTTCTTGGGTTACATCAACTCTGCGATGATATTTTTATGTGAGTGTCTTAAATCTTTCACAGCTTGTAAGACAGTGTTTGTGGTTGTTTGACATCAACGTCAGAGATTTGCTTTATCTTCAACTTTAAGTTGGCGATACATAGTGTTTGATTTTTTTCTGACTAGAAAAGCTGTGACGTTGAATATTTGTTTTATCATTCTTTATATTTACCCTGCAAATATTTTCAATTGCCTTAGAATCGCTTGGAAGATGAGACAATCGCCAGCGAGCTTATTTGGGAGTCATCCGGGTATCACCGATTGCAAGCAACTAAGGCCATAAAAGCGTTTCGCCAGAAAGATTTGTGAACGAATGGCGTAAAGAGGTCGTATGCGATTTCGCTTGGAAGAGTCGCTATCAAATCGCTGAGAGGGGTCTTAAGCGGTTCGCTGGAGAAAGTCTCAAACGAATCGCCTTGAAAAGTCCTTGACGATTCACGGGAAGAGTCGCACACGAATCGGCAAAAGGTATCTTAAGCGATTCGCCGACAAGAGTGGCAAACAAATTGCTTTTAGGGTTCCTCAACGATTTGTTGCGAAGCTTACTTTTTGAACGTTACAGGTTGTTTTATAAGGGACATTTTTTGACAAATCGATCAGCAAAAAGATCGACCACCGCGAATAGTGCTGATATGAATACTTTCTGTTTCCATACACTGGCAATTCAACACAAATAATAATTTTTTTAAATTTTTTCTATGATTATTTTTCACGGATAGAATAGTCTACTTCATATTCAAACGATCGATTTTATAAATTTAAAAAATGCCATCTTCCAACGATGATTCAAGATTTTTTGAATTATGCATTCATCGCCTGGAAAGCGATCCATCTTCCAACGATTACCGGAATAAACGATTGAAGGTTTTGAAAATGTTTCTTGAATTGCGCAATCATCGCTTAAGTGATCGAAAAGCGATCCAACTTCCAAAGAACCATTGGGCGAATCGCAAGTGCTTTGCAAAATCAACATCTCTTATAATCGTCTACCAAATGTTTGCGGGGACTTGCTAGTAAGTCATTGCAGTATAGTAACGAATAGTATTCACGGATACAGATATTTGTTTAGGAATTTTTTTTATACACAAATAATTTTCAGACCTACTTTGAATTAATGCTAATTGATTCCATTTATTAATTTTTACATTTTTAAACAAAATGTTACAGCCAGACAGCTTTCGTAATTTTATTTTTCAGATCAATAACCTTTTTTTTTATGTAAGTTACGGATCAGAAAAACAACAAGTATGTATTTTCTAGATAGTGATGCCAGTTTTAGCAACAATCCAATCCACAAAAGAGCTGATGCGTGTGAAAGCAACTGGGTAGCCCAACTCACAACCTTTCTCGGCACCAAAAGAGGTCAAACCAATTTGCATCCTTGTTCCTTTCAAGATCAATGGGCCACCGGAATCACCATCACAGGTGGAATGCATAACGACACTATCTCTTGTAGCGAGGCAAATGTTGCCGTTAGTAATTACATTTTTGCCAAAAGTTCTGGCACATTCGTCATTAGAAATAATTCGCAAAGTAACCGACTGCAAAGTAGTCGCAAGATCCCAAGCATAGTCTCCCAATTTACCCCAACCAGAAGCTGTGGCAAAATCACCTGCAAATGTGTCATCATTGCTAGAGCTCTTATGCAATTTTATAGGCCTAATTTTGTCAGAGTATTTAACAGGTGGAATTTTTACTAAAGCAATATCATTCAGCATGGTTTTGCTGATAAATCCTTCGTGGGTAATGACGTTATCGGAATTTCTGATGATGTCGAATTCCACATTAGCTTGGGCACGTTTGGTATTACCCAAATAAACGGTTATCTTAACGATGCTGCGAGTGCAAAAGAATACATGAAAAAAATTTTCAAAACCTATGAGAATCACTTTAAACTAACTTTTTCATGCAATGAGCAGCAGTCAAAACCCATTCAGGTGCAATCAAAGAACCTCCGCACCAAAAACTATCCAGATCTTCAGTTTCCAGAGAAAGCCCAACTTGATAGCTGAAATCGACTATATCGGCATTTTGTCCGCCGGCAATGCGTCCTTCATGTTTGATCACTGGCATAAAGAGCTGACGGGAGTGAAGTTTTTTCGAACTTGGCAAATTGGCTGCTGTAGCGCCAGCCAGGGCCAAAGCAATGAAAATTAACAACTTCATTGCTTACTTGGCTCAACTCGTGTCTTAACTGATGACTACAGTGGTGCTGTCAGACCATTTTATACCTGGCTAGTCAAGAGTATATTTAAAAGCGATAAGATTTGTTATATCAAATTTTTTGGAACTTAACTGATTAGTATTCTAGAATCTATAGCAAGTGGAACGCAATGATAATTCTTTAATTAAAAACATTTAAACTTTATATACTAAGGATAGCCATGAGCTTATCCGAGCAAAAGATCTCTCACAACTTCTTACGATAACCGGGCATGTGCAATTTCGGGTGAGTATTCTTTTATATTAAAAAACAAGTTAGTGTACGCGGTTTGCCTGTGGGCTAAGAAAAGGCGGTTTCCCGAGTTGAAATCCCACACTGAGAAAAAATTAGCATGTTGTAAAATTAATTAAAATATGTTCAAATTCAATGTGTTAATTTTCATACAAAGTATATTTGAGTTAATTTATTTTTTTAACACAACTTGCCTTTACAAAAAAGCTTTCAAGCAAACCAAATGATATTGTTTCCATATCTACATAAATGGTCTAAATTATAACGTTAAGAAGATAATTTCAATTGTCAAAGGTTTTCGAAACGTTATCGTTTCGACATTGAGAAGTAACTGTTTTCGATACAAAACCATTTCAAAAACTATGCCGTAACTATATTGAAGTTGAAAATAATTTCGATAAAATTTGAAAAAAAATTTATCAAAATTTCAGTACTGTTACAATATCGATATGAAACATAATTTCGATATCGTCACTATGTTAAGGTTAAATTAAATTTCAATATCAACACTTCACGGGCGTTTGGATAGATGAAACCAAAAGAAAAATTTCGAATAATTTTGAAGGCGGCTTTTCTTATTGTCAGGCTTTTAAAGAAGATGAATCCTAGCATAAAAATTCTTCTATAATTTGTTTTTGTGGAATTTCATTTTTCAGCGCTACCTATTGGGCAATGTTTGCACTATGTGTACAACAAACAGCTTTCTATACGGAAAGCTCAATCTCTAACTTTTACAGTTTAATATTTTCCGAGTTCACTGATTATAATCAATTAAGTGAACAGATATGTGTTTATGTACATTTATCTTGTTCTTACATAAACGTGAGTGTAATTTTATTAAGTTTATCTTTCGCTTTTTATTAAAATATTTTTGAATGTTTTTAAAATTTTATATTTGCCTATAACATTTGCATTGTTATTATATAGATGACCCTTAGGTCGGTAAATATATGAACAAGTCCTATTAACTTTTTTTGCTCAACTTTTATTCAAAGCACACCTACACTATATCTGCCACCCTTCTGAGAATCCCCATACAAAAAACATAATTAAAAAAAAAAATAGTGTATTTGCTCGTGTACACAAAAACATGACGAGGCTCAGAATATTTTTCGTGATTAATATTGAAGTTTCACTTCAAATCTGAAAATTCTGACCATCCCCCATACAAAGTGACGTCATAATAAAAGTAAAGCGTTTATAAGTTAAAAATGAAATTATTGTTAAAACTTAATATTGTAAAAATTAATCAATGCACACCATATTTATTTCAGTAAGGATTTCTGAGATGTCGTCAGGATTGGCGGAGTGTAGAATGATGAATGAAATGAGGCATGCACAATCTGGATGGTTTTTTTGATTCATTGCTAAGACATTTTTCGCCATCGCTTACGGATACCCTACAATAAGCATTTTTGTATGTAACTTATCTGAATATACACTGTAATGCTGAAATTTTGTCAATAGAGTAAATTTTTAACAAATAACGCTATTTCGACATTACAATTATCAAGATATCACGAAAACTACAGATTTTCCCAGTACAACGTATTTTTGTATGAAAAGTCGTTGATTAGTAAAAATAACGGTAAACGAAACCTTTTTTGAAAAATTTTGCAAGGAAAGTTTAAGGTAAAAAAAATTTCCGTTATTATGACATCAACATTTTTACGATATCTTTAAAACTATAGATTTTCTTAGCATAACGCATTTTTTATGACAAGGTCATTGCCTCAGAATGAGAAAAAATATTAAAATTTCTGGATTTAACTTTGCAAGCAAATATCTCCAACGATTTCAAATCGATTTCAATCAAATTTCTGTTGTCTGAAAGTTCAGTTAAAGAACTTAGGAGAAATGAGAAAAGTTTGCCGTTACCTCACTAATTCAATGCTTTGTGCCTTGTTACTCGAGATTCATTTATATAAACATTTTAACATACACTTCTCGATTAAATGTTTTTTAAATTCTGGAATAATGAAAAACATGTTGAATTTTATTTTTAAGCTACCGTTAGAAAGGTAACTGAACGAACTTTATTCCATAAAAGTTTTAGAAAATTTTTGTTGTTGGTGATTCCATATCTTGCATTGGGCTAATTGAATTCAAAGAAGGGGTACGAAAAAACATATTTTAAAAATTAAATAATAATTTTTATATTTACTTAATCTTAAAGCTAGCAAAATTACTTTTCAACAATATAAAAATTATGGTAGAACTCAAGGCGTCCTTGAGATATGAACATTTTAAAGTCTAAACAAAGATTTATATTAAAAAATATATTAAACTTTTTAACAAAAAAAATATTACTGAAATATATTAAAAACAGCGGAGATTTTAGCATTAAAATTAAAAACTTTGATTTTCGTATAATTTTTTCTCATTATTAGCTATCAATGTTTTATGAAAAATTCGTTTTACTAAAATTTATGTTAGCGGCATTTTTTTCATGGGAGATCAGGATCATATCATCGCATTTGCAAGCAAAGCAAAAACAACAAATAATTCAGCAAGTGAGCTGGACATTTAAATTAATCCAATTCTATGTTTTTAAGTGTTGAAAGCGCAACTGTAAAAGAAGACAACACTTAGCCGTGAAGAACTGGCAGTACTGCATTATTTGACATTTTAAAAGTTTGGTAGCAATAGCATTTTCGCAAAATATTTCGCAAAACTTATCTGCTAGCTACACAAGAACATCAGATATTCTTCTGTAAGCAAAAAATAGCGCAACCTGTCTTTAATCCTAAACGTGTGGGGCTAAATTTGAAGAAACTTTTGGTAGATATCATTCAGCTATTCACCGCAAGGTGTATAGTTTTTAACCACAGTACTTACAAATGTGGCGCCATCTATCTGTGAATTTAATGCACAGCTCAAAACTAATGAAATAATTGTGCTGACCAGATGCGCATGTGTTTTATTATATCGCCATATAGCCAAAACTGATTACATGAAAATATTAACTTTTACAGCATTCTTATTCACAGTCATCTTTTCGATAAAATGGTGATATATATACAACATTTAAAATACCATTGATAAAGAACTGAGTGACAACGGTGACACAATAGTGAGAAAAAACAGAGCCATCACAACAAAACAAATTTAACAGGTGGCGGGGGGTGGTATTAAAAAATAGATTTTTAGCCATAACTTTTGATTGAAAAGAGATATTGGGGTAATTTTTTCACATAAATTATTTTTGAGACTTGACTTTTTTGCAAAAAATATAAAAACAACATTTTGGAAAAAATAAATTTCGCGAAAAAATCAAAGGTTGTTTTGATGACAAAAACAGTAAAATAATTTTTGCGCTTAGCTGGAAGAAGTTTTGCAAATTAATGCTATGTCATATGAAAGGTAGCCAGATGTGCAATTTTTAATTGGTTTAATTTTTACAACAAAAACTATTTTTGAGTCATTTTTCAGCGGAGATATTTGCATTGAAAGACCCAACTTTGATTTTCATGTCGTTTTTTCTCATTCTTAGGTAACAATGTTGTATGAAAAAGTCGTTGTACTGAAAATTTCTACAATTTTAAAAATATGTGAATGTTTTTGATGTCAAACTAACAAAAAATTTTTTAAATTAAATACACAAAAAACTCGTATACTAAAAAGTATTATAATAACAAAATTACCGTAAATTAAAAAACTTTGGAGAGGGCGTGGCAAAAACTAAGTATGTAACATTTTAAGTTGGGATACACTTAATGTGCATACCTAGTTTGAGCGAAATCCGTTGAGCCGTTTAGATTTGTATAAAGGCCAAACAAACAAACAAATAAACAAACAGAAAATGAGTTTTATTACTATAGATAGTCAATTGTATGAAAGAATAGATTTTTAGCCATAACTTTTGATTGGAAAGAGATATTGGGGTAATTTTTTCACAAAAATTATTTTTGAGACTTGACTTTTTTGCAAAAAATATAAAAACAACATTTTGGAAAAAATAAATTTCGCGAAAAAATCAAAGGTTGTTTTGATGACAAAAACAGTAAAATAATTTTTGCGCTTAGCTGGAAGAAGTTTTGCAAATTAATGCTATGTCATATGAAAGGTAGCCAGATGTGCAATTTTTAATTGATTTCATTTTTACAACAACAACAATTTTTGAGTCATTTTTTGAGTAAAAAGTCAATATTTTGGACCTTTTTTGACATAATTATAAAACATAGTTTCACTGACTTAACGGTACAGTTCAACCTATTTTTGTGAAGTGATTTTATTGAACTTTTAAACAAAAAAAAAATTTGAATGAAATATATTAATGGACAGCGGAGATATTTGCATCGAAAGACCAAACTTTGATTTTCATGTCGTTTTTTTCTCATTCTTAGGCAACGATGTTTTATGAAAAAGTCGTTGTACTGAAATTTTCTACACTTTTAAATATATGTGAATGTTTTTGATGTCAAAATAACAGAAATTTTTTAAAATTACATACACAAAAAACTCCGATACTAAAAAGTTTTATAATAACAAAATTACCGTTAGTTGAAAACTTTCGGAGGTGGCGTGGCAAAAACTAAGTATGTAATATTTTAAATTAAGATGCACGTATACCTATTTTGAGCGAAATCTGTTGAACCGTTTAGATTTGTATAAAGGCCAAACCAACTAACAAACAAACAGAAAATGAGTTTTATTACTACAGATTTCTAAAATTTACACTTTTTGCTCAAAAAATAGGCCAAAAGTTGTTTTTGTTGTATATTTTGTTTTACGAAAATTTTCATTTTCCCCACCTCTTTCATTTGATATACCATTTCTGTGAAAAATATCTTCATTGGGTAACACCACCCCCATCAATTTTTTGATGAAAATTAATTTTTTTAAATGTTTTAATATTTTTTACAAAGTCTACAGATTAAAAAATAATTTCTGTGAAACAGTTGTTCCTATATTCCAAACCATTCTAAAGTTATATATATAAATCTATGTTTTGAGCCATTTTCTTATCGAAAAGTTGCTTACAGTAAAATTCAGCTAAATTTTTTTTTCTCATATTGTTATTTTGGATCAATTTTGGCATTATTTTTTCCGCTCTTTTTTCACATTATTTCTTCTGTAAATGGCGCATATGAAAGCATTATACGATAGAAGTGGGTAAATGGATTTGTTTTTAAAATTAAATAAAAGCTTTTTCGCATTTTGTATATATAAAGGCAAATCAAGTTTTTTATGGTGTTTTTACGATAAAATGATTTGCCCTTGTACTGAAAGTTGTTATTTCATTCATAATTTACCTTAGTTGCTCCGCTTTTTTTATTAAGTCGATTACGGCCTACGACCGGAAATTTTTCTGGTCTTTTGAAACTGCCCATAACCCCAAATTATATTTTAAATTTGGGACTATGTCACTTGGAGCGATGTCCCGTCACCAATTAGAGAAGTGACTATGCATTGAGGTTATTTTATTTATTTTGGTGATATTTTCATTTTAAGTTCAAACCTTTTTTTTATGGGGCTTATTTCTTAATAAGACAAACCCAAAATTTTGAGACTGATTTCATTTTCCATTTAGGTGTTATTTTATTGTATTTAGGCATTCTTTAATTTTTTCATTTGAGGTTTATTTAATCTTCTTTGAGACTTCATTGAGGGCCATTCTGTCCACAAAGGGCATAAATATGATTTAATTCGGGGATAACTATCTCTAGGTTAATTTTATACCAAGCGTATAAATCGGGCGATAAAAAAGTGGTTTTGTTCACATTTTATCCCGTCTTTATGCTTAGAGCATAAATTCGCTCTCAGTTTATATCGATTTCCATTGGAATGTTAGAGTGTTGCTCATTGATTAAAAAATGTGTGGGGATTTTTGGTTTATTTTTGCGAATTTGAGGGTTAGAGTGAACACTAGGTAAAAATGAATAGCTGATTTTGCATCTGATGTCAGAATTTCAAAATTCTAAAATTTTTCTATACAGGGCTGCCAACTAAACATTTTTTTAAGAATTTTAAACATGTGAAAAGAGTATTGGGGGTCGCTGATTTCGAATCTGAAGTCAAAATTTTAAAATTAAAGATGGTGTATAGGGTTGCCACCTTAATATTTTGTATTTTTATGAATTCGTGGCTGGCAAAAAAATTCTACACCGAAAATAGGTCGTTGAATACGAATCCATGGTCAGAATTTCAAAATTAAAAAGTTTTGAAATAATAGGGCTGCCACCTAATAATATGTATTTTTAAGAATTTTAAACATAATTTAACAGTTTAATAATAATTTCGAATCTGAAGTCAGAATTTTAAAATTCAAAATTGAGGATAGGGTTGCCACCTTAATTTTTTGTATTTTTGTGAATTCGGGGCTGGCAAGAAAATGGTATGCCAAAAATGGGTCGCTGAATCCGAATCCGTGGTCAGAATTTCAAAATGATAACAATTTTGAAATAATAGGGTTGCTTTTACTTTTGAAAATACATATTATTGTATTAGGTGGCAGCCCTTTTTTAATATTAAAATTTATCATTTTGAAATTCTGACCACGGATTCGGATTCAGCGACCCATTTTTGGCATACCATTTTCTTGCCAGCCCCGAATTCATAAAAATACAAAAAATTAAGGTGGCAACTCTATTCACCATCTTGAATTTTAAAATTCTGACTTCAGATTCGAAATCAGTGACTCCCTAACACTGTTAAATGATGTTTAAAATTCTAAAAAATACGTATTATTAGGTGGCAACCCTATTATTTCAAAACTTTATCATTTTGAAATTCTGACCACGGATTCGGATTCAGCGACCCATTTTTGGCATACCATTTTCTTGCCAGCCCCGAATTCATAACAATACAAAAAATTAAGGTGGCAACCCTATTCACCATCTTGAATTTTAAAATTCTGACTTCAGATTCGAAATCAGTGACTCCCTAGCACTGTTAAATGATTTTTAAAATTCTCAAAAATACGTATTATTAAGTGGCAACCCTATTATTTCAAAACTTTATCATTTTGAAATTCAAGCCACGGATTCGGATTCAGCGACTCATTTTTGGTATACCATTTTTTTTGGCAGCCCCGAATTTGTAAAAATTTAAAAAATTAAGGTGGCAGCCCTAGCCACCATCTTGAATTTAAAAATTTGGAGTTCAAATTCGAAATCAGTAACCCCCAATACTGTTCCCTCATGTTAAAAATTCTTAAAATCAAACATTTTTAGGTGGCAGCCCTATGTGTAGAAAAATTTTCGAATTTTGAAATTCTGACAACGGATTTGGATTTAGCGACCCATTTTTACCCTTTAGTTCGCGCCAGCCCCGAATTCGTAAAAATAAAAAATTAAGGTGGCAACCTTATCCAACGTCTTGAATTTTAAAATTCTGACACCAGATTCGAAATCAGTAACCCCCAATACCGTTTCCCTATGTTTAAAAATCTGTATTTTCAATATTTTGACACCAAGTAAGACAAAAATATTAAAATGAGAGTGATGAGAGCGAATTAAAAATCTTAACTCACCAATTTTCACAAGTTAAATATTTCTGGGGTTAAGCTATCTCGCCACCATTTTTATCTCCAGCCTGAAGAGTTAAATGCTTAACTCACTGTGAACAAATGAAAAACTGGAAAAATCATGGAATTAACTCGGGGATAAATTTATCTCTCTGTGAACAAAATGGCCCTGAGTGTTATTGTATTGGGGCTGATTTCAATTGGATTCACGAATGGGAACATCGTAAGTCAAATGACTTATATTGATCACAAGTAGAATTAAGCCATGTAGTTAGTTTTTGCTTGGCATCTTATACTATTCGGTCTATTACAATTCTGTAACACGGCTGTGCAATGGGTTAAAGTGTTATCACTGTCAAATTGCAATATTAAGTAAGTTTTATATTATGTAATGAAAAGTTACATAAATTAAATTGATGATCAGAAACTACGTTCTAGACTCTTAAAATAAGTACATCGAAAAGTTTTTATTCAAATCTGCCATAATGCCAATGAATAGATCCCTAAAGCAGATATCAGAATCGATAAAATAAATCGATTAAGTAGTTTTTTAGCTTTTTAACTTAAAAAATTTTTAAAGTTGATTGAGAAAAATAACTTAAAAGTTCTTAAAATATTTTAACTATTTATTTTTTTTTTTTTTTTAGGTAATGTTCACTGAGTATTTGCTATATAGTGACCTTTTCAACAATTGAGAAATATATTTCATTAAGACAGTACTGTATTGGATGAGTTTTTTATTAATTATTTAAGAATTTTTGAAAATCGAAGAAAAGATAATTCCCGAAGTAAGTGTGTTGACTCTATTTCATGTTGAATTTTTTATAAGGAATGACTTTTTTAGACATTCAAATTTTCATAATGTTTCTGTATAGAATTTTAATATAATAATTAAAAAAATAATATTTGGTTTTGCTAAAATAGTCATAATGAAGACTTCTTTACAAATAAACTATCACTATTTATTTCACCCCATAAGTGTGTATTTGTTTACAAATACTTATCATGCTTGGTTTTTTTAATCGAAACTTCTTATCTCTAACACACCATAAACATTATAGTTAAATACGTTATAACTTAAAAGTCAACAAATCAAAACGTTGCATTTGCGATGGTTATCGGTAGTTAATTTTTTTTTAATGACTCTATCATAAAAAATGTTTGCCTTCGATAATCTGAGTGTTTTTATCAAATGAAACGTCGCACACTGGGGCCCGTCTACACAAGGTTGTGCTTAAAACTCAATTTTTATAAATTTTTTTTTTATTTATACTAAAGTTATCCTTACAAAGTACAACATCATTAAAAAAATATTGATAGTCAATACACAAATGCATCTCAAACCAATCAGAATTAATTTTTATTATGCCAAAAATATTTACCAAATCTTTAAATGCGTTTAACTCGAAACCACTTCTTCGTGATTGGTTGTGATAAAAACTTATCGAAAAAATTGTACGATTTGACAAAAATTTGGGCATCACATTCTTTAAATATTAGTCAAGCTCGTCGGTACTATAGTCATGAGAGAAGCTCCAAAAACAATAAAGCAAAAACAGCAACACATTTTAATTCGTAAAAAACCCATTATTGAATATTAAAATATTGAAGCTACACAGTTCTGTTATTTTTGGAACATTTCTCTTAATTCTAATGCGACCCATACACACTGCAACCAAAATATTAGTGGAACTATAACCAGATTACGTCTTTTTTTATACATTTGACACATACGCTGCGATGGTTGCAGCAATCCATTTTGCCATACACGCTGCAACAACGCGGCAAAAACAGCAACTGCGACCCAAATATAAAACGATTTTAATTGTGCTGCAACCTGAGTTGCAACCGTCAATGAGTTGCGTAACTTCGACACACACTCTGCGACTTCATCGTGATAACTGTCAAAAACTTCCAAGTTACACTTCCAGCTTTGCATTGGATGCAGCGTGTATGGGGCCCATACACAGAAAAAACAAATTTAATGAACAGCGTACGTTAAAATTAATTCATTGATTTTAATGAAAAAATCATTGAATTTTAATGAATTGCTCATAGTTTTTAACGTACTTTTCATTGAAATCAATGAAGTTATATTCATTAAAAATGTCGTCATAAATATCAATGATTTGTTTTCATTATTTCAATAGATTTTTCATTGATATCAATGAAAAGTACATTGATTCCGGTTGTAAATCAAATTTTAACGAACCATACATTGATTTTTAATGAACAGTTCATTGAATTCAATGTTTAGGTCATTAAATGCAATGTATTGTTCATTAAATTCAATGTACAGTTCATTGAATTTAATGTACAGTTCATTGAATTCAATGTATTGTTCATTGATTTCAATGTATAGTTCATTAAATTCAATGTATAGTTCATTAAATTCAATGTATAGTTCATTAAATAAAATCAATGCATAGTTCATTAAGTTCAATGTATTCAGTTCATTAAATTCAATGTAAATTAATTTATTGCCTTCCCAATTTTGTTTGAAGTGAAACGCGAAGTTGTGAAGTCGTGTGGCAATTTTGTGTGTAAATTTTAGATAAAAGGTGATAATTAATTAAATTAATAGTGAAGAAAATGTTGTGCTTTGAATGTAAAAGAAAATTTAAATCTGTTGAATTACTATTAGTTCATAAAAAAAATCATATCATATCTGCTAATAGTGTTTACCGCTGTTGCAATGAAATTTCAATCTAGTATTTAGTAATTTTTCAGCCTTTAAAAAACATTTTCATGTTGTGCATAGTCTTGATACAAAAACAAAAAAAATTGCTAATTACTAATCGTAATCGCAATTTAACATTTGTGATATAATTGAACGAAAAAGATCTCATTAAATTAAAAATTTACATATGTATTATATTCATTTATAATATCTTCTAGATTGATAAAGATTTCTCCGTCGCTTTCGGAAATATACCTGGCATTTTAAGTGACTGCTGCCATCATTTTCAAAAAATGTTTACATTTTTAAAGGATGAAAACCACATAAAAGATAAAGCTGTGCGGGCAAAGTTGGCAGAAATTGATGATTTCACTAATTACAGTGGTAAGCTTAATTTTTCTCGAGGCTAAATAAATAAATAGTTATTTTTTCAATTAATATCTTTCCAGACAGTACTGCTATGAAACATCTTTGGAGCCTTCATGGGTGTTTGGTGTCCACTCAAAAAGTATGCAGCAAGGACAACTTTGGATAAAAACTTTCCTAAAGCATACAATTACCAATTCCCAAGAGGCATTCGTTTTTGTTGGAAGCAGCATCCAGGAAGTCGAGGAGCATATTGAGTTTTAAAAAACTAAAGGCGAAAATACTCAACCATTAATCTGAGCCGTAGATGTGTGCTTTAAAATTTTTCAATTATTTTAATTAAAATATCCTGCGGCATGCACTCTCGTGTGGGAGTTTATTGCCGTATATTTTTATAAATTTAAAAAATATTCAAAATCTTCGAAAATTTGTATATTAATTGACTCTTTAAAATAAAAAAATATTGTTTAAATTGTAATTATTTCCTTATTTTAAAAATGTTTAGAGAGGGATTAACAAATAATTCGTTGAATTTAATGTATAGATCATTCATTCCAATGAACTAAATACATTAAATTTAATGAACTGTTCATTGAATCCTATAAACTAAATACATTAAATTCACTGAACTTAATACATTAAATTCAATGAAATAAACATTAAAATCAATTAACTATACATTAAATTCAATGAACTACACATTAAATTCAATGAACTATAATACATTGAATTCAATGAACTATACATTAAATTCAATGAACTATAATACATTCAATGTATAGTTTTTCATTGAATTTAATGAAAAGTTCATTGAATTTAATGTAAAGTTCATTGAATTCAATGTAAGGTTCATTGAAAATTCAATGTATAGTTCATTGAATTCAATGTATAGTTCATTGAATTGAATGTATAGTTCACTGAATCTTACATTGAATTTAATGTGTAGTTCAATAAACCTTACATTGAATTCAATGAACTTTACATTGAATTCAATGAACTTTTCATTAAATTCAATGAAAAAATCATTTATTTTGGCATTTTTTAATAAACGTGTTCATTGAATTCAATGAAGTGTACATTGATATTCAAGGAACCATTCATTGAAAATCACTAAGTTTAATGAACTATTCATTAAAGTACGAAGAAAATTCATTGAAATCAATGACCACAGTTCATTGGACCAAAATCAATAAATAATTATTGAAATTAATGCACCTTTTCATTAATATAATGTACCTTTTTGGTTCAGTGTAATTCCGATGATGATGGCATTAGTTTTAAACATTAGTTCAAAACATACATGTTTCTGTTTAACTGTTTCTTTTCTTTTTGCTGAAATAACTATTTGAACGATTTGAAGTAGCGCGGCACTTATTTTGAAATAATGCTATTAAATATTTGAACTCAATTATTTTTTTTCACTTGAACAATCACTAGAACTTTGAAAATAACCGTAAAAAGAAAGATGTATTCAAAACCAACACCGCATAATTTTTTAAGTTGCATTAGAGGTTTCGAAAGTTGGACCAAAGTTAAGGTTCTTTTTTTTGCTAAATTACCAGTTTTTTTCTGACATTGGCTTTCAGAACTCCGTGTGACCAAACGAAATAAAAAAATGAAAAACTCTTTAGATTTTTTTATAGCTGGAGTGTGTTTTAACAGAAAAAAGTTTTTTGGGCTTCTTTGGAAATTGGTTTTTTCCTATTTATGGCAAATAGAAAACACTGTGCGGCAGTGAGCTGGTAACCATTAGGGGCCAATTTCTCAGTGCGAGCTTACACTCTAGTCAAATTAAACCGAACTTAACTCACCAAAATTGGACGTTTAAACTCTGTTTAACTAGATATTTCAGAATTCGTTGAAGTTAAATTGACTTAAATTATCATATAATGTGTTTTTTTTCTTGCGTAAACCGAGTTTAAACGTCCAATTTTGGTGAGCTAAGATCGGTTTAGTTTGTCTCGAGTTTAAACTAGCACTGCAAAATTGGCCTTAAGACAGGTATGTGCTTAGCTAATCTTAACTTTGGCAGTTTTCTACTTCACTATTACTGTGGATTCTTACAAATTCATACAGTTTGGTTACTACAAGACAATTTTCTTTTTGATAATGAAAGTCACAATGACAGTTAGTCACTTTGAGGAAAACCAGTTGGATTTACTTAGTACTTTCAAACGTGGTAGACCAACAAAACCATTTAAGGGTTGCAGCGAACACAAAAAGCTTGCTAAAGTGTGTGATCTTCTTAAGTCATTGTGAATGGCATATAAAAAAAAGACTCCTTAAATATCGTCAAAAATTTTGAAGTACCTTATTGCTCCTTATATTACAAGGAACAGGACCTCCCAGAACAACAAGATAAAAATTGTTATAGCAACGAATGTTCCGAACCGAACAACGATTATTCTTTCTAACTAGTAATTACAGCACTTATATGGTGATTTTGGAAAATTGTTCTCTTGTAATTTAAGCAACTTGTAATTTCCAAAAAACCAAGTTTTATGTTTTTAATATAGTAGTTTAATAAAATAATAAAAAATTTTTTTGGTGTATGGTAAGAAAATGGCATTTCAAAACCTAGCCAAATAAAAACAAAAAATATTTAAGCCGATAAAACATTTTTCTCCATCTAGCTTGTCTGAAACGAGTCACTGTGTGCAGCATGGTATTATTATTTTGTATTGGCTTGTGTCAATTAAAGTAAATTTACATCAAAACGACATGTCGCGGCAGCTAAAAACAGATGACTGGATTTCAGTGGACCTTTTATTTATTTATTTTTATTTTATTTATTTATTTATATATGTTTGAGATATATGCTAGTACAACAAAATAAATATCTTTTGTTTAAAGTACTAGCAACACAATATTTAAATAGCACGTGTATTTAGCAACTTATTATTTAAACATCAAACATTGTAAAGCATTTAAAAAATATTAAATTATTATAAAAAAGAGAAAAATTAATTGTCATGTATCCCGGGCACTTCACTAGAATAGAGAGGGGCAAGAAAAAAAAATAAAGAAATAAAATATAAAAGATAATCGTAAGAAGGTACGTTATTTAAACTGCAAGATAATTAAAAAGTTTCTTTCTGAATTTTGATGCATTGCCGGTAATTTGTATATCTCTGGGAAGTGAGTTCCAAAGCCGAATTGCGTAGACAAAGAATTGTCGTTCAGACGTTAGGCTCGTATGACGTATTGGTATAAGATTATTGTTACGAACAGAACGCGAAAAACGTAACTTTTGAAACAACTCTGGTGGTGACTTAGTATCCAGAGGCATGTGAAAAATTTTACACGCATGTCGCGAAACCTGATCCATACGCCTAAGTCCAAAAATAAATCGAGCGATGTTATTATATACAACGTTTAGTTTAGCTTTAGTTACACTATCACAGTTTGCAAAAATTTCACAGCCATACAGTAGATTTGGAATCAAGTAAGTTTTTGCTAACTGCATTCTAATATTAAGAGGCGTGAAGTATTGTACTGTCTACAAACTACGAAGCATACCATACACTTTGCCAATGGATTTATTTATATGACTATTCCAAGTTAAACATCGGTTGAACGTAATCCCAAAGTTTTTTTGCCTGGTCGACAAATTGTATTTCTGTACCGTTTATTTTAATGCTGGGGATAAAGCTTAAATCAAATCGACTTTTATGAATGACAATGCTTTTTGACTTAGATGGATTGAGGCAAAGCCCATAATTCTTCGATGCCCAATTGTAAATATTCCTTAAGTCAACACAGAGCTTGTCAATGCACTCTTCGCAATCTGAGGGTTTAGAGTTTATATACAATTGAACATCATCAGCGTACAAATGAATATTGGAGTATTGTGGAATTTTTACTATGTCGTTGATGTACATAGAAAACAATAAGGGTCCCAGTATTGAACCTTGAAGAACACCCCTAGACATATAGATATATTCTGAAACTCTCTCTTTTACGCAGACAGCTTGTCTTCTGTTACATAGATAGGATTTCATAAGTTTCACAGCAGTGTCTGAGAAATTGAACAAGTTTGGTTGTTTTTTAAGCACAACAACTTGTGATCTACCGTATCAAAAGCCTTAGAGTGGTCGAGTAGAGTTAAAAAAGTAACGTTGTTGTTGTCTAAGGCTTCACAAATTTCTTCTGACACTTGTAATAAAGCCTTAAAACCTGATTGTTTTTCAGTAATCAGTGAATTCTGATTGATAAAATAACTTAATTGAGTATATAGGATGCGCTCAAAAACTTTAGATAAGAAAGGTATTATAGCAATTGGATATTGGGATTATTTTAGCAGATTTCCAGCAATCAGGGAAAATTGAGCATGTTAAAGAGAAGTTGATAATGTGTGTTATGTAAGGCAGTAAGGTTGGAAGAAGCGCCTTCAGGAACACGTTGTGCATATCATCGAATCCTGTCGCATTAGATTTTACTGTCAAAACACATCTTAAAACTTCAATCTGGTCAACGCAGCTAAAACTTAAACTTTGTAGATTTACTGGAAAGGTGTTGTGTGTGTAATCAGAAATATCGGCAGAAGGCGTGTTTATATTGGCAAATTGTTCGTTGACTTCATTTACTGAACATGTGTCTATGGATAAGTGGTTTTTTTTGTTAATGCCAACTTCTCGTATAAGTTTCCATTTTTGCTTTGAGCTAATCGCATAGCTGAATTTGGATTCGTAGAATATAGTTTTGGCTAACTTAATCATGGAGTTAACAGTTCGTCTGATTTTCTGAAAACTCATGTACATTTCTGTAGTTTTGAATCCTTTCCAGCGATTGTAAGCGCTATTTCTATCTGAAATCATTAATTCCATTTCACGACTGAACCACGGTCTTTTCTTAAGTGAACTTGTCTTAGACTTCAAGACTACGAATTTGTCATATAACCGTCTAACATTATCGTTTAAAAACAAAAGCTGTTCGTCAGCACATGTCATGCCGTAAATTAAGCTCCAGTTCGTACTTTCTACATCTGTTTTAAGTAAGTTATAGTAAATATTTTTGAAATCTCGATATAAATAAGTTTCTGGTGCAAAATTTGTTTGAAGATCGAAAGTAATAAAAATAAGATCGTGTTTAGAAAAGGCACATACATTGATTTGGTCGTATAGTAGGATATTTGATAAATCGTTGACAAATAGTAAATCGAGCAACGTATTACTGGTCTTAGTGAAGTGGGTAGGAGTATCCTGATTAGCGGGAAACAGACCGAGGGATTGCATGCTGTGAAGTAAATGAGTTTCGGTTAGTATGTCTCTGTTAAAGTCACCTGCAATAATAATGTTTTTATATGGTAAACACACTTGTTCAATAACGTCAACTAATGGGCCGATATCTACATTCCTATTTGGTCTATATGGTTGCAACGAGAAGTTTATTTACACCCACAGTAATATTTAAAAAAAGATATTCGCATAAACTACCAGTATATGATTGGTGTACTATTCTACAAGGAAAACAGGCTTTAGCGTAGATTGCAACTCCACCAGCATGAGTGTTTCTATCGGTCCTGTAAAGATTGTAGCCACGCAAATTAAAAAAACTGCTAGGCATGCACGGAAGGAACCACGTTTCGGATACACATAAAAGGTCGATACCGGAATCTTCAAACAAGTATCTTAACTCATCTATTTCATTTACAAGGCTTTGAGCATTTATGTGACCATTTTATTATCCTTTTATTATCCAAAAATTTCATTATCAAAAAATATTACATAGATTACAGCCAGTGCCAAAAAAAAAACATATATGTCGTTGGACACACGAGTGAAACAAAGCCTTTTCGCATTTTAATAGATTTTATAATTGAATGGTTTTTTAATAAAATAATTTTTAAATTCAAAATATATAAATATATGAGAAATATATAAAAATTTTATATAAAACTTTTATATCAAAAAATACATTTTATTATATGACATTATTATTTTATTTGATTACATGTTAGGTACATAATTTTGAATTATTTTTGTAAATGTTTTGAATTATTATTATGGAAATTTATTAATGGAATTTTCGGTTTTGATATCTAAAATAGCAAACGTATATTACATATCATCGATATATCTAGCAAATACTGCATCAATAGTTGTCCTTAATCGTATTGTACAAATATTTGGATTGCTGATCATTAGTAAATTATATTTATCAAAATGGCATTGCTTAAGTGCATGTGAACATTCAAACAATTGGTAACTTTTGATAAGTTTCGCCCAGTTCAATGGAGCCTACTCGTGTATAGCCAGTGATGCCGGATTGAGGGGAATTTCCCTTTTTGAGGGATATTTCAAACGTCTTATGAGCTAAAAAGGAAAAAGGGAAGCATTTTGCTTGGTCGTACAAATAAAAGGTAATTTTCAAATAGAGAACTAAAGGCGTTATTCTGGTGATTTTTAATTGTAAATTAACATACAAAACAGTTTTTATAATACTTTTTTTAACATGAAGTTGGAACATTCAGAAATATCATATAAATATTTCTTGTTCAGACCTTTTTGTGTGTTGTCAGTTTTGTCAAGTAGCTTTCGATATCATTTTATGCTGAGAAATCCTTATAATTGCAATTGTCAATTTCTAGAATTAGTCAATAAATATAAGTAGTACCTATATTACTATCTATATTGTTCTGCTTTTTGTATTGATTCGCTACTTTTAGCAAAATGTTTAATTAATTAAAAAAAAATACTAGATATTTTATTGTATCCACTTAGTTTCAAATAATTCCCAGTGGAGAACGAATGTATCTGTCATCGAAGACGTCTTTCAAGACAGCACTTAGTATTCGAGGACAGATCACTCCAATCCTATAGCTGTGCTCGAAGACCATTTTGAACAAATTAGCCAAATGACTTGCAAGACCATTCTTCGCCATGTCTTCGACGACGGATGGGATCCACGTACTGCCCAACATGTTCGCTTAAAACCAGTACACCTCTGCTTGTGTTTGCCCCATCGCACTCTCTTGCTTTATGCTTTTCACTCTCCCTCATTCCCTTCATGGATCGATTCGTCTTTGAAGACAGATTTTCTACTTTTCAAAATATATTTTGAAAATTTAAAAAAAATTTTTTTGACAAACATTTCATACGATTTATTTTGCTCCTGAATTTATGAATACAGGTCAGCAAAAAACCCGCATTAATACTCCGTTGTCTTCAACGACGGTTTCAAAGAAATCGTCTTTGAAGTCTACTTTCTCCACTTGGTTTGTATGGAAAAGATTTTTTTTAATAAAAAAACTCATGTATTAATCAGAGCAAATAGTTTTAAAAACAGATTCTATACTATAATTCTTTCAGTTACAAAAATTTTGGTATGCTTATGTTTACGAACATGTGCTATGTTATTTGATACTTTAATAAACTTTTGTGCATAAAATTTTGTGCTTTAGGTATAAAACCTAAATAAAGTTATGTTTGAAAGATAGATTTTATACATATTATACATAATGACGGTATATTTATACACTGTGTATAGCATAAAATAATCTGTATGTATATGCATAACTTCAGGCAGAACATTTTGGAGGACATGTTGTAAAAGCACTGTATCAATGGCAATGACTTTTATGTATTAGGGTGTGCATACTTTCAGGCTGAACATTTTTCAGGACAGTTTGAGCGATATAGGTAGAGAGCAGTATGCTTGTCTTTTATGTATTACGATTGTTATCTGGTGCAACATATCTTCAGTTAATACTTAATATTGAATAAACCAGCCAACGCAACAAAGAATATTCGATCAGTTGGTAGTTTATAGAACTATCAATAGAGGGATTACGAATTTGATTCTCATGGCATACAAAGAAATATTTTAATTTTATATTTTCTTTGTGCAACAGACGCAAGCAATAAGCAACAAAAATTCTAAGAAAAAGATGTATGGGAAAAAAGTGTCGTTTTTGAAAGTTCACTCAAGCAAATCACAGCTGAGAATAATTTATATCTGGGAAACTGGGGGCGATCCCTAACAATGTAACATGTCGGACTGTCTCAACCTGGCGAGGCCAGCAAAATCTTTGTGAAATCGCCTCAAGTCGACTCAAACCTCCACGTGGTGTTTCCTGGGCAACGTCAAAACTGACAACCGTTAGTTTGGCGGCTAATCTGAGCAGCGGGCCTCCCTAGGCTTAAAATAGGTTGTGCGTCGGGTTTGAAGCCCACCCGTAAAAACCCATTTCAATGAAAACAAATAAGAATAGAAGAAAACTGATCCCCAAATCTGATGACGACTTCCGCAAACTTTAAAACTAATAATGATTTACGGATATGCACCTGGAATGTCCGAACCCTTAATTGCGAAGGTGCCTCTATCCAACTGACTGATGTCTTGGAAAGATACAAAGCTGATATCACTGCTAACCAAGAAATGCGATGGAAGGGACAGGGTTGCATTCGGCATGCACCCTGTGATATCTACTAGTTGACAAGAGACTACGGCCCCACGTCCTGCGATTCACGCCTGTGTACGAACGACTTCCCATAATCCGCATCAAGGTTAAATTTTTTAATATAAGCCTAATATGTGCGCACGCTCCGACAGAAGACAAGGACGATGAGATCAAGGAAATTTTCTATGAGCACCTTGAAAATGCTTACGAGCTCTGCCCCCGTCACGACGTAAAAATCGTGATTGGTGACTTCAACGCTAAGGTGGGCAAGGAAAATATTTTTGGTCCAACGGTCGGAAAGTTCAGCCTCCACGACAACACCTCCGATAACGGAATGAGGCTGATTGACTTCGCCACAGCAAACATGGTCGTAAGTAGCACTAGATTCAAGCATCTCAATATTCATAAAGCCACCTGGATGTCCCCTGATCAAAAAACCAAAAATCAAATTGATCACGTTTTGATCGACGGAAGGTACTCTTCCAGTATATTGTATACATGGTGTTAACATGGTCGTAAGTTACAAATTACAATACTAAAATAACTCTGTGCTATCATGCTAGGTTTAATTATCTGCATTCACCACTTGTTCACATTTGATCAATAGAATGTAGAATTTTATTTAACAACTTTAATAAATTTTTAAGTGTATTAATAATAATGTTATGTTTCTATGAATAATAAATAAAATAATAAATAAAATAATAAAAAAAAAAAATAAAGTAGCACTAGATTCAAGCATCTCAATATTCATAAAGCCACCTGGATGTCCCCTGATCAAAAAACCAAAAATCAAATTGATCACGTTTTGATCGACGGAAGGCACTCTTCCAGTGTATTGGATGCACGCATGATCCGTGGTGCAAACATTGACTCGGATCACTATCTTGTTGCAGCCAAGATCCGTACACGTCTGTGTGCAGCTAAGAATACACGCAACCCTACACAGAGAAAGCTAGACGTCGACAAGCTGCAATCGAAACAGACAGCCGATACTTTCGCCACTCGACTCTCACTCCTGCTTCAAAACACTCCTCCAATCGATGATATATGCGCGCAGTGGACACACATTTCCAACTCCATGCGTGTGGCTGCTGAAGAGGTGATTGGCTACCACCGCCCTCGCCGAAACCAGAGGTACGACCAGGAGTGTCGCGACGTCACTGCAAAGAAAGACGCCGCCTACCTGAAAGACCAGCCACCCTGCAGACGGTTGTAATGAGCGCTGCTAAGGAGCGATACAAAAAAAAGAGGAGGGAAAAGAGACATATTTTCAGGCGGAAAAAAAGAGAGGCAGAAAAGAGCGAGCAAGAGAAGATTGAGATGTATGGTGACAGGAATGAGGCCCGAAAATTTTTCGAAAAAATAAGACGCCTTGCCGATGGTTTTAAAACCAGGGCCTCTTCCTGCCAGGATGAAAACGGAAATCTAGTGACAGATGTCCAGAGTACACTGACGTTATGGAGGGAACACTTCTCTAAGCCTCTAAATGGTGACGCTGACAACAATCCCACCAATAGAGATGATATCCCAAAAACCCCAATTACGGATGACAGATGATGAAGTTCTGACAGCTATAGTTCGGCTTAAAAATAACAAAGCCGCGGGAGCTGATGGCTTACCTGCTAAGCTATTTAAGAACGGAGGCGAAGCTCTACTTAAATGCATTCACGAGCTTCTATGCAGAATATTGTTGGAAGAATACATTCCGAACGATTGGAATCTCAGTGTGCTCTGCCCAATCCACAAGAAAGGCGATCTCACTATATGTGCCAATTACCGTGGGATAAGCCTTCTTAATATCGCATATAAGGACCTGTCAAGCGTTTTATGTGAATAATTGAAGCCCATTGTAAACGAACTGATCGGACCTTATCAGTGTGGCTTCAGACCTGGAAAGTCCACCATCGACCAGATTTTCACGCAACGATAAATCTTCGAGAAGACTCAAGAAAAACAAGTCGACACCCACCATCTTTTTGTCGACTACAAAGCCGCCTTCGACAGCCTAATAAGGAAGCACCTGTACTCCACCATGTCTGAATTTGGTATTCCTGCAAAACTAATAAGACTTTGCAGGATGACACTGAGCAACACCAGCAGCGCAGTTAAAATCGGGAAGGACCTCTCCCCACCATTTATTACCAAACGAGTTTTCAGACAAGGTGATTCCTTATCGTGCGACTTTTTCAACCTAATGATGGAAAAGATCATCCGAGCTGCTGATCTGAGACGTAGTGGCACAATATTCTACAAGAGTGTTATGCTGCTTGCGTATGCTGATGACATCGATATCATTGGCCATAATACGCGCGAAGTCAGTGCAGCATTTTCCAGATTAGAAAGAGAGTCAAGTCGAAGGGGTCTGGCAGTAAATGCAGATAAGACGAAATACTTGGTGTCAACAAAAAAACAGTCCCAGCGTCTTGGAACCCACGTTACCGTTGACAATACCTCCTTCGAGGTTGTGAAGAACTTCGTTTATCTGGGATCCAGCATTAACTCAACCAACGACATCAGCATTGAGATCAAACGAAGAATAACTCTTGCCAACAGGTGTTACTTTGGGCTCAGCAGGCAATTGAGAAGCAGAGCCCTCTCTCGACGAACGAAAATCACGCTCTATAAATCGCTCATCATGCCCGTCATGATGAAAAGACATTAGGAGCATTCGAGAGAAAGATTCTTCGTAAAATCTACGGACCAATCTGCGTCAATGGCGAGTACCGAATACGGTGGAATGATAAAGTGTACGAGCTGTACGCTGACATCGAGCGCATTAAAATCGAGCGGCTTCGCTGGTTAGGTCATGTTCAGCACATGAAAGACGATGCTCCAGTGAAGAAAACATTCGATTCGGTACCCAGCGGCGGTCAACGCAGAAGAGGACGACCGCATCTTCGTTGGAAAGACCAAGAATGGGACAACCTGAGGAAGCTTGGAATTTTCAACTGGCACCAGCAAGCGAAAGAAAGACAAAAATGGCAGGCGCAAGCTCTTAGATGAGGCCAAGACCGACATACGGTTGTAGCGCCAACTAAGTAAGTAAGTAAATTACAAAACGAGGCGTAGAAAGCTTAACTGCAAAAATGTACTGACAATAATTTATTTACTGATTTTACAGCAGTTAGAAAAGAGAGTGCATAAAGGAATGAGAAAAACAAAACCATATGATTTTATTTATTTACTAATATAAAAGCCTCTCCTACGACAGGTCCTTCGCTCAATTCCCTTTTGGGGCCTTTTGCCGAAAGTTTTTTTTTCTCTTTTTAAAGCTTGATTTTTTATACACTTGATTTTTGCAAAATACAAATGTACCACTTTAAATAACACTTAACGTATTGAAGCAGTGTTGAAAAATTACTTCAAGTGTAAAAGTGCCTAAAGTCGAGATTGGTAACAATCATATTTATACACAACTTTACAAACTGGACTTCCAACCTTCAATACGTAGCAACTCAGGTGTCGTTTTGCGGCTAATACAATTATATTTTTTGGTACAATCGACTCAAAAGAGTTTCATTAAATTCGTCATAACTTTTTTATAAAAGGATTAAAAAGAGGTAGTTAGATCAAAAACGAATTAATGTAAAAACCCAATATTGTCACTGATAAGTATCAAATATATTTTCTGTGCATACTTTCAGGCTGAACATTTTCAGGCTGAGAACATTGTGTCTTGTAAAATTACTTTACTGTCAAAAAATAATTACAGTTTGAGAAATACTGTGTGCGGAGCAGAAGCTTGCCTTTTATGTATTAAGATGTGCGTACTTTCAGGCTGATCAGTTATTGGACACGGAGAAGAGTGTTTGCCTTTTATATATTTAGATCATAGATGCCCAAGGTAGTAGTATTGGTGAGAGTGACGAAATACTACTGGTGAGAGTGACACAGAAGTTCTGCAAGTGCAGTTTGTCTCTCCCACTCAACATGCTGATTTCCTACTGGTTGATTGACGATCAAACAAAAGAGCGTAAGTATACGTGTGAGTTTAATTTGCTGATATCAGCTACTACTGGGCATCTATGATTTAGACACTATCTGGTGCAACATATCGCCTTTAGACGGAAAGTCGCCTTTAGATCTGTTCAACTTATTTTTCGATGAAGAAATTTTGGAGCTAATAGTGATGAACACCAATGAGTATGCGAGGCAAAATAATGTTATGGACAATATATGCACAGTTGAACTGTTGCGGCGTTTCATTGGATTTCTGATCTTTACTGGCTATCACACTGTTCCACAATATGAAAACTATTGGAGTCAGCAGCCAGACCTTGGTGTTCCAATTGTGAAACAAGCCATGACACGATTCGAATTTCGGTGGATGAAGAAATTTATACATGTCAGTAATAATAACCACTTAGACAAGAATGACCGCTTTGCCAAAATAAGACCTTTACTTGAAATTTTCAGTGAGCATTTGTCAATTGACGAACAAATGGTACCATACATGGAAGGCATTCGAGCAATGTGTATATCAGAAATAAGGCCATTCGTTTCGGCTTCAAGTTGTGGGTTCTGGCTTCATCTGATGGATACATGTATTGCTGTATTCCATACGCTGGTTCCGAGCAATCGTATAGCAGAGAAATCGGCTTAGGAGCTCACGTGGTCTTGAGTTTGCTGGAAAATGTGCAGCATCCAGAAAGGCATTTTGTATATTTTGATAATTTCTTCACGTCCTTCTACCTTATGTGCCTGCTGTCTGAAAGGAATTTTAATGCAACTGGCACAGTACGCAAAAACAGATTGCCAGCTAATGTGGAAATTAAAAGTGACAAAAGTCTGAAAAAAAGGGAGAATACGACTTTATATTTGATCGCGCAAATGAAATTTTTATTGTAACTTGGCATGATAATGCTATCGTGACCTTAGCGACTAATTTTGATTGCATCGATCCTCTTACAACTGCTCGACGTTATAATCGAAAATGTCATAAGTTTGTCAATGTTGAAGAGCCTAATACGATAAAAAATTATAACTTGCATATGGGAGGTGTAGATATGGCAGATAATGCCATATCGAACTAGCGAATAAATGTTAGAGGCAAGAAGTGGTGGTGGCCTCTATTTTCGAATGCTGTGGACTCGGCTGTTGTAAATGCCTGGAAGATGCACAGTTTTTTGTGCAGAATTGGGAAAGTTCGAGTAAAAACACAACTGGAATTTCGGTCGGAAATTGCTAGAGCTCTACTTGTTTGCGAGGATTCAAACGTGCACCAAATGGGAGCAGAGGAACCAAGATCAAAACGCACCAAAGTGACGCAACACGTTATTGTAAAGCAAGAGGAAAGCAAAAAACGTCGGTGCAAGCAATGCCACAGCCACACTCCCTTTATGTATAAGAAGTGCAAAGTACACCTGCATACGAAATGTTTTGAAATTCATCATAATAAATAGTTTTTATCATTGAATTAAATGTATTTTATTTACCGTTGAAAATCTCATACGTATATACATATTCCGCCGATGGTGATTATAATTGCCACTCATTTTCTGGGAAACTGAAAACACCACTGACTTCAAAGTTTGTAATTTTCTTAATTAGCATTGAAATAGGTTCTAAATAAATTTTTAAGCCCAACGGTCAACAGGGTCTTAGTGCGGCTAAAAATGGGTTAAAATGCTGCCAAGTTTCAAGCATGTTTTATCAAAACGAACATAGTTGGCAAATCTAAATAACTATTCATTTTCCTATTTTGGCGTTTCACCGCTCAATGGGCGTTTTGGTATTGTTGTTTTCTTTTGTTATTGTTCTTAAAACAGCTGTTTCAAAACTGTGATGACAAATTGATATAGAGTTGAACTATCGTTGTTTTACTGAGATTTGATCTGAAGTGCCATGGGAATGCAGCTAATGTTTAGCAACGGAGCAGTGGGAGGGGAAAGAACGATACGACAGCAGAGGAACTTATTGATGGTTGCTTGCTTATGTTTTCTAAGTTTCCTATCTTATCTGTGCTGTCTGTATTGATGACGAGAGTTACTCGGAAAAAGACAATGACGCAAACCAAAGATTTACCCTGTAGCAAAATCGTTCAACGCGCCTAAAGAAGTTTTCACTTCAAAAAAACCAGTTAAGTATTAAAAATTACTTTTTTTCTATTTTTTATATCATTATTAATATCAAAGCTTATATAAATAAATAGGTATAGGTACAATAAATAACTATATTAAATTTCCGTCAGTGGCTTTATCAACCAGTGATGCCAGTTTTTGAAACAATCCACTTCATAAAGTAGCTGACGCGAGTGAAGGCAACTGGGACACCCAACTCGCAACCATCTTCGGCACCGAAAGAAGTCAAACCAATCTGTAAATTTGTTCCCTTCAACACCAATGGGCCACCGGAATCACCTTCGCAGGTAGAGCGCATAACCATATCGTCTCTTGTAGCTAGACAGATGCTGCCCTCAGTGATGGTATTGTAACCATAAGTTCTTGCACATTCCGCATTGGAAATAATACGCAATGTTACATACTGCAACAAGGGTGCAACACTTCTGGCATTGTCACCCATACGACCCCATCCAGACGCAGTGGCATAATCACCGACATATGTAGCATAATTGGAAGAGATTTCAGGCAATCTGACGGGTCCAATATTTTCTGAGTACTTTACAGATGGAATTTTTATCAAAGCGATGTCGTTAAGTGCTGTTTCTCTATTCCATCCTTCATGTTCAATGATGTTATCTGAAGTTCGAATGATGCCGTATCTGACCTCAGCTTGTGTACGTTTGGCGCCACCCAAGTAAACGGTGAGCTTATTTATGCTATAAATTTCATGAAACATCTGGCTAAGTTAATTTATCCACCGACCAATGGTCCAATGTTAAACTCACCCTTCCGTGCAATGAGCAGCAGTCAAGACCCAGTTAGGGGCAATCAAGGAACCACCACACCAATAATTACTAAACAGACTTTTACTCAATGACAGTCCGACTTGATAGCGAAAGTTAGCTATATCTGCATTTTCACCACCAGCAATGCGTCCATCATGTTTGATCACTGGCATGAAATGCTGGCGAGAGTAGATTTCCTCCGAGCGCAAATCAAATGCCATAGTACTGGCCACAACCAACACAAAAACAATTATTAACTTCATTGTTCACTTGTTTACTTGGCTCAAACAACGTTTAAACTGATAACTTCTGTGGCACTGAAATAACTTTTTATACCAAATATCATGC
The DNA here is from genome assembly GCA_963920525.1 of Dichetophora obliterata. Classification (NCBI taxonomy): domain Eukaryota; kingdom Metazoa; phylum Arthropoda; class Insecta; order Diptera; family Sciomyzidae; genus Dichetophora; species Dichetophora obliterata. The sequence continues at coordinate 53,007,296 of OY986437.1, forward strand.
TTAGCTCAAAAAGGTGTCAAAAACGATAAGATACTATATTGCCTCTGATATAGAGAAATAAAATTGATTAGATCTAAATACTTTACTTAAGTGTAAGCAATTCACAGTCGTTAGTAAATACCAATTGTATTTTGAATTTTTTATTTTTAAAAATGTTTTCATTTCCTCCACATGCCTTCTATTGCACTTATCAGTGGACAAAATCTTTCTTGACTCCTTGAGATAAGTTGTCGTACGTAATTTTTTATTTACTGATTGAATCGTACGTAATTTTTTATTTACTGATTTGATATTCTTGATTGAAGAAAGTTTAACGTGATTTAAAATTGACGTAAGCTTCTTGAAAGTAACCTAGTTTTTTTAATTAAATTGCGAGCTTTAGATCAAGTCCCATATCATATCAAGATCCATATATCACAATTATTTTTAAAAGTCCAATATTACTTTCACACGCGTGGAATCCATTAAAGACTTTGGTATTTACTTTGATACCAAATTATCATTCGGGTCCCACAGGGAATATGTTATATCAAGAGCTAACTCACAACTCGGTTTTCTAAAGCGAAACTCTAAAGAATTTTTAGACCCATTCACATTAAAATCAATTTTTGTGAGTCTGGTAAGATCTATTCTCGAATACGCGAACATAATCTGGGATCCTTGCTATGAATGTGACATAAATCGAATCGAAAAAATTCAAAAACGGTTTACGAGATTCGCTCTAAGACGATTATTTTCGTGGGAAAATATGCCTGCGTATAGCGACCGTTGTAAACTACTCGGCTTGCAAAGCTTGGCCATTAGACGCAATACGCAGAGTGTCTTATTTATTAGAGATATTGTATGTAGATAACAAGGTTGACAGTCCGGAATTGCTTGCTCTCATTCCATTTTATGCTCCAACAAGATCTCTAAGAGAAACACGTTTATTTTATGTATATTATCATAGAACGAATTATGGTAGCAATGAACCAATATCTAAATGCCTATCTCGATGTAATATAGTTGCTAAACATGTTGATTTTAGTTCTAATAGAATGATTTTTATGAAGAATTTTTTTAAATATTATTTAAGGAATTAGGTTAATTGATATCTGTTAGGGCTGGGCCCAGTAGATATATATATGAATAAATAAATGAATAAATAAAGTAAGTTTAAGAAGGCAACAACAACAACAACAACTCTGTATAGAGAGTCAATCACTTAGCTGACTAGACAGTCTGTTTCGGAAATCGCTACATTTTCCTCTTCAGTAGCCTTTGAGTGATTAAGCTCTGATCAACTCACTGTTTAAATTAGTATATGACTTCGCAGATTTAGGAATTCATTCCTTTGAATTGTATGGCTGCTAATCATATGACATTTCAAAGCATTAGGCTATTTATAGATCACCGCCATCAACTCTACCAAGGTTGCCATCTGTTGCCAAATAGACTGTCTAGTCAGCTAAGTGATTGACTCTATACAGAGTTGTTGTTGTTGTTGCCTTTTTAAACTTACTTAATATAAAGCTCGCAATTTAATTCATGTAATAATTTAACAGATCATAAAAGTAATTAACCTAGGTTTTGTTATACTTCAAGAAATTTTTCACGTAAAAGCAAAAACCTATATCTGCAAACTTTCACATGCGTATGACTTAGTATTAGCAGGTTGATATTAGAATTTTTCAATCTCGGGATAGCACATACAAACCAAGTTTCATTCTAAAAAAATGCACACCTAAGGCCATTTTTGGTTGAGTTGCCGATTAACCCTCCGATGAGTGAGAAGGTCCCTAGGGACCTTTTTGCCTTTTCAAACTGAAATTACTCCTACTTCGGCCACTACAACCTCCACCCCCCCAAAGTTACTCTGTATTCCAAGAGTATTTTGTTGCGCAACTTTTTGGAAAAAATCAAGCCGATCGGATAATTACTTTAGGAGATATTGAGGTTTTAGTGAGAATAGTACGCGGACGTGTGAATAGGTCCGTATGGACCTTGTACTGAATTTCACTAATAAATGCATGTTTTTGGGCATCATTACAATTTTTTATTATTTCAACACATAATTTACTTGTTCTGAACACAAAGACCTAAACTCAAAGACATTAGGGATGATGATAAAAACAAAAATTACTAAGAAAATTTCGAAGACATGAACTTTATTGCTTTCAAGGAAAGCCACAATATTCTAATTTTATACTACTAGCAATAAACCAGTTCTTAGAATTTTTTGTTCTTAGTATTTTGTTCTTAGTATTTTTTGTTCTTAGTATTTTTGTTCTTAGAATTTTTTCTTAGAATTTTTTGTTTTTATCATCATCCCTAAGAGCCCGAACAGAACCAAGGCGGATGTCGGTTGTCGGATTCGCCGTGCTACAAATTACATGAAAATATATGCAAATGAAATCGCCGTAGAAATGCATGACGGGAAAACGCCAGAATAGAATCTATTCTAACTTCTCTCTGACGGGCGTCGGATCTCTCTCTGAGTGACTTAAATGTTGCCATATTTTTGCTAAAGATTGGGTACGTTCAGTGTTATTTTCTTAGTTTTTACTATGATCTGACATTCTGTTTTTGTGCCTGTGTTGGATTCATGTGAATTCAAAGCATAATATAAAATAATTTGTATCATTCCCAATATAAAATGCAACCGTGATCCGACAACCGCTCATATTCTGGACGTGTTCTCAGCGGATTTCGCAGAGAGAGGCCCGCCATCCAACATCCGCCTTGGTTCTGTTTGGGCTCTAATGTCTTTGAGTTTAGGTAGACGTACGAAAGAGTATAAAAGAAGTTGTAGTTTCGTAAACCAAATCAGTCAAAGTTGAGACAGCGAAGAGTAAAATCGTGTGTGATAGAAACAAAAATATAAATATGGCAAATGCAAGTAATTTGGACGTTGCTGAAATTGTTGTACGCCGTAGTACACGTTACCAGCAAATGACTGCGGATGAAAGGCGTGCAGCTGATAGTAGATTTGCTGATTTTATGGACGAAGACATGGATGAAGAAATTGATATTGCTGCAATTGATAATTATGAAGTTTAGGATGATGAAGATCGCACATACCAACCTGCTGAAGAGTCAGATGCCGAAACTGAAGGATACGTCGAGCTAAATGAAGATACTGATGACGACGATGATGAAGAGGAAGAAAATGATGGACAGGAAACGAATGAAAGTTACTATATTGGTAAAGATGGCACCCAATGGAGTAAAAAAGCATCACCAACATCACGCACTCGTAATCATAACGTGGTCGACTTCACAAGAAAGAAACCAGGACCAACAGGAAATATACTCGACCCCTATACAATAATGCGTTCAATCTTGACAGAGGAAATAATACACTTAGTGCTACGTGAAACAAATCGTAAAGGCAGGGAGGTTACAGCTGCATGGAATTTGGCGAATCCCACGAAGAAAAAGGAGTAGAAGCCAGTGACAGTGATAGAGTTTGACGCCTTTGTAGCTATTCTTTTGTATGCTGGACTCACAAGATCAAACCATGAACCAGCTATGGAATTATGGGGCGCGACGCTTTGCCCAATATACAAAGCTGCGTTGTCGTACGATCGCTTCATGTGTATAAAGCAATTTATTCGATTCGACAATGGAAGTACTCGACAACAGCGACTCATCAACATCAAAACTGCGGCTATTGACGGTATTTGGCAAATGTTGCAACATAACTTGGCAGCAGCTTACACTCCTCATGAAGCACTAACAGTTGATGAGCAGTTGTTCCCTTACAGAGGCCGCACCCGCTTCACACAATATATTCCGTCAAAGCCAGCTAAGTATGGTTTGAAAGTATGGTGGTTATGCGACTCACAGAGTTATTATCCTGTAAAGGGAATGATATATTCTGGAATACTGCCAAACCAACAACGGGAGATGAAGCAGAACGTAGTGCTGGATCTTGTGGAAAAATATTTAGATGCTGGCCGTACTATATACGCGGATAATTTCTTTACCACTCTTGACTTGGCGCGTATTTTGTTGAGGAGGAAGACCGCATATGTTGGTACAGTGCGCTACAACAAAACATTCATTCCACAGGAGTTCAAGAAGAACCCGAAGCGCACCATCAATAGTACATTATTTGGGTTCAACGAAGGGGATATAGCGTTATGCTCATACGTGCCGAAAAAAAATAAAGTGGTGAACGTGCTCTCCACAATGCACTACACCTGCCTCGTTGACGAGCAAACCGAGAAGCGGAAGCCCTATACCATATTAGATTACAACGCCAACAAATGCGGCGTTGATACCATGGATCAAATGCTAGGCACTTACAGCTGCAAAAGAGCAACACAACGATGGCCGTTGGCAATGTTTTATAATATGCTGGACGTCGCTGCATTGGCTGCTTTTACGATTTACAACGAAATGAAGCCTATAAAAAGGAGTGACAGACGGCGGTCGTTCTTGTTACTGCCAACGAAACAATTGGCCACACCAAATATCGAAGAACGTGCCCTGAACAACCATATAACCTCATATCCAAGGATACGCAATGCGATGGAAGCATTCGATGTCAGGGTAAGAAAACATCTTCAAATTCAAGAATAGAATATATAGTTATTTGTTTTTTATTTTTCTTTTCATTTCAGGTATTATCAAGACCGATAGAAGGCAATGCACCGTCGTTTGCGGCTAGGTCAAGTAGACCGTCATGTCGCCTTTGCCGTTCTGAGTACGGGCGGCAGCGGAAAACGCGGGCATACTGCTTCGGCTGCGGCAACGCTGTTTGCGGAGAACATAGCATACTTTTACATCACTGCAACACTTGCGCACAGGGCGGGGGACAAGAAGTACACGCTCAACAACAATAACTTTTAAACTTTTTTATAATAGTCTTAAGAAAATTCAAGCAAAAACAAAATTAAAAAAATTGAAAAAATTATTTTTGTATGTAGAATTTAGTTATAAACAATAAAAACAAAAAAAAAAACAAAAAAAAATTTTTATATGAAAATAACATGATTTACAAAAAAGGTCCGTAGGGACCTTTTCACACGGCCGTGAAGTTCAGAACTGTCACTCATCGGAGGGTTAACCATAAACCATGAGAAACCATATAAACTAAATTACAAAAGTGGTCCAATACAACCGAATTCGTCTAAAATTTAGCGTTTTTATTAACTTGTGGGCAGTAATAGGGGATGTGGCAATTTTTTTCGAGATATTAACCTTGACAACAATTGTTGTAAATTTGAGGCCCTTAGGTCAATTATTGCCTATTTTTGCAAAAGGTGGTAACACATGGCAAAAGTACTCAATTTGGCAAGAAAACAATGTACCTAAACAAGTCAGAGGGTCAGCTAGAGTCGATTGGTAGATGGGTACTTGGGTAGAATGCACTTTACAAAAACAAAATGTACGGCATTTGCCAATCTACCCAACTACCCAAGTCAGTGTGAATACCCCTAATGTATTCTATTTTGTGGAATTTAAAGAGTTTTTTCCATTTTTATAAAATCACTTTGTATAGGAAGAAGGCGAAAAATTCATACTCAAAGTGCATATTTCTGTTTAAAGTGCGAAAGTTAAAGTCGTTTGATTAATTTTTTCGAAATTGGTCTCTTTTTCAAACTTACACCTTACCTTTAATTTATAAAAAAACAGCATAGAATTAAATAATTTATAAGAAATCCATTTTATTGGTATACTCTTTTTTTCGTTTGAACAAATTTTGGCGTCTCTCAAATTGTATTTTCGTGCATTTTTGAGCAACTTTTGTACTGGAGTTGATTCTTTTTTGAAAAAAAAACAGTCAAATCAAAAACAGAAAATTTGCGGTTCTATGTTTTTTTATACAAGGATTGGATTGAGAGGTTTAAATTGTCTTTTTTTATCAACCAATAGTGGGTCTCCAGTACAAAAATGGCTCAAAAATGCACAAAAATGCAATTCGGGTGATGCCAGTATTGCTTCAGACCAAAAAAAGTAAACCAATCGAAAAATTTTTTTGTATACTATTTGATTTTGGTACCGAAATTGAGGGTCAGATTTTTCATAAAAAAGTCGATAAACTCTATTATGTATTGAATTTTGTTAATCTGATAGCTCTTAAGTTACGGCTGTTATTGTGATCACACACAGACAAAAAGTCATGCAGATGCTGATCATGAATATATACACTTTTCTATATCTGCCACACCTTCTTATGGATTAACCTTTAATCAAGTCTTTTATGTATATAAGTTTTTGAGCTCTAAGGATATCAAGACTTATTTTCAATCATGATAAATGAAAAATGAACAAATAATCTGAGCTTCGTGGCAAAAAAGTGAGTATACCAGCCAATTCACCACTAGTTAGCACTCTCGTTCTTATAAGCATTCTTGATTTATATCTCTTGCACTTTTTTGCCGTTGTTCTGTGTCAATGATTCTTTCGAAATTTATTTTTAGCGTTGTAACTGCTAATAACTAGATGACACGGAATATAATATACTTAATATATTTTCAAGCAGTTTATAAAAATTCATAAGCACTTACTTCCCATGTTAAATAAAAATCAAATTATAAGATATATCAAAAATGCGCACGATTGCTTATCTCGAAAAGTCGAGAATGATTTTATGCAAGGGTAAGCTCATTAGTACATATACGTATCGCAATGAAAACATATTTTTTTAAATATAAACTTTAAAATTCCACCAGTATTCGCTACCGATTAGCGATAACATCATTTCTCATTTAAAACATTGATTTTGTTCTAATCAAAGTGTTGCTTTAATTATCTAATCTTTCTTTAGGAGCTTTGGGCTTAGCTTTTGCTTTTTGTATAAAAAGAACTTTCAGCACCAAAGACCCCATCAGTTTAGACGTTGTTTGACCCAAGTAAACAATGAAGTTTTTAATAGCCTTTGCTTTGGTCGTGGCCAGTGCTACCGCATTTGATTTGCGCTCGGACGAAATCTACTCCCGCCAGCGTTTCATGCCAGAGACCAAACATGATGGACGCATTGCTGGTGGTGAAAATGCTAATGTAGTTGATTTCAACTACCAAGTCGGGCTTTCACTGAAGAAAAACATTTTCAGTGGTTTTTGGTGCGGTGGTTCCTTGATTGCCCCTAACTGGGTCCTGACCGCTGCTCATTGCACGAAAGGGTAAGTTTAACAGACCATTCATTGGTTGCGAGGTTTATGATTTGTCACACGTTTTCAAATATACCTAATATTTTCAATTTATAGCATAAATCAATTAACCGTTTACTTGGGTGGCGCCACACGCACTCGATCTGAAGTCAAATTCGACATCATCAGAACTTCAGATAATATTATTGAACATGAGGGTTGGAATTCCGTAACCTTGCTGAACGACATCGCCTTGATCAAAATTCCATCTGTAAAGTACTCAAAATATATTGGTCCCGTTAAATTGCCTGAAATCTCTTCCAATTATGCCACATATGTTGGTGATTATGCCACTGCTTCCGGATGGGGTCGCATGGGTGACAATGCCAGAAGTGTTGCACCCTTGTTGCAGTATGTAACATTGCGTATTATTTCCAATGCCGAATGCGCTAGAACTTATGGTTACAAAACCGTCACTGAGGGCAACATCTGTCTCGCTACAAGAGACGATGTCGTTATGCGAAGGTGATTCCGGTGGCCCATTGGTGTTGAAAGGAACTAACTTACAAATTGGTTTGACTTCTTTCGGTGCCCAAGATGGTTGCGAGTTAGGTCATCCAGTTGCTTTTACCCGCGTCAGCTACTTTATGAAGTGGATTGTCTCAAAAACTGGCATCACTGCCTGAGAAAGCTGATAAGACTTGAGTCTTATTATTTATTGCACTAACTAATTTATTACAGTTATTAAAGTAGTAGTAAAAATCTGTTTTAAAATAGATTAATGGCTTTTTAATGGATATATTGCGGTACAAATTACTCGAAATAAAGTTTTTAAAAACGTTTAAGTACATTTAAAAAAAAAAATTATTACACTTGACAATGATATTTTTATATACACTACTATATTTAACTTTTAAATAAAATGGGTAATTTTTTAAATGCGTGAAGATGATTATTACTTCTGTTTACAGCAAATACAAAATGGCAAAAGTGAAACATACCGCTTTTAAATTGTTCAAATTAAGATGGCCATATGGCAATCCCAGGGTGATTCGGTTTTAATGGACAGTAAATATAATGATTAGCTCTTGACTAAGTCTAAACAGTAGCCTGCTAGATAATACAATATATTTTCATACCATTTCACTATATCTAGGGGAGAAGGTTGGGTTGGGAACCCAGTTTTGGGGTTTTGTTTTGGGCTCTAAGTTTTTACACAATAAAGATATCGAATATTCTAAGATACCGTTGGAAAGTTGAACATAAAACGCAAACAGATTAGGGTTTTGATTAAAATGTAACTCTCTACATCCAATTTTTGGCGATAAGGACGTGTTTTTTGGCTTGTCCAAAAAAGTGGCTGGGTTGTGAGCCATCTGGCAACCCCAATAAAAGTCTGAAAATACGAAGTAAGACACCCATAACTTTATAATAATTTAATATTTATTATATTCAGAAGGCCTCAAGAGGCAAAACAAGTTAAAATGACGCCACTTATGCTAAAAAAATCGTAATGAATGGAAGTGTTCAATCATTATTTTCTTCATGTTCATCCAAATCGGTGTCGCAATGTTTGCATGGCGCAGTTCAAGTGAACGACATTTCAGTGAAAGACAGCCACATTTGTTGCATTCGGGGTCAGTTCTTTAGGCAAAAACCTCTAACAAATGGAGAAAAATCGGCGGTCTGTGGTGGGGTTTAAAGCTGTTTTTTTACTTTATACAGTAGCCACTGGTCACTGGACACTAAGGCTTTCAATCCCGGGATCCTGAACCAATTACTAATCCCATAATACCGGGATTCCAAAACCTAAATCCCGGGATTTTATTCACAGTAAAATATAAAAATTTTTTGCAATAATAAATACAACTGCAATGTAAGCGATATTTTTGGTATTATCGAAATCACCTTGCTTTTTTCTATTTCTCTATACACTTTGAAATACTATTTTTATGTTTGTTTTGATTGTGATCTTAAAATACTCTGCTTACTAGGTTGTTTTACTTTTATGGCTTTTTCAAAGTAGCAATAGTTTTATTACTATTCAATAATTTTTTTAATATTAAAAGAATATTTTATTCACATCATATTTTTTACTCACCTCTAACTAATATATTTAAATAAGTTTTGTTTTTTTTTAAAAAGTTTTTAAAACATAAATTTATGTTGTTTGTTTTGTTTAAATTATTTACATTTATATTTTTATGTTTATTGAGAAGTGAAATATTATTTGATACTTTTTTGAACGTTCAATTCATATTTTATGTAACGTTTTTTCTTAACGTATTATATAATTAAAATATTTAGTTAAAAATTGATTTCTTATAATTTGTTTGCTTTTGAATAATATTGTGCTATCTTTTTGTGGTACTACTGAATATGTTTTTGTTTTTTTTTCCTGAACAACAAGTTCGTTTTTTAAATGAAATTTCTATATATTTTCAGTTTGTTTTTAAATAAAGTTATCCTAATTTTATTCGGTCTCACGTTCTTAACCCTTCACAATCACATGCTCCATCAACATCTACAACCCAAGCTAATCCTCAGATGCCCACTTCAACAACCTCAACCATTCCATCCACCACAAATCAACCAATATCACCTGCAACACCCTTTTCAGATGCACCTGTCGTAGACTCGCCACCACCTTTTATTGATCCTCTTCTACCCCCCCGAGTGAAATTAACAAAAAATTTGGCTGACATAAGTAGTGAAGGCCGATTTATCATATCTCGTCTTCGTGACCGGCGTTTATATAATAATGTCCGCTTGCACCTGGCATACCTGTATAACAAATCGGATTCTATTTGTATAGATGGTATAACTAAAACAAGAGTTATGGTTTCGATACATCAAGAAGGTCTTCCAACGGAGCCTGAAGATTTGAAGAAAATTTTCATAAACTACCATGAAAGCTTCAACTTATCCCCAAAAGATGTTAAAAATGATCTCTCTGCATTCGCATCGCATACACATTCAAAGCGGATTTGGCACCTTCAAAAATCTCGTACTAACACAAAAAACTACTACTGCTCCTAGCTCTCACGCTGTGACGACTCCTATCTCCCAAAACCTGCCTAAGCCGTCAAATACTTTAAACTTATTCTACCATAACTGTGGTGGTATGAGAGGTAAACTTAGTAAACTTTTTGTTGATGCTAAATCTTGTCACTTCAATGTTCTTGTCTTTACTGAAACGTGGTTAAATAATACATTCAAAAATGAGGAAATTCTCGATTGTAATTGGCCAATATACCGTAATGATAGAGATTATACAAAAACTGGTCTTTCACGTGGTGGAGGAATTTTGATTGCCACACACAATGCCTTGTCTAGTGAGATAATTGCAACATCCTCTCATAATTGCCTTGAACTCCTAATAATAAGAATAATACTAGATCGAAATCGTTATATATATATTGGTGCAATATATATTGCTCCCAACTCAAAAGAAAGTTCATACAATGAGTTATGTGAAACTATAACTTCAGTTACAGCCAACTTAAACGAAGTAGATAAAATAATTATATTGGGAGACTTTAACCGTCCCAATATTTCTTTTATTACCGATGATAATGACAAACACCTTCTTCCAATTAATCTTACTAATTCGGTCGACTTTAATTTACTTAGCTTCTTTTATAGTAACGATTGTCTGCAAGTAGCTCCCATCCCTAACCAGAATGGACGTTGGTTAGATTTAGTTCTTACTAACTCATACGACGAAGTCAACGTCACTCCAACCTGTGAAGCAGAGCATTTATTCTCAAATACCCTTCACCACACTGCATTTACAGTTCAATTACTTGCTTCCCGTATAACCTTTAGACAATCCTTTAATAATTCTGTAGTGTATGATTTTCTTAACGCTGATTATAATAATATAAGAAATGAACTGAATTCTTTTAACTGGGACCAACTATCAGCCTTGGATTTGGACGATGCTGTTTCGTTTTTCTATCAGAGTATCTTTTCCGTACTCGATACTTTTGTTCCAAAAATAAAAAAACGAAATAAACTATCTGAACCGAGGCTTGATCTCAATCTTAGGCAACTCAGAAATCAAAGAAATAGTATCTACAAAATCGTTAAAAACACCGTCATTGTTAGTGATGAAGTAAAGGCAAGATACGCAGAGCTGTCTAAAGAGTTTTCAAAAAAGTCTGAAGAAGCATATAAACTTTACACCAACTTGATTGGTGAAAGAATTATTAACGACCCTAAAAAATTTTTCGACTTTGTAAACGTCAAGCGTAAATCGGCCGGATATCCTACAACCATGTTTAAAGGTAATGTTTCTTCTTCTAACCCACAAGTGATCTGTAATATCTTTGCAGATCATTTTAAAGAAGTATTTCGTCCTCCTTCAACCCCAATTCGTACGCCGTTACTGTATCCCAACACGTCCCCTTTGGTTTGCACAGTCAATATTACAAAAGAGGACATAATTAATTCTATAAATGAATTAGATCCCTACAAGTCTCCCGGTCCGGACCTTATTCCACCAATTCTCCTTGTTCAGTGCCTAGCTCAATTAATTACACCATTACATATTATGTTTAATAAGTCTTTGGAAATAGGTGTTTTTCCATCTTTTTGGAAGTCATCTCATCTAACACCAATTTATAAGAATAGCGATAAGAGAGCGATCGAAAACTATAGAGGCATTGCCTTATTGTCAACTATTCCTAAGCTTTTTGAAAAAATAATATGTTCTAAGCTCACTGAAATAGTTAATCCACACTTAAATGAACAACAACACGGATTCCGCAAAGGACGATCAACCACAACAAACCTCACAATAATGGTTTCAGATGTTCTTAAGAACATGGAAAAAGGTCATCAGATAGATTCTATATATACCGATTTTAGTAAAGCATTTGATCGAGTTGATCACGTAATCTTAACTAAAAAATTAGAAAAATTCGGTATATCAGGTTCTTTGTTGAATTGGCTTATATCTTATCTTAGTGGAAGATCCCAACATGTTAAATTTCAGGGTACTCTATCTAATAAGATTATTGTCTCATCAGGCGTACCCCAAGGAAGTCACCTCGGTCTACTCCTCTTTAACATATTTATTGCAGACATATCTGAAGTTTTGTATGATATCCCACATCTCTTATACGCAGACGACTTAAAAATGTATTATTTCATTAAATCAGATGTGGATACAGTTTTCTTACAGAGTAAACTCGTATCCCTGGAAAACTGGTGTAATCAAAATAAGCTTTCTCTTAATGAAAATAAATGCTATGTTATAAGTTATTCCCGTAAAAAAGAAATGCTTTACAGTAGTTTTGAGCTAAATGGGGTTGAACTAAAAAGGATCAATCACATTGCAGATCTTGGGGTTATCCTAGATTCTAGGCTGCGCTTTAATCTTCACCTCGATCATATCACATCCAGGGCAAACAAGCTTCTCGGATTCATTAAAAGACGTGCAAATGAATTCAAGAACGTCTGGGTAACTAAAACCCTATATTGCACACTAGTGCGTCCCATTCTTGAATATTGTTGCACAGTATGGAACAGAGACCTGCAACGAGTCATGTTTTTGCGACTTATAGTGATTCATGCAAAATCGAATAGTTGTACTTACACATCAAACAACAACCACCACTACCACTCGAAGCATTTTTGCTTCAGAGATTAACACATCGTTCATTGTTTGATCCATCAATCGCACGTCATAGTTCAACCTAATACTGACTTCAACATCAAACCTTGTTATAAATCATACCAAATACTCATAGCTCAAACAGAAGTCCCATATCTCAAGTAGCAGTCCCATAGGTCATTACTAGCGTATTTTGTATGACAACGCTGTGGCTGTTTCAAACTAACGCTCTGTTTCTGCCGCTGTTAGAAGAGTAGAAGAGTTACCACCGAATTTTTTTTAATGAAATAAATATCTTCGCTTGCCTTTATCTAAGGGAACATTACACACATGGATTATTCAAAAATGAAATTTTTAAAATGCAAATTTTTTTAAGAAAGAACAAGATATCTTTTTGAAACTTTGCATACTTATTTTTATAGTATACAAAAAAATTTTTCCATCAAAAAAGTCTGAAAAAAAATAAAAACAGGGTTTAATTAGCATCAAAGCCGCTATAGATTGAACTAAAAGAATTTTTTGGCAAAATTGACAAAATCGCGGCGTTTTTTCGAAATTAGCCGAGTTTTTGGACCAAAAAATCCCTTGAAAACCAAAAATACTTTACCGATCTTTATATCCGTAGTTAAATCTATACACTTATGACTATAGACGATCAGTGTAGTATATTTTTTTTATAACGCCCACCAACTCAAAAAATGTGACTATACGGCCTTGACGCGCTCTCCATTTAAAACCTTCACCATATAGTCTTTTTAACAAAAATCAATCATAAAAAAAATTTGATTTTTTGAAAATTCAGGTGTGTTCTGTCCCCTTAAGTTGCGGTAAACATTTCTTTATGGAACTTTTCTGTGCAATTTATGCCATGGTGCAAAAACGAAGACAACACACCTTGTATATAAAGGGAGCTTCTTCGAAAGAAATAATAAGAAGACATATCAATTTAATGAGGTTTGTTTATTTAAACTAACTAAAATAATTATATTCACACACTTCAAAATCATGAAAATTATAATCATAAAATAAAAGCTTAAAATAAAAAAAATTTTAATTCAGCCATTAAAATCATCAATAAGTGGTAAACTACTATTGTTAAGGTTATGCATAAAAAATATTTATTTTCTTAAATTTTATATAATTGTTTATTAACACGCTGTACTAAAAACACGCTATTTAAATTAGCGTTTGAATATTTAATTAAAAATAATAAATTTATACAACAAATTATATCGAACCGAGAAAACCGTATTACATATATTTAAAAGAAATGAACCTGCGTATAAATCGATAATAATTTCCGAACTAATATTTTCATGAATATTTTTTTATGCTAAGCCAAGCCTGATTTGATTTTTTATTTGATTTTCATTTTCCTGGGGTATTTTATATTTTCAGGTGTTGACAACATATTTTAAACTTACTTAGTACGCTTTGATGCAGTCAGCAATCGAAAGAATAATGGCGCACTTAACTCCAAAAAATTATATAAAAAAAACTCGTTGCTCTTCATATTGTACCGTTATGTATAGTGCTACGACACAATCAATAACATCAAAATAATTCAATAATACGATTTAAACTAAAATTCTTAACATACGCCAAAGCTGGCAACCCTACAAAAGTCACGATAATTCGTTTGAAGGCCATTAACATGTTGTACGCAACTTGTTATCGACTACGTACGACTGGCCGTTGGAGTATGGCTTATGAAGCATTACAATTAAGCTGCGTGTTATACGTATAACAACATGTTGGAATGAGTCCGAATATGAAGTAGAAGGCAAATTAATACGTATATACTCGAGTAAACTCAATTTATAACTACTCGTTGCAGGTCTCTGGTATGGAACCAAAGTTTTGCAGTGCATAGTGATAGAATAGAAACTATCCAAAAACAATTCTTACTTTTTGCCTTGAGAGACACGTACAACCCTCGGGACTATAGAAACCTGCCACCATATGTGCACAGACTGAAAGCCATTAACTTAATGCCGTTGTCAACAAGAAGATCGCTACTGTGTTCATGTTTTATATTTGATGTCATTGCCCGAAACATTGACAGCGAATATATTTCCAACAAAGTAACAATTAATGACCCAATAAGGAGAACTAGGCACACAAGATTTCTATGTGAGTCACAGCACCACACTACACAATTAATAGATGTTGTATGATATTTAATACTATCAGCGAGCACTACCTTCCACCTATGTCTAAATACATGTTCAAGCGTAACCTCTCCAATCACCTCTTTCCACCCTGAGCATCTATCCTTATCACGATCACCAATCACCATCCATACCTCTTTAACTGTTCCCTATTAATTATAAGATAGCACAGTAGCTTAATAGCCATATTTTCAACTACTTTGTATAAAATATGTAAGTAATAAGCTCCTTCTGTTTTTAAGATAGTACAGTAGCTTAATAGTCATATTTTCTACTACTTTGTATAAAATATGTTAGTTATAAGATCCTTCTGTTTCTTTTCTTTTCTTATCTCCTTTTCTGTTTGACGTGTTCTTAAATTCATGTCGTTCAGGTGGGCGGATTACGCCCACTTCGATTAGCATGTCTTTGTACACCAAAACAAGGTAAGGGGTGAGGAAAAAAAATAAATAAAAAAACAACCTGTTTCGTTCTGGTCATAGTTGCTCTACTGCAGTAGCCAAAATCTTAGACGACATTCGAATATCCTTTGATGAAGAACATCTTACTTTACTCTGTCTCTAGGATATTTCTAAAGTATTGGACACTGTAGATCATTATATTTTATGTTCAAAGCTTGAATCATTGTTTTGCTTTTCTTTAACTGCAGTCAATCTTATTAAAAATTATCTAAAAGGTAGATCCCAAAGAGTAAAAATTGACAGTAATTACTCGAATTATAAATACCTTAACAGCGGAGTGCCACAAGGCTCAGTTCTTGGGCCACTTATCTTTGCAATTTTTATTAATGATATTTTTAAAATTCCGAAAAATGTAATAATGCATGCATATGCGGATGATCTCCAGCTTTGTATGTCTCATCCTATTGGTCTCAGCAAAGATCTTTGCTTCAGAGTGAATGAAGATCTAAATGCAATTAATAAGTGGGCGATAAGTAACAAGCTTAAACTAAATCCGTTAAAATCTTTTGTGTTGCCAATTTCAAAAAGTCGTTACTCAGCTGAAGATATTCCTGCCGTATATATACATCCAGCGACAAAAAAACCCTCGCAGAGTAAAATATTTTTAATGTTTTAGAAATTAGAATCTAAATGCGGTTTCTTTTAAACAATTTTGGTTTTTTATTTAATATTGGACAATTTTATTGAATATAGACTTATTTTTAATGTTATTTGAAATGCAAAGTACTGCAGTGTAAAAAAATAGCAGAATATCCAAATTTGAAAAGTCTGGACATGACAAGATAATTATTTTAAAGTTTCGTAAACATTTTAAATTTTATTTTAAAAAAATAAACCATGAAATTTTCATAAAAATAAAAGTTTAAAAAAATATAAAAAACACAAAAAAAAACATGTTGGTATATCAATACTTTGTTGCGCCGCCTTTGTTAGTAATGACGTCATTGATACGTCTTGGCATTGAATCATACAGGTTTTCCAAATATTTTTTTATGATATTGTTATACCATACATATTATATCACATTCTTCATGTTTTCTATAGAACTTGGTCTTTGTTCTCTTATTTTTTGACCCATTATATGCCAACAATTCTCAATGGGATTCATATCTTTACTGTTTCCGGGCCAGGGCAGTGACGAAATACCCAGTGAGTCCTTGTAGTCTTGTACCTAAAATGACAAAAATACATTGTATTTTATTAAAAATACTATTAACTTTGCTGCTGACACTGCTTAACTTACCAATTTGGCTCTGTGGCATGGAGCCGAATCATCCTGAAAAATTAAATTTTCCACATATTCGGATAATGTCTCAATTGTTGGAATTACACCATCTTCAATATTTTGAACGTATTTGGAGCCATTAAAAGATCCACTTAAAAGCAAAATTTCGCCAACTCCGAACTTTGTGATGGCTCCCCATACCATTATGTAGGAAGAATGATTCACTGTTGGTAATACACATTTTTCTGAATGGCGTTCGCCTTTTCTGCGACGCACCATGGCTCCACCATCGGGTCCAAATAAGTTAAATTTGGACTCGTCGGAAAATATATCATGTCCCCAGTCATCCGCTGTCCAATTTTTATACTCTTTAGCCCATCGCAGTCTCTGAGACTTCATTTTCGGTGTTAATAATGGTTTTTTTGCAGGTCGCCGCACATCGAATCCCATTCTTTTCAGCTGACGCTGCATTGTTCGGTCACTGATTTCTATTCCAGTTTGCGAATTAAATATTTTATTGACGGTACCAGCATGAAGAAAGCGATCACGGAGTGTAATTATTATTATAAGGCGTTCCTCTCGCGGTTTTATTTTTTTTTTTAATTCTTCCGCTACCACTTTTTCGAAAAATGGACAAACCAGCATTGTAATTTTTTATGACATTACGTACACTCCATTCATTTGTATTAACGCGACGTGCTATTTTCTTGTTGGAAACGTTTTGCTTATGTAAAGCTACAATTTCACCCTTTAATTCCAATGACAGAACCATAGCTTTTAAATTTAATTTGTTGAACTCTTTTTAAAACGTCCGGTAGCAGCTGTTTTTAATAAATTTAGTGCCAATTTTTAACAAATAAAGCACAAAACAAATAACAATAAAAACATTTTTTAAATTTGAACCCAAGAAGCTTTAAAAGTTTAAAGCTATTTTGCTTAAAGGTGAAAAGTTGTAATTATTTGTGTGCAAGGGTTTTTTTGTCGCTGGGTACGCTGGGTAAGTATTACATCACTAAAGTCTGTTGAAAAGATAACCAACCTTGGGTATCGGATAAACACATCACTTTCATGTGTAAACCGTATTAACTATGTTGTAAGCAAAATATACTTTGTCTTAAGACAAGTATATTTCAATATTCTGTGTATACAAGGATCACACCAACAGAAACTCGTCGTAAACTAGTAATACAGTTGATTATGCCTTTAATAAATTATTTTGAAGTGGTGTTTAGTAACCTAGACTCACATTCGTTACATAAACTGCAAGTGGCGTTAAACTATGCGGCCCGTTATGTGTATGGATATGTGTATGTGAATATGTATCAGAAGAATTAGCCATGTTACTGGTCTAAGCACTCGAATTCTAGGATGCAATGTAGAACATTATTTAAAAGCAAAAATTGTATATTCCTGCATAAGCTGATAAACTCAAAAACTCCAAATTATCTTTATTCTAAACTTCAGTTTTTATTTATTTATTTATTTATTTATTTATTTATTTATTTATTTATTTATTTATTTATTTATTTATTTATTTATTTATTTATTTATTTATTTATTTATTTATTTATTTATTTATTTATTTATTTATTTATTTATTTATTTATATATTTATTTATTTATTTATTTATTTATTTATTTATTTATTTATTTATTTATTTATTTATTTATTTATTTATTTATTTATTTATTTATTTATTAATAAACTATCGACAAAAATGTTTAACAGTCTATTTATTGCATCTTAAATTACACTAACACAATAATTATAATGGAATTATTATAAGAATATAAAATTAAGGATTTATACAATACTCAATACAGTTTGCTTAAATGCCTCTCTATTTTGAGTGAAATCTATACGAGCACTTACACTGTTATAGACAGTGCACATGTTAAAAATCGGATCACTCCGGCCATAGTTAGTTCTATGGTGCGGAATATAAAAAAAATCTCTTTGCCTAAAGTGTCTTTCCGGAGCATAAATATTTAGACGGGCGAGGATTGGCGCACAGTTAATATTATTCATTAAAAGATCTCGATTAAAAGTTATAAGAAAATATTTTCTTCTAGAACTCAACGATTTTGCCCAATAAGTGCACATCGGGAGCTATACTCTGGCATAAAATTCCAATTTAGTTTTTTCACAACAAAACGAGTAAAACGTTTTTGGACTTTTTCCAATCTTGTACTATGCGACTCATAAAATGGGTCCCATATTACACACCCATACTCAAGTATTGATCTTATAATGGAAATGAAAAGAGTCTTTAAGGTATACGGGTCAGCAAACTCTCTAGTGTTGCGTCTAACGAATCCCATCATAGCATTAGCCCTGCTGATTATGTTGTCATAATGACCTGAAAATGACATCTTTTTATCACAGAGTACACCTAGATCAGATTTAGGCCCCTATTATGTATTACAACTCAACTTAAGTTGACTAGATTCAACTAATTTTTTTTCGTATAACTTATTACATACATTTCAGTTGAACTACGTCGTTTGAAAATTCTTAATAGATGGTAGCAAACTACATGGTTCAATTAAAATATATGCAATACGTTATATGGAAAAAATGTAGTTGAAGCGATGCGACATCGCATACCATCGCATACATAATACGTACATAATAGGGGCATTAGAATCTACTCTAATCAAGGCGTTGCATAAAATTGAGTAATCAAAAAACATTGGAGATCTTATCATATAAAATGACATTATGTTGCATTTTGACAAATTTAAATTCAGTTTATTTAGCATACACCATGAGTGCAGACTATTTAAATCACTTTGTAAACTCCATTGATCACTGAGAGAGCTTACAGATTTAAAAATCTTAACATCATCAGCATACATAAGGCAATCTGAGTACTGTATAAAATTAGGAAGATCATTGATGAAAAGAATAAATAACAACGGCCCAAGGTGGCTACCCTGTGGCACAACTGAATGATTAATTATTGCTTTTGAGATCGTCTTTCCGATGCATACATTTTGGCTACGACCTAAAAGGTACTCACTAAGCCAAGACAAGAGTGAAGAATGAAAACCCATTAGACTGAGCTTATTAATTAGAATAGAGTGCTGAACTCTATCAAATGCTTTAGCGAAATCTGTGAAAATAATGTCTATTTGTTTACCATTCTCCAATTCATTATTTATTACGTGAGTGAATAGAACCAGGTTTGTAGAGGTTGATTTTCCAGAGACAAAACCATGCTGGCTTTCAGATATCGAATTTTTAATGCCTTGATAGATCTGCTTTTTCACCAAGGCTTCAAACAATTTGGGAATTGATGGTAACTTAGATATTGGTCTATAGTTTCCAATGTCTTGTCTTGATCCAGATTTATGAATAGGAACTATAATTGAAACCTTCCAAATATCCAAAAATATACCTTTCTCAAGGGACAAATTAAAAATTAGTGAAAGAGGCTGAGCAAGTGCAGCAGCACATTTTTTAAGGACGATTGGTGGGATATTATCGGGGCCAGCACCCTTATTAATATCGAGTGACAACAACTCGTTAAAAACATCTTCTACCGAAAGAACTAAACTGCCCAAATCAGTGATTCGCTCTCCATTATATAGCGATCGATCTTGATGTATAGGAACATTATCTAAAACAAAATTGTATTGGAAGTAGTCAGCAAACATATTACATGCATCCTCAATATTGTTCGATGTTTTATCTTTAAAATACATATTTTTAGGAAGACCCTTAGTATTTCTACGACCTGAAGTTACTACAAGAAGAATGTGGTCAAAATTTTGTTCTAAATGAGGTCAACCACAAAGTTATTTGGCGTAACATTAAAGTTCTACGCGTGGATAAGGACAACATTGACTCTTTTTTTACGAGTATAAAACGTCGTATAAGGACACAAAGTTTATAAAAGTCAATGTACAAAAAACAACTTAAAGTCTACTGAATATTGGAAAAGCTTCAAGTAAGTTTTTTTATATTACAAATAATAAAAAAATATTATTGTTTAGCTTTATGTATGTATGTCTTTTCTTTTATACCCTGGTAATTGATATAATTTTTCAGAATAAATTTTTGTATGTGTATATTTATACTATTGATGATTAAACCTTTTTCGTTCCAAAAACATAACTGATTTTTGTAAACTTTTAATTATTTCAGCCTACACTCTGTTTATTCGAAAAATTTGCCTTTATCAGAAGTTAAAAAACGAGATATAGGGGACCTGGTCAAAAAGAACATTATTCCAAAGATTTTTTATGATAATTATAAATACTTAATAGATACTTAATTTCAGTTTAATTTATTGATAATTTTGTTTTTAATAAGCAATTAGTTTTGTTTCGAATTACTGGATATGAATAAATATTATTTATTTCTATTAAACATTAATAAATTGGCATTCCTGTATTTTATTAATATGTTTATTAATTCCAGTGAGAATTTTCAGTTAAACAGGGACAACTCAAAATAACACCACTATGTTTATAAAAAAAATTTCGGGAAAAGAGTAACAACTCAAAAATTTATTATTTTCGTGCAACTACTAAACAAATAAGAATGAAACAACGGTTATGTTATTTTTAATGATATTTTCTTGCAATTACATTATTTTTTCCTTGTAATATATTATTAATATTTACGGAAACAGTTTTTCGTCTCAACTGAAAATGTTCAAATTTTGAGTTGTTCACTTTAGTGTAACAAGTGTGATTTGTCATATATACAATATATATATAGTAGGTATATTCTAGGTGCAGAAGAACCCCTCTCTTGATTACTCATCATCATAATATAAGCGTACGTAGATTGGTAAGTTCTAAGGACTTATATAAATTTAGAATTTTTCAAATATATTTATATTTAAAAGCTTGAGGCACCGATGTCCGCGATCCGTTATGCAGGCTTGCTACACATTATCAGTGGCATTGAATCTTTTAGTAAGCTTACCTATACATAAACTGCGATCCATTATACAGGTTTACTACACAATATCAATGCCTTAAGCTTTTAAATATAAATTTATTTGAAAAATTCTAAATTTGAACAAGTCCTTAGAACTTACCAATTTACGTACGCTTATATTAAGGTGATGAGTAACCAAGAGAGGGGTTCTTTTGCACCTAGAATACACCTAATATATACATATATGACAAATGTCACTTAAATTTACTTTTTTCTTTTCAGTTCACGTCTTTTTTAAATAAAAGCTTATTTTTAAAAATTTTTTTTTTTACTTTTTATTTATTGCTTGTAACTACACTTTAAAAAATTTTATTAAAGTCTGATCTAAGAGCAGCTTCTCTTTTGTTTAAAATTGCAAAAATTCAATATCTATATAAAATGCACTTAAAAAACGCTACTATGGTAAAACTTTTGTGTCTAATGCCAACAACTTTTCATTTTGTTTCCAACAACGGAACCCACTTGCGACAACAGCAGAAGAGTATTGGAATAATCAGCAACTTGCGCTTTTGATTATACAGGGTCCGCCAAATAACTTTTTTTTTTTTGAAAATGCTATAAAAAAAACTACTGGATATTTTTTCAAATTTCTTTTTTTATTTGAAAGTATAATCCTTCCGGTTAATAATGAGAAATAATTTTATTCAAATGGCTGCCTCGGCTGGCCATGCAGTAGCCTACACGATCGGTCCAATTTTTAAGCACATTATCGATTGTGTGCAGCTGTATTTCACCAATGGCTTCACGAATATTGTCCTTTAAAGCGTCAATTGTCTCTGGCTTGTCGGCGTAACACTTATCTTTGAAGGCACCCCATGAAACTAATAAAATAAGTTCTTTGTATCATGAAGGCACCCCACAAATAATAGTCCAACGGTGTCAAATCGCAGCTCCGAGGTGGCCAAACGACGTCAGCTCTGCGGCTGATAATGCGATCTTCAAAAACAGGGCGCAAAACATTGAGTGTAGCTTCGGCTGTGTGGCACGTAGCGCCGTCCTGTTGAAACCAAATGTTGCCAATATCCTCCTCTTCAATTTTTGTGAACAAAAATTCGTTCAACATGGCCCGATAACAGGCCCGTAGCTAGTATGGTGCTAGTATCCGTCGAGCCTGCCCTAGCCAAATTTCCGTATGCTTTTACAACTGCCCTCTTTTGTCAGTCATTGCCAATATTAGCTGTCAAAAATTTGTAAAGAAAGTTATTTTTTGGTGAAAATTTATAGAATGTTGTTATTTTAATTGTTTTCAAGGTTTTTTGAGCAAGTTTTTTAGATAATTTATTATTTTAAGTGTTTTAAACTAAATATACACAAAAAAAAAATTGCAGTTGGTGCAGTCGTTTTTCCAGCTTTTGCGTCTCCCAGTTTGCTGTTCTGATTAGGAAAAACACTTGCAACTACTTGAGGATGAATGGGGAGGATTTCGAAATTATATCATGATTCAAGCGCCAGCTGACTGCATACCGGATTTTTCAACTTTAAGCGGCTGTACCAGGTCAGCAGTCTTCCTTATTCCTTTAATCTAAATACTTTGCATTCATTCTCAAATAGTTATACATACTTTCCGCAATCTACTAATAATAATTAGTCTAATTAGTCTAACTAAAACTACTAATTGGGAACATAAAAAATTGGAAAGGCTGAAAGGAAAATAATGGATGTTGCAGACATAGCTTGCGATTGAATGAGGTACTTTTGCTCAAAAACAATTAAAATAAAAAGGTTTTATGTCACGCGAAACTCAGTAGTAGAACAATCACTTGGTGAGAGAAGTGAATATTCTATTGAAATTAAGCCGGCTTACTTTGATATCGTTGATAATATTATATTCAAATTAAAAAAGCGTTTCACCAAAAATAATCGTATATTGTTGGCATTGTCATAAGCTTACGAAATGAAGCTAGTTTGAAAATATTATGATCTGTAGGCTTAAAAATACCCTCTGATGCCGAGATGTCTGTCGCAAACAAATATCTGGACAAAAAAGGGATGAGCATCAGAAAACATCAGCAAATTCAATCAGTTTTGATACGTTGAATGAATTGTATCTATTGCGCGATGCGTTTCCTGATACTTATAATTTGTTTTGTGCAATCGAAACATTCGGCAATAGTACGGCGGTATTGCGGCGGTATTCCGGCGGTATTGCGGCGGTATTCCGGCGGTACGGCGGAAGCATCATTTTCCGTGTAAGCCAAATCAACAGAGTTCAAAGATTATCTTCGCAAATTTAATGAGAAACTAAGACGATTGCCTTTGTATTAAACAGCAGAGCTGTGACTGTAGTGGAAATCAATATAATACATTAGAAATTCGCCTTCAAACATTGAACTCATTTATGTTATATTTAAAGCATAGTACTCTATTCAGTTTCATGTGAAATTCCACTCAAATCTCCATACAAAAAGTGACAGCTGCGAAACAAGTGTGGAAATTTTCACAACATGTTCGTCAGAGCAGTACTCTGTTCCGCTGCGTGAAATTATCGCAACATGTTTCTGAGCAACATTTTTTCACGACAATTTAATTGTACTGCCTATTTATTTTGAAGTGAAAAGAGAGATATCATATGAAATCTTCCAACTTATTTTCTGAGTCTCTCTGAGAAACGTTGCCATAGAAATTCCTCGCAACAAACTTTAAGTCAGAAATTTCACGCAACAAAGAAATAGATGTTGCCAGCGAAGTTTCACGCAAGCGAACAGAGTACTAGGCTTTATATGTTAATATACTTAACTTTTTTTTTTTACTTAAATATACATTTGAACAATAAACTCATTAAATAACATGTAAATATATAAAAAATTCATTTGAAAATATGTTAATATGCATATATATATTTATATACAAATGTATGAAAAAAATTTGTATTTTTTTACTGGAGGCTCAGCCTGCCCGGCTCTTATTTTCTGGCTACGGGCCTGCCCGATAACGATCGCCATTGACTGTAACGGCCACTCCTTGCTCATTTTCGAAGAAAAATGGCCCAATTATGCCTCTGGACCAAAATCCGCACCAAACAGTGACTCGTTTTGGGTGCAGCGGCTTTTCAATGTCTGCGTGCGGGTTTTCTGGGCCCCAAATGCGACAATTTTGCTTGTTTACATACCCGCCAAGATCAAAATGAGCTTCATCTGAAAAGATGATTTTTTTTTTGGCAAAATCGGCATCTTCTGTAAGTCGATCGCAGGCCCACTTAGCGAAGCGAAAACGCATTGGATGGTCAGTTGGCTTCAACTCCTGAACCAATTGGTTGATGTCTCCGAAATGTTCAATTGTTGAGAACGACGGTGAATTGATGTTGATGGCGCTTCACGCACACTTTCTGCCACAGCAGCAATATTCTCGGGTGTACGCACTGCTTTTGGCTTTTCACGCTTTGGTTTATCGATGAAGATGCCAGTTTCTTTCACTTTTTTCACAAGATAACGAACATACGGAGCAGGCGGTGCTTCTCTTCTTCCAAAATCCGTACGCAATTTTCGCACACACTCTGCAACATTACCATGATTTTCAAAGTAATGTCGCAATACTTCCCAGCGTTGTTCAAGCGTAAACACAACCATATATTCGTTCAGCGGAAGGATAAAACTAATTATCTGTCAAATCAGACATGAGCTAAGTGTAATCATTCACGAAATTAGCACTAGTTGAAAAAAAACGTTAGATGGCGGACCCTGTATATATAATTATACATATAAGTTGGTGCACCAAAAGTTAAAAAATGTCATCCCAATGATAAAGCTGGTTGGCCAAAGTATAATGTTTTTTGAAAATCATGACATCATGAAAATCACCCTTCCGTTGGAAATCTTATCGATAACTGGGATGCATAGGCGTAGCCTCATATTTTTTTTTATGAAGCTGATAAATACAATTTTTTTTTCCTCAGTTTAGGCGGCAAGGGCACCTGCCCTACCCTCGCTACGCCTGGAGGTGTAAAGCTTTGTGTAAAATGAATACATTTTGGTTTTATTGCAGAATAAACTTTATTGTTTTTTTTTTTATTTTTTTAATTAAACACTATATTTTTGAGCTTTGAAACAAATTATATTCCAGTCTTTGCTTTTATCCATGTTCTTTGGGCTGAGACACTAGTGAAAGCAACTGGGAAACCCAGTTGGCAACCATTCCTGGGCCCGAATGAAGTCACACCAATTAGTACTCTGTCTTTTTTATTTTTATTTGCCAAAGCCAGTGGACCGCCAGAATCTCCTGGGCATGTGGAACGACGTTCTTCACCATAACTTGTACTAGCGCAGATATTCTTTTTAGTAACAATGGGTCCAAACATGTTATAGCAATCCCCATTCCCAATAACTCTCAATCTTACTTGTTGCAAGTGGGTGGCTGTACCGCTTTGGTCGCCCATACGACCCCATCCGGAAGCGATAACTTCTTGGCATCTATACTGTTCATAGTCACTGGAAGGCTGTGCCAACTTTATTTCCCAAATATATATGCTGTTTAGAACTTCTTTATGTATGATCATGGAGATATCATTGAATAAGGTTGTTGAATTATAACCCTCATGTTCAATTACATTACATTTTTCTGGATTACTGTCACAATTTTGTTCTCTTATGACTACGAGTTTGAGACCTTTTTGAAATTCTGCGGAACCGAAAGAAGCTGTTATACGATTCATGCTATAAACAACAAAGTTATGATTATATTGTGTTGAACAAAAATATTTTTGAAGTGAAGCTTTTTTTATTTACCCTTCAGTGCAGTGAGCGGCGGTCAAAACATGTTTAGTTGTAATCCTGGAACCACCACAAGAATAAGCTGGCGAGTCCTCAAACTCTTGCAAGATAAGCCCAACTTGGTAACCGAACTCGGTTATATCGGCATCTTGTCCTCCGGTGATACGACCTTCATGCTCGACCACTGGCACAAAACGTTCGCGGGAGAAGATTTCTTCCGAGTGTAGTTTGAATGCTGAGACACAAGCCAGGACCAAGACTAAGACAATTAAAAACTTCATAATTAATTTAGCTCAAGCTATGATCTTACTGATGGTTGGTGTGGTTTTGCAAGGCCTTTTTATAAGCTTTTTTTATAGTATGCAAACACAATGAGTAGCCCGAATAAACAGTTAACAAGATAAGGTTATTTACGATCGATTTTGGCAAAATTAAATTTAATTGCTAAAGTATCGGAAAACGGATGGATTTATGATCCATTTAATATTTTATTTTTAATTTTATATTTTGCAAAAACTGCACGTACTGATAATAAGCAATAAATCCGACTATGTCGATTTAAAACAGAACCAGCGTTGCCATATTCACAGTTTTAACTGTAAATTACAGTTTTTTAAACAGACTTGCAGTTTTTTAAAATGACTCGTAGTGCATATTACAGTTTTATAAAATTTCATAAATTACCACAATCGGAGAAAATCGAATATGCATTTTTAAAAGATGTGGAACTTCTGTCTCCAACCAAAGTTTTATATACTTATCAACCATCTATATCGCAATTGAGTCGACATTTGACAAATATTGAAATCATTGTTGAATAGCAAGAAGCTTATGATGAATAGCGAGAATTACGTCAGATGATTTTGGCGATTTAAATTTAAATCCTGACAGTAATATTGAAGTTTTTTGGAAATCTATTTTAAAAATAAGAAAATTGTTTGCAGTTAAACATTTCCTCTTTTAAGAAAAATAGTTTCTGCTGCTCTATGCATTCCAGTAGCCACAGCAAACGTACAAAAGAATACTTTCCATAATTAATATTAATAAAACAAAACGTAGAAATAAGTCCGAAATTCCCGCACTTTGTAATATTCTAAGAACAGAAGATTTCTTAAAAAAAAATGCATCAAATTAAAATCAATTTTATAAATCAAACAATATGTTCAAAAAAAAAATTACAAGTCAATTTACGAAAATTTATAAAATCAAATTTCAAACACAAAGAACAAAATGTGATATATTCAAAAGCATGGTGTAATTATAATAAGCTGTTCTCATTCGCGATATCAGAAAAAAATAGGCTTGCTTATTTTGGCATTTCATTTTAAATTTTTTATATGAAACCCTTTCACTTTTATAAGGTCACAAAAAATACGGACAAATGTCATAGGATGAGAAAAAGTACAAATGCTATTTAAAGTTTTTTTTTAACCAGTTATGTTATTTTTTAGGTTTTTGTTAATGCATTGTTTTTTATTATTTTCATTTTAATGAATAAATAAAAACCAATAAAATTAAACTTGCTTTCTTCAGACTTACAGTTTTCTTGTTGAAAATACAGTTGCTTTTTTTTAATAAACAGTTTTTTTTAAAAAAATCTGGCAACGCTGAACAGAACATAGCTATTGATGTAGTTGTGTTTCACGCACGTAGCACTATAAACACACATAATCTGTAGCTGCTAGCATGACTTCAGCCAAAGTTATGACACAAAAACAAAAGACCCTTACAAATAACTTATATGGCGATTGAAAACTTTAAAGCAAGATTTCTCGAAACTTTGAAATCGACTTAAGCTTATCTACACAGAATTGTGATCAGTTTTCTTGATAATTTGCCATGCGAATACTTAGTGCAAGCCATGAAACTTGACCTTGTGATTAAAGAAATATTTTGCTTCGAATCAAAGGTAAACTTCAACCAGTGTAGCAAAAAGCAAACATACAGGTTGGTTAAAAAGTTTGAAAGATAAAATGAAAAACTGAACTTTTTAATTTAAACCATGATAAGACTAGACAAGGTAGTGTTAGGGCGGAAAACCAGTGACCGAAACTGTCAAAACGAAATTGACAACTCATAGCCGAGTTTACAAAACACATTCACTGCGACAAGCGACAAACGCCAATTGTCAAAAAATAGAACGCATGTTTTCTTATGAAGATTTATTTTTTGAAGACGACACGACAAAGAGCGAACACGACCACAATTGTTGCTGCCGCAGACTTCAATCTATTTCTAATTTAATATAAACGACAAAAGCAAACATAGACTAGTTTGTTCATGTTTTGTATGAAATACAGACTGTCGCTGTTGCGTTCATTATAATCAAGTTGTCAAGAATACTGAGACATTTTTCTCTAACGGCAAGTTTTCGTTTAGTCGGTGAACGTCTGTATCAGTCAATGTGTATCGGCTATCATAAAAAATCTAAGACCAGTAATAAAGCAAAAATTGGCCAAAATAGCAAAATGGCTGAGTTTGACAGTTATGATCACTATGAAATAGAGCACATTCAGCCCTTACACTACCTTGTCTAGGTCTGCCATGATTTAAACTGAGAATTGAGAATAAATCTGTCTACTTAATTTATCTTTACTGCATATGGATCAGGGAATTGAAAAGAAAACCATACTTTATATGTAGCGCTGCAAAAGCAAAAACTTCGCAATCTCTATCTCCTTCTATTCCGTGTGTGGCTTTTCGACTCAAACACAAGCACAACCCCTAGCAGGCCGAAGAGAGAAACCGAAACATAATGGTAGCGTTGTGTTAACCCTTCGTTGCATGGAATTGCACATATGCAATGTTGACTTCTAAGAGATGTAGCGTACGTACACACCCTGCTAATATTCGTAACGGGATTTTAAATAAATAAATTTATACATTTTTTTATTAGTTGCTGTTTTGTTTGTTTAATCATGCATTTGAGACATTTTGAAATTACATTGCAGATATGAGGTTATATTGCAGATGTGCAATTCCATGCATTAAACTTTAATGAAAGCTGAAAACTTTTAGTAAGCTTTTGAAGGGTGCTTACTGACGATGAAATTTGAAAAATTTTTGATTCATCGGAAAATAGCAAGATTATGATAATGACCATAAATATGATGACTAAGACCTCAGTATAAATCGTACGTTGAAGAAAACCTTTAAATAAATTCACATTGAAAGAGAAATACGCACTCACTGTTTGGAAATAACAACATTTTATTCCACATATAAAAAAGCCAGACTATCCATCTAACACTGACAAGTCAGAGTTTTAACTCACCTTTTTTAATTCAATA
This sequence comes from Dichetophora obliterata, assembly GCA_963920525.1. Lineage (NCBI taxonomy): Eukaryota > Metazoa > Arthropoda > Insecta > Diptera > Sciomyzidae > Dichetophora > Dichetophora obliterata. Next base: position 53,036,802 of record OY986437.1, read on the forward strand.
TTTGCTTAAAAAAATGCTGCACAAAGATCCATAGGAAACATTGAACTCGACTTTTCCTGATACTGGGAAAGTAGTGTTTGCTTTGCAGTAGATACTTGCTTCACGTTCTGACGCCACGGTCTTATGTTTTTGGGAATTCAGGTGTTGCTCGACATTATAAAGCCTTTTTGTCGACACTTGCGTATTGCAAAACACACAAAACAAAGCAGAGTCATCGCAGCAAAAAATGCCCGGATGCAGTCGATTTATACGGGTGATAAATTCTTTATTTGTTTCTTTCACTTTCGGCATACTTTTTTCGTTTTAAAGTAGTTTTTACTTTTCAATTCGCAAAAACAATTTTATCTAAATGCTACTGCTTTTTAGAACAATTATTTTTTATAAGTTGCCAAATAAATAACGGCAGCTAATACTTAAACGATAATCAGGTGTTCGAAAAATTGTGCTTTTGATGTTTGGATGTGTTTAATTTTGAACATGAAAAGGAGTTGCCGCTTTACTAAAAAAATTATGTAAAACAAAGTTGCATGTTTGCAAAATTAAAAAAAAAATTATTGGACTGGTAAAGTAAAGCGAAAATGTTGAAAATAAGTACTTATAAGCAACATAAGCCGAAACAAGCACAAACACTCTGAATAAGCAAAATGCTGGGAAAACAAGCCAGAAGCATTTAAACTCGCTCTGTTAATAACATATGATATATAGTTAGTTATGTCCGTGTTTTGCTATTTTCGACGAGATTTTCATATATTGTAGGGAGATTTATTGTGGGGATCTATCCATATACGAAAAACACAAAATATAGAAAAAAATTATTATTATAATTCATATCAAATTAATTTATGACCCCTACACTGAGAAAAAAAATACTTTAAAATTAAACAAAAAATTTTAAAAGTGAAATTTAACTCATTTGCGTTTCTACAAAGCACAATTTAAAACAAGAGTTTTAAATTTTAAACTATAAACTCATTTCTGTTTTTTTTAATAATATTTTCTTATCATTTCCTTTCAATAATAAAAATAACGTTGCTATCAGAGATTGAATTATTTGATTGAGATAATTATGTGCAGTAGAATCATTGAAAATTATTGCCAGACAACTGAGACACCGATTTTAAATTTGATTGATTTAAAATATTTTTGAATTAGTCTTACAAATATTGAACATACAATGATATAAAAACAACTTAATTATTTTGATATATAAACTATTTCTAGCCGCAGTAAATCGCAAACTTCATCAAATGAAGTCAAAAATTTGTTATTCGGGTGTCTCAAGGGTCGTTGATCACGAAACTTACTACGAAAACTCGAAAAAGTTAAAAAAACGGCTTTGAAGAAATTGCGGTTTAATTTATTTGTTTTTAATTTAATGACAATATTTTTAAATTATGTTTTAAAATATTTTTTTTTAATATTAAATTTTTTGCATGAAATTTTTTGTTTAAATAAATGTGTTTAAACTTGCAATTTTTACAACGAAAGTATATTTAAAAACAGTGTTTTGAAAACAAAATTTTTTGCTTAAAACTAAACTTTAAAAACATTTGTGTTTAACTTAAATGACATTGTTTCAAGGCCTTTTTCAAAAACAAATTAATTTAATATGAACACAATTTCATTTAATTTTAACACATATTTCCCTCAGTGAAGGGATGTCAAATAAATGAGCTGGTCCTATTAATTGTTCCCGTTAACATTTCTTATGCAAAAAACCACACAAAATAGAAAATATCATTTCTCATGTACAAGAAACCGTGGAATGGTAATGGAATGGTAATGGAATGGTAACGGAATGGTAATGGAATGGTAATGGAATGGTAATGGAATGGTAATGGAATGGTAATGGAATGGTAATGGAATGGTAATGGAATGGTAAAGGAATGGTAATGGAATGGTAATGGAATGGTAATGGAATGATAATGGAATGATAATGGAATGGTAATGGAATGGTAATGGAATGGTAATGGAATGGTAATGGAATGGTAATGGAATGGTAATGGAATGGTAATGGAATGGTAATGGAATGGTAATGGAATGGTAATGGAATGGTAATGGAATGGTAATGGAATGGTAATGGAATGGTAATGGAATGGTAATGGAATGGTAATGGAATGGTAATGGAATGGTAATGGAATGGTAATGGAATGGTAATGGAATGGTAATGGAATGGTAATGGAATGGTAATGGAATGGTAATGGAATGGTAATGGAATGGTAATGTAATGGTAATGTAATGGTAATGAAATGGTAATGGAATGGTAATGGAATGGTTCTGGAATGGTATTGGAATGGTAATGGAATGGTTATGGAATGGTAATAGAATGGTAATGGAATGGTTATGGAAATGTAATGGAATGGTAATGGAATGGTAATGGAATGGTAATGGAATGGTAATGGAATGGTAATGGAATGGTAATGGAATGGTAATGGAATGGTAATGGAATGGTAATGGAATGGTAATGGAATGGTAATGGAATGGTAATGGAATGGTAATGGAATGGTAATGGAATGGTAATGTAATGGTAATGGAATGGTAATGGAATGGTAATGGAATGGTAATGGAATGGTAATGAAATAGTAATGGAATGGTAATGGAATGGTTCTGGAATGGTATTGGAATGGTAATGGAATGGTTATGGAATGGTAATGGAATGGTTATGGAAATGTAATGGAATGGTAATGGAGTGGTAATGGAATGGTTATGGAATGGTAATGGTAATGGAATGGTTATGGAATGGTAATGGAATGGTAATGGAATGGTAATGGAATAGTAATGGAATGGTAATGGAATGGTAATGGAATGTTAATGGAATGGTAATGGAGTGGTAATGGAATGGTAATGGAATGGTAATATAATGGTAATGGAATGGTAATGGAATGGTAATAGAATGGTAATGGAATGGTAATGGAATGGTAATGGAATGGTAATGGAATGGTAATGGAATGGTAATGGAATGGTAATGGAATGGTAATGGAATGGTAATGGAATGGTAATGGAATGGTAATGGAATGGTAATGGAATGGTAATGGAATGGTAATGGAATGGTAATGGAATGGTAATGGAATGGTAATGGAATGGTAATGGAATGGTAATGGAATGGTAATGGAATGGTAATGGAATGTTAATGGAATGGTAATGGAGTGGTAATGGAATGGTAATGGAATGGTAATGGAATGGTAATATAATGGTAATGGAATGGTAATGGAATGGTAATGGAATGGTAATGGAATGGTAATGGAATGGTAATGGAATGGTAATGGAATGGTAATGGAATGGTAATGGAATGGTAATGGAATGGTAATGGAATGGTAATGGAATGGTAATGGAATGGTAATGGAATGGTAATGGAATGGTAATGGAATGGTAATGGAATGGTAATTGAATGGTAATGAAATGGTAATGGAATATTTATGGAAACGAAATGGAAATGTAACAATTATAGCATGATTATGGAATGGTAATAGCAACAATGCTGATTTTGGAAATAGTTATGACAATGGCTATGATAAAATTTGCTATTTTCAGTTAACATTATAACACTTTTATCGCTTTTCTTTAAATTTTCTTTACCTTCTATGGAATAATATGGAATCTATGGAATAATCTTTGTTTTATTTCATTATTATATCAAAAGGTTCTTAAGTTTAAGCCAACATTTCCCCTACCGCTGCCGCACAGTGACACTCCGTCAACTTTTAAATGGGACGACACAAAGAAATATGCCAAAGCTTGAAAGAGATATAGAAAACAAGCAAAAGGAAAAACACAATTCTTAGCAGCAACAAAGCACAGGAAAAGCTTAGGCAAAAAAACATTTGAAGTAAAAAGAACAATAAAAATAACAACAACAAAAGCTTAAATGATGAAGCTTGTATGTGGCGGCATAATGCTCAGTCGTACAACTGTGTAGCATGTGTGGCATGAACGTCTACTTAAAGAGCTGCTAGACTGGCGTCAACTTTTAATTATTTCATATTTTTAAAAACTCTTGAGCTTTGTTTATATTGTCGTTTGCTTGTGTTGTTTTTTTTTTTTGCTCTCTGCTCAGACTCTTAAGCAGTCGTTAGAGAGAAGAGATGATGTTTTATGTTGCCAAAGCGTTTAATTATGACGCGCTTTTCTTGCCTCTCTAAAAGTGGCCACCCAGCCAGCTAGGAAAACAAAGTTGTTTGCACTTCAAGTTAACATAATGCAAAGTTTATGTTAAATGTTTCACAAAACAACAACAATAACGTCAAGAAACAAAACAAGGTTTAATAATGAGCAGTAATTAAAATTATTTTCCTATGTGTGTGTCATCAAAACTTGGAAATGCTTAAATGGCTGACTGACTGGTTGACTTGAGCGTACCATGACTTGAGATATGTTCACCATTTTGTCTTTGGAAGCATGTCCCATTAAAGCGTTTCTTTGACTTTATAATTCACATGGAAAAATGTTAACGTTAATGTAGATTTACGTTATAAATGGAGTGAAAAATAATGGATTTGTCTTTTGTGTGCACTAACTAAACGTTATAAATTGAAAAAAATAACTTAGATTTCAACATTAACAATTTGTAAATAATTTTATGTGAAAACAAAAAGTTTGTGTGCTTAAGGGCAAGAGACTTTTGTGATTTTGCAAATATTAACTTAACTTCATATTAAAAAGTATGATTTGAAAAACTAGATAAAATACGTTTTAAACGCTACAAAACGATATACCATCAGTTCTTCCAAAGAGTATCAAGATTTATAATTAGTTCCCATTTCACAAATTAGTTCCCATTTGATATGAACTACATTCATGTGTCACTGTGCTTTCGAGAAAATTTGTTTTTGATAATAAAGCAATGCTGAATTACAAAGCAGGATGTTTAACGAGTCAGTTTGTGTTTTTCTACGATTTTCGCCGTACATTCAATGTTGACGTAAAGGTTTGAATATATCGTGTTTTTTAGTTAACAGTCATTTTACAATTAGTAATCAAGTAAAGGTAGTGATGAGCGCATGCATCAGCTCATAAGCAAAATATGGCTGGAGGAAAGCTTGCCCGAAGATTGAAGTCTCAGCGTACTTTGCCCTTTAGTTAAATAAGGAGACCCAACAATCTGCGCCAACTTTAGAGGCATCAGTCTTATATTCATCGCATATAAGGTTCTCTCAATCATACTGTGCGAAAGAATAAAGCCGATTACAAAAACACTTATTGGACCTTATCAGTGTGGCTTTCGACCTGGAAAATCCACCATTTCTTTAAAATAGTATAAAATACTAAATAATAACATTTGAGTAGAGTATTTATATTGTTTTCAGGTTTTTAATATCATAAAATCATAGCAGGAAGTCGGTTTATAGTCGCTGCGCCTACAAAAATTGATATGTGATGTTTGTTAAGTTTAAATTGCATATTTTGTTAACATTTATATATCTGCATTTGCCTTTTTTTAGATCTCTTTTTGTTCAGAAGTAATCAAAGCAGCACGTGGTCGCAGTAGTTGAAATGCTACTAAAAAATTTTCTGAAAAACACATAATCATTTTTGTAGGCACAGCGACGATATGTGAATTAGTCTTAACTCAATTTCGTTGCTAATGAAGAAAATAGTACAAAATATAGAAAAGAGCTTTTAAAAAGCTTTTTAGTTATTAAGGTATGTTAGTAACAGAGATTTTTTTCTGTTACGTTTCCTATTACAGAGGTTTGTTGCGAAAATATGTTGTTAGCAGAATTATGTTGCTAACAGACCTCTGTTAAGTTTTTTTTCGCCGGATGCTGCATTTCGCCGGATGCTAACTTCACACAAGTGCATTGCACTGGTTTATCTTTAATTTTTCTCTGGTAGGTCCCATTTGACTAGTGTACGAAAAAGACACTTAACAGTATTTTTAAGATCAAGCAGTCGAATAGTGCCACTCTCAAAATACACTATGTAAATAGTTTCAGTAAAACTTTCGTATTTTTCAACAACAATTTAAACATCACGGCATTTTAAGCCCCGCTCGCAGAGTTCGTTTCTGACAGCTAACGGATCTTTGTTATCAAGGCCATAGAGCACAACTTTAAACATGCGGTCTTCTTTATGTACGTGCGAAAAAAAATTGCCATTTGTTGTCTTTTAAGATTTTTATAACATTATTAAATGTTTCGATATTTTCACACAAAATCTTTGTTCCAATAGATATTTTCTTATGACAAAATGTATCAATCCCCTTTTCAAGAAGAAGATTTTGAATAAAATTAATGCTTTTCGCCAAAACTTTTATTGGCGAAATTGTAACTTTTTTGGCTAAAGTTTGATTTGCATTATTTGATTCCATATCAGAATCATAATCGTCATTTTCGGCCAACCCTTGCAAGGGAGTCCCATAGTTTTTATATTGATTGTTTTTACTTGAGAAAGCTTTTGGTAGATAAAGCCCATTTACAAAGTTGCACCCTTACGTCAACAGCATACATACCTGGGTATGTATAGTAAAACGCATGCAAATATGATAATATACATAATTAAAAAGTATAGTTTATTTTGAGTGAAAAAAATACTTACGGCATAAAAATTATTATAAATTATAAAATACTTATGAAAAAGATATTAAAAAAACTCCGAAAAAATTCAAAATTATTGAAATTCAATTACATCTATCGCATTGCGGCAAGTCTTTGGAATGGTCTGCGCACACTGGTTTGTTGCATTATGTGCATGCTCACCGAAAAGAGCGTCGTTTGGAGCAGATGTAGCAATTCCCCTTTACTTTTAGGCGTCCCGTACTATCACGCTCCTCCGCTTCATGTGCTCCAGCATCCACAACTCGGATGGGCCTACCTATCATGGCTTCGATAGCGTTGCGCGTTGAAAAAAACTCTGGATGTTCTGCTGTTATTCGCCCTTCTCTCTATTTCTGGCTTGCATAGTTGCTCGCTTAGCTGATGGAGAAACATCCTACGGCGGCTTGTATATGACTTCAGGTGAGTGTTGTTGTCAACGTATATTATGTATGCAGCAAGCGCAGCAACGTCCACAATATTATAAAAGAAAGCCAAAGGCCATCTATTTATGGCTTCTTCTTAGGACCGGCCGTTTCTGTTGTATAATGAGAAGTGGACAATATTACAACTACCTTGTTTTTCTTGGGCACGTACGAGCACATCGTAATGTGATTATAGAACCCAAACATTGACGATTCAGCCTCACGTCGTTTGGGGTTGGCAAATGCTGCTGGCACGAATGTACGCCTTTTGTTGCAAGTACCCAGTATAGATAAATTATTGTCTATCATCAAAGATTTTGCCAAGTTGCAGCTAGTGAAAAAGTTGTCACATACAATATTTCTTCCACTTCCACCAAAAAGGTTGACACATAAATCTTTGACTACTCTTTCATCCACGTTTCTTTCACGTTCACCAGACGGCGCCATTCCTGTATAGATTTGTCCCTGCATTGAAAAATTAAATAAATTTAGTTATTTATACTTTCAACAATATTGATAGTACCTGCAATGGATAGGACGAAATGGAGTCGCACACCTACCACACTTTTATCCCATATTTGGCAGGTTTTGATGGTATGTATTGCGTGAAGCCTGTTCCACCACGATAAGCATACAACTGTTCATCTACGGTGACGTTGGCTCCTGCCACGTAATATCTACGAAGACAGCTGTTCAGCACAAAAAAAAGTCCGATATTGCTGCTGCTTTGTCAGTTTGTTTGCGTTGCTGGCGTGTGTTTCCATTATCAAAACGAATGAAGCGGCTAATTTCCCAAAATCGTCGTACACTCATTGCAGCACGATATAATGGATGTGATTTAGTATTCCACAAATCTTTCGTATGCACGTAACCAGAATGTGTACCGCCACTTAGCAAAAGTACGCCTAAATATGCATCAAATTCACTTTCTGTTATGGGAATCCATAATCTCGATTCTCTTGTTGGATGTTTTGCACTTCTTAGAATGTTGTGCGTACGGAATCTTACAGGTTGTGGTTGTATCGAAGACCAAACATTACCATCTCTGGCAGTAAAATATTCCCCAGTTTCAATTTGTGCATCTTCAAGTTCTTCATCAGAATCACTGTCGTCCTCTAGGTCATATTCTGGTAACGTGGGCTCTCTGATAGTCTGAAAGTCTGAGTCATCACCACCAATATCACCTACACATTCATCTAAAGCCTCGTCACCAACTACTGAATCGTGGTCACTTATTTCTTCTTGGCTCTCTTCAAGCGTTTGACGAATATATGCTTGCTGTTCTTCGTACGAAAGTGCACTTAGTTGTCGTGGAGTAAGCCATTCACCTTTTGCCATTTCACTTTTATTTTATTTTTTTTATTTCCACAAAATAAACAGAAACGTCTTTTCACTTCGAATCACAAATGTAAACTAAATTTGCTGACAAAACTACAAAGAATTAAGTTTCTGCAAATTTCTTTTGTCTCGTTACCAGGCAGGTACACTTTCAACTAATTGCTAGCGTCCCAGTGTGCCAAGCGGATCCGTTACGAATCCGTAACGAACTTACTTCTTCGTACATTTTGTCCGAAACGGATTGCGTTTCGCATCCGGAACGGATCCTTTTTCGTATGAAATTCCTATCTCCGTTACGGACTTCAGTTACGAATCCGTTTCGGACTTCAGCCACGAATCCGTTTCGGACTTCAGATACGAATCCGTTTCGGACTTCAGTTACGAATCCGTTTCGAACTTCAGATACGAATCTTTTTCGGGCTTCAGATACGAATCTTTTTCGGGCTTCAGATACGAATCCGTTTCGGACTTCAGACACGAATCCATTTCGGACTTCATATACAAAACAGACGTTTCAGATTTTTTTTTTTTAAATAATGCGAACTCGCAACGGACTCGTTTGACGCATTTAGCTACAGATGTTAAAAATATAGGTTCTCTAAACAAGTTTGACGCATTCAAATTCGAAAACTTTTTGCAGGAAATTAAACGTAAATTAAAACAAAAAAAATTATTTTGTAATCAAATTTATAAGAGAGAAGTGGAGGCTAGTTTAAATGGTAAAAAAAATAATTCAAAATATTAAACAAACGAGCACAATGTTGGTGAGTTCCAGGATGGCTCATACTTGTTTCTTCAAACAGCTAAACATTATTTTTTATTGAAGCATCCCAATAACTTTTACTGCTATAATGACAAAGCGTACAAAATTCACGCAATTAAAAAAGTTTCCGAAAAATATCTTGTGTACGGCTATCCTATAGTCACATTTAACTTGATGACTAATGATAATTATTTAAAAATTCTGACAAGTACTTTTCTTCGATTTGAAGGAGAACTTGAAGAGCACGAGCCTAATGAAATAAAAAAGTTGTTTAAAATAAAAATAAGTACACAATTGTATTTCGTATCCCTAATCCACTGAAAATAAAATAAGAAATTGTAAAACAAATTTAAGACAGTCTTTTATGTTAACGTTGTGGTAATTTTTTTGACGGATTCGTAACGGGTCCGATAAAACATAAGAGCGATTCCTCTCAAAAATACGAATTGCTTTTTCCATTTTTTCGGATCCGCCTCGAACTCAGAACGGACTTCAGAAACGAATCCGTAACGGACTTCAGATACGAATCCGTTACGGACTTCATATACGAATCCGTTTCAGACTCTTTTGGCGGATTCGTAACGGGTTCGTAACGGGTCCGTCGAAACATAAGAAAGCGTAGTGCGTACTGACGGACTCGTAACGGGTTCGTAACGGATCCGCATCCGTTTTTGTGCACATTGGGGTTTCACGTTTTTTCACTAATACACTCACACATTTGAGCTGTTGGTACACTAAATGTGTGAGTAGCTTAGTGAAAAAAATCTGAATCGCAAGAGATTAGTTGAATGTGTACCTGTCGGGTTATAACGGCACGCCATTTACCATACAAAACGTATGTACAAGGGTATGTACTAACTGCAAGGGTAAAACTGGTTTTGAACCTTTTGTCTCTTTCTACCAAAATAAAAAAATATGCAAGGGTAAAACTGGTAAAACTGGTTTTGAACCTTTTGTCTCTTTCTAACAAAATAAAAAAATTATGCAGAAATGCAAAAATATCTCTAATTTTATTTTTATTATTAAAAATAAACAATATTTCTAGCAAGCAAAAATAAAAATAATACAGAAATTCCAACAAACGAGTTAGATATTAGCATTTATATGCTAACGGCATGACATTCCCCATACAAAACGTATGTACATACCCGGGTGTGTTGCTGTTGAAGTGCGTAAAGAAGTTCTGCTGTTGCCATAAGGGTTAATACATATTTGTTCTTACTTGATTTACTTTGAGAAATTTTGTAATTATTGCAGTTACTTGAGACAGTGCAAAACACTTGTTATAAAACTGAAAATAAAGAGACAAAAAAATATAAACATGATATCGCTCGTGAACATAAGCACACACCAAGGTTGCCAGCCGAAATTCGGAACAATTCCCACGAAAATAACTTTTTCCGAAACTAATATAAATTAAATACCACCAAAATTCCCATGGTAAATGTAAACAAAAAACATTCCCACAGCAATTAAAAAATACCAAAAAAAATCCCACGATCATTAAAAATTACCACAAAAATAACACGCTTTTAAAAATACCACCGAAAATCCCATATGCATTTAAAAATCCCACTAAAAATCCCATACGTATTAAAAAATACCACGAAAAATCCCATATGTGAAAAATTTTAAATTTTGAAAAATTTAGAAATACCAGAAATTTTTACATTTAAATAAGCAGAAATAAACACCTCCATAGTTAAAAATTGTGCATTTATTGTCGTTGTTTCAAAACTATAACAAATAAATAACCTACGAATTGTTTCACATAAAGATAGTTGTAATACATATTACATGTTTTAGTCTTATATTTGAGATCGTGAATTTTATTTGTTTGTTTCCATTTAATAATTTCTAAAACGAAATTATGCTTACAAAAATAAAATAATAAAAAATAAACGAAATAAAATAAAAATATTGTTTTCAAAAATTTTGTGGTTTGTGAGGTGATAAGCAAGTCGTTTTAACACAATATGATTTTTAAAAATTTAGGTACTTATTTCTAATATCAAAGAATAAAAGTGACTTCAGAATAAAAAATAAACAAAATAAAATATATATTAGTTTTCAAAGATATTTGTGCTTTGTAAAGCGATAACCAGTTAACTTCAACACAATATGATTTTAAAAAATTTAGGTACTTATTTCTAATATAAAATAATAGACATAAGTGACTTCAGATATAAAAAAATAAACAAAATAAAATAAATATAAAGTTTTCAAAAATATATGTGCTTTGTGACTTCAGATATAAATATTTTACATTCATTAAGAACGTTTTTGAATAATATTAGTTTTATTTTTTGTGTTTGTATATATCAGGGATGGGAAAACGTGCGAACACATTTTTAACACTTCTTTTGCACTAACTATTTACAACTAAAAAACCAAAAAAAATAATAGTGGTATTCAATGAACGCCGTATTTGTGATGTTAATAGCGTAAAAGCTATATTTTTACAGAAGCTCATTTTCTGACGTGTGCAGCTTACGACACAAAATAGTGGTGTAAACAGAGCATATAATGCATATAATGGCAACTGTGATTTAATTTTGATTTTAAAAGATAATTGCTGACCAATGCATTCGATAAGTAAACTTGCAAATATTTGGGCAATTCACAGTTCATTGTAATGCTTAAATATACTAATATTTTGTTGCACTATTTTTTGACAACTGTGAGCACAACTTAAGTGAAAAGTATTCATATGTATTTTCAAAACAGCGCTGGAAACTTTAATATGCAGCTCAAATGTTTGTGGTTCTATTAAAAGTTAAACAATTCAATTTAATATTCCAGCCAACTCTTTTTTTGATTCACGTAAAACAGCTGTTCACGAAATAACACAATAACACTCTACAAAAGCATGCCTAAGGGCATGTACAAAAGTGGCAACATTTAGCACACAGGTTTAACTTGTGTTTACATGAAAAACAAAAAGATAACAGGCAAAATAGCACATCTCAGAATTAGCACATAAAACCGTAATTAGCATGAACTGTGAATTGCCCAATTGTCTATTATTGTTTTGGTAGTATATATATATTTCACTTTTTTTTAATTCTAAAATCATTTTTGTAAGCTTAACGCTTGCATGCAGAAATGTGGAATTTTCAGAAAAGGTCAGAATTTTAAGGTCAGAATTTTTTTCAGAAAAGAATGCACTATTAGTTTTTATGCAATTTTGTGTTGTCAACTTGTTCTTAAAACAAATATGCAATTTAATCGTTTATATTAAGAGTAAGTTCGAAGAAATGTACAGCGTAAACTTATAACCTTACTCTTCTGTATATATACGTCGATCATTGAATACTATGATCAAGATTTTAATATATAATATATAATATATAAGACAAGACAGTTAAGACATTTCTGAAAAAAAAATTTTTTTGGAAGTAATAGTTTTTAAATGTGCTCATGTATGGACATCAGTAGCGTAACTTTATTTTGTGCGCCCGCCGCAGGTTTCTAAAAGCGCCCTGCTTTTTACTTTTAGAGTAAAACTGTGTTATTACTAGATTACTAGAAGCGCAGGAGAAAACAAGAGAACTCTTGACAAACAAAAAAAGAAAACAAAAAGAGACTTTTTTAATTCAATGGTCATATGATGATCATCATTTATTACAACAGTTATATTTTAAAAATATTTTATTTTATATATTTTATTTTAATAGAATTTATTAAAAAAAAGCAATAACGTAAGAAATACTTTTTATAATATCAAATATATTAAAATTTATAAGATTTTATCACAAAACAGGTGCATCACATATTAATGCTTTAAAAAAGTAAACAAACTTAATGATTGAATAAACGGGATCAATAATTTTTTATGGGTGGAATGATAAGTTTCAGATGTTTAGTTTAAATGTTTTGTGTTTGACGTTACCTGTTAACTAAAGAATTTGCTAACGTCACAAAATATGACCAACTGACTGATTCAAATAACATCAGTAGCTGAATTGCTGAAAATATGAAAGCATACGGGTAAATCGACTCCGACCATAATCGAATTTTGACAAACAAAGACGACTTTTGCTCAAAATATTTGGCCAAAAAAAGAAAAGGTGATTGTAGAGCTATGAAAATTGGCACGAATATCTTTAAAGACAAAATTAAGAAATCTTGAAAAAGTTACACAAATCCGACCTCTGCCACACCCACTTCCCATATAAACGAAACCCATTTTTGCCTGAAACTTCATTAGGTCTTGTCTCAAAACAACGAAATTTGCTACATAAATTTCTTAGATGATTAATTATATTTAAGTAACTCAACCTTGGAAAATACTACCCACTCAAATTGACAACTTTTTTGTTCATATTTGTAAGCTTTTTTTATTACAGCAAGGACATTTTAAAAATTGAGTTGTTTTGAGTTTTTAAATAAGTATAATTTTGAAAAATAATCAGCTGCCATACATCAAATATATCTTACATTTGAACTAAATAGGTCACCTTAAAAAAAAATGTATATCTTCCGTATTAGCAAGACTTTTTTTTTTTTTATTTGATGTAACGCAGGTCTAATGAAGTTTTTGTGAAGTAAATTACTTCTCAAAATTATTTTAACTTTTTAAAAATTAAATATTTAAAAATTTGTATCCCGCTTTTAGTGTTTACTTTTATGATAAACTTAAAACCATATTTTAAAAATGTAAACAAAAACAGCAAGGTTGCCAGACATAAGAAATTGTAAACTTTATTTTGATATAAAAAAAATAAATATAATTTGAATAACAAGAAAAGTTTTGTTTTTAAAAAATGCAACTTGGAAATATACAGGGCTGCCAATATTCGAAGCGCTCATTTTATTTTTAAATAAATCAAAGAAACCACAATTTTTTGTCTGTTCGTCATGAATATCATTTATTGGGTTCAAGTAGATTTGCTTACATTATTTCTTGAATATGATATCTCGTAAATTGTCGCCATTGGCCTCTACGACATATTGTGCCCGTTTTGCAACATTTTCCATGGTTTTCTTCAACATTTCGATGGGAATGGCGGTTATTTCTTGACGGATGTTGGTTTTCAGCTCTTCTAGGGTCTTTGGCTTGTTGACGTAAACCTTTGATTTCAAATAACCCCACAAAAAGAAGTCTGGAGGCGTTAAATCTGGTGATCTTGGCGGCCAATCGAAATCACCATTTTTTGACATCAAACGGCCAGGGAACAATTGCTTCAAAAAATCGATTGTAGTGCGGCTTGTGTGTGGTGGCGCGCCGTCTTGTTGAAACCAGTAGTGCCTGATACGCTTTCGACGAACGATTGGCATGAAAAAATTGTTTATCATATCGCGATAACGCTCCTGATTGACAGTAACTCTGTGGCCATTATCATCTTCGAAAAAGAACGGCCCAATGAGCATTTTAGCACAAACGCCGCACCAAACAGTGACTTTTGCATCGTGAAGAGGTACCCTTGAATCTCTTGTGGATTTTCAGTGGCATAAATAAGGCAATTTTGTTTGTTTACCGTTCCGTTCAACTGAAAATGAGCTTCATCGCTCATTGAGTTGAGTTTTCACTATTGACTTGTTTTAATGAATGTAAATTTCAACAATTTTAGAGCGTTCGCGTGGCGTGTACTGTTCCATTGTAAACATTTGCTTGGAATGACGCTTCAAATGCGGTATGTCATTAGTCGATTTGGCATCACTGCGGAAAGTTACAGTGTTGCCAGATGGGCGCTTCGAATATTGACAACCCTGTATTAGATTTTTGGCCGCTTATTTTATACTGTGCGTCGTTCTCCACTTTATTTATTATTTTCATCAAGTAACTTGAAGGCGCCCCTGGCTTAGTTGCGCCCGCCCGCAATGCGGGCTCTGCGGGCCCGCTTTTTACGCCACTGATGGACATACTGCACCTTATTACAATAAATTCTTTATTTATTAACACTTTTTTACTTCCAGAAGTAGGAGCCTTTACGCGACATATGTGCATTTTGCATTAAAAATTCTTTGGAAGAAATAGTTTTTAAATGTGCAGACATGTGGATATATTGTAATTTTTTTACAATAAATTTATTATTTATCAACACTTTTTTACTTACCATACAGAGGAGATTTCTTACGCGACATATTTGAGAAATTAAAGGAAAGCATATAAAGGAGAGTATTTTCTCTATCCATTGCGCCAATATTTAAACAAAATAACGACAAATCAGAAAATATTTCAATACAAAAACTTTTGTCCACATATGTGCCCATTTTACCCGAAGAGGTTGAACCATTTCAATGCTCCAGCTCCGGTTTTATTTAAAAACTAGTTTCAGTTTTGCAAAAAGGTTCTATGTAGGTTCTAAATGGGTTTTATTTGATTCTCAAATAAAATAAAATTTAAGCTAAGCCCTGATTTCATCAAATTGGCCCACTATTACAAACATATGATATGTAAATTTTGTGCAAGTTAAAGGAGAAATATTATTCACATTTCTTTCATAAAGTATAGTTCTTGCATGCAGTGGTTCATTTCTTTTAGTAGACTCGCTTATGGTTCCTTTGTATAAAGTCTCATAAAAGGTGACACTTGAGTATGAAACATAAACAACCTACCAGGAGTTTGAAGGAGGCAAAGACTCTTTTAGTGGCGACAAAGTAAAAGAAAGACAAGCAAGTTCAATGAACGCAAAAAAAAACGTTAAGAATGTGTACTAATGTTAAAAAATTCATGCGGGTGAACAACATTGAGATGGCTTTTTAAGAAGTAATTTGTTTGAGATTTATGTTGTCTTTTCTGTTGCCATTTTGACTAAAGACATTTTCCTATTATTTATGTATCGCACTTTGAAGAAAGGCTTTGTGCTATTAGTTAAGCAAGTCATGCTCATATTTGACATATAAAACTTTTTCCATCTTTAATTTAATAGCGTGACTTTATTCTTGTGTGATGGAGAGAAAATGACTTAAGCATCGTGTACAATAAAATAAGAACATTATACTACTAATAGAGTATAAAATTACATTTAAAATGTGTGTGTATATACTTTAGCTCACTATTAATTGCAAGAAATTAAAGCACTGAGCTGAAAAGGAAAAAATTCTAAAATTTCTGCCAAAGGTTATACCAGCAGGGGCACACATTTTTTTTTAATTAGCTTCATAATAAATTTAACTTATGTATTGCAAAGCATCATTAAAATATATAATAAAACTAATGTTAGCAATTTTAAGCGTACTGAATGAGTGAATGAGACGCGAGGCTGTAGTCAGAGGAGCACTTTACGCATATCCGCAAACTTATTTCCGCCACACATGCTGCCGTTGCCTGACGGACGAATCCTTCCGTCAGTCAGTCGTCATGCATGACACATTTTTTTTGCTTTAATTTTTTTTTCCTTCAATGCATAAGACCTAGTACCGTGAAATTTTTATTTGGCTAATGATGAGACGACGTCAACGTCAAAGGATTCGGTTCGGAGCACTATTCAATTGCATGTGTCACGTTTTGACAACGTTCATCAACAACCTGGTACTGGGAACGACGACGGCGACAACATCACAGCCAAGTCATTCTACATGTCGATCTGCAACTCGTCCTCGTGTCACCGTTCATGTTGCTTTTATTCAGTCAATTACAGCTTTTGAAGTGTTTCACTTACAGTTGAATCCAGCGTTGATTGAAAGCATTCGGAAACAGTGTCAAGCTGACTGGTGTGCTTGTGCGAATATTTTGATGGCTGTAAAGCGGAACTAATTTATTGCGAAGGACCTCATATTAAGTAGGAATGAAAATGTGGTGGTAAGCGAATTGCAGTTTAGACAAAATCTTGTAGGAAAATCATACTGTAGATCAAGCATTCATGCATTCAAGTAAGTTTCACAATAAAAATATTTTAATATTTCTGTGTGCTTCTACATCTCAATATTTGAACAGGTTTTTTTTTTATTCAGAACTAGTATTTAGAGTTAGAGTTACAGTGGTAGCAGGGTTGGAGTAAAAATTAAAGTTGAGTTTAAAGAAAAATTATAGTCGGAAAAAAAGTTGAACTTGAAATCGTAGATGAAATTGAAGCTCATTTCAATGAAAAAAATTTAAGTTGTAAATAGTTATAAATGAAAGTTAAATTGAAGTTTAAGTTGGAGTTAACATATCTCTGAGCATCCTGGAAAGTGGGTTTCTACTCAAAATATAAAAATATAAATAAACTGGCCATGTCAGTCCTTGGTAGGACTTTGACCTAGCTCCTATTGATCAATTGTGTTGTGCGTGCTTTTAAATGTTTGATCACAAATGACCGAGAACTTGACCTACGTGTTTAATGCCGACTCCGATCGGCTTATATTCTCAAGAAGCTTTACATGGAAATTTTTACTCTCTGAGGTTTGCCATTGTCTGCAGGGAGGTGACGACCGAATTAATTCAATTGAAAAAACTTTCTGTCTGTGCTGGAATTGAACCCGGGCTACCAAGGTTCTTTAGCTTAGGGGCCACACACTCTACCCACTAGGCTACGGCCGCCGCTTCTACTAAAACATTCAAATATTCCACACTGTTGGTGGTCCAGTTACCATTTTCCTTTTTAATGAAGCTTGGATCAGTACACCGAAAAAATGTGCGGAGTTAACCCAAGTTTTTTCATGAGTCAAAAGAGTTTTTGAGAAGTTAAAAACGTTTTGTCGCCGTAAAACGCAAAATGAATTGCATCAATATTTTTATTGTTAATATAAGACTATTTTTGCTTGATACAACTCATTTTCAAAGCTTGGAGTAAATTAAAAGCATTTTCAAATTAACTCTACATCTTCTCCGAACGTTTGTCCTTTTAACTCCATTAAAACTTATTGCAACCATCTATGAAGAACGTCTTAGTATTTTAAAGCTGAAACGCATTTATGTCTAGCACGAAACAGAGTCTGCTCTGGAAAATATTTCTGTTTGTTCGTTTTACTTTGAATGAAGAGAAAGTACTCAAATATTTTAACAAGCAAATCAAGTGTGCTTTAAGAATTAAGTGTTGCATAATGATAAAAAAGGGCCGTTTTTACTATTGCGAGTTATATGTTTGCGTATATCTTTGTCGAAGTGAAACTTCTTATGCGGTCATTTGATATAGAGGATAAAATTATCATCACGAAAAATTGTGAACACAAGCAATGATATTTTGTTGTATGGGGACCCCCAGAAGGGTAGATAGAGTGCTGGTGTGGTTAGAAGAAATGTTCAATGAAAAAATCAGTAGGACCAGACATTAGACCCTCTAACGGTCATAGATTTTTCTATATTAATTATAATAAACATTGTTTCATTTCGTGTTTTATGTATCGGGATCCCAGATAGATAAAAGGTGAGTTTAAAAAAAGTGTTAAGGGGAAAAACTAATAGAACCATTTCAGATATTGATCCCCTTAGGGTTTATAGATGTTTTGATATGAATTATAAAAGCCATTTTTTTAATATTTTGTTTTTTGTATGGGGACTCCCACAATAGATCCCCATAGGTAAATTTTTTCGCGTTATCTCGTAAATATCAAATCACGGACATATTCCGCATACATCGCAAGCCATTAAGACCAGTATTACTAAATGAAGCACCAACCAATGACATGAAAATATAAAATAAACAGAATATTTTTTATGAAAATTTTGTATTTTATTTCTTTTGAGATGCTATCTCTTTCTTTCTCTCTGTTTTTTACAAAAATCCATCTTATTCTTTATATTAAGTTTCCCTTCTGTACTGTACACACACTATACTGTAATTTTTTTTAACCTGCGATGTATTTTTTTTAGAAAATTTTGGGAAACTAAGCAATTTTATTAAATTTGATATACAACAGTTGTATTAATAAAATTCAAGATACATATATTTTTTAAAGGAATTTATGAGTTTTTGGAACATACTTAAGTCACATTTTACCATATTTTATTAACGAAACTACATTAAACACTAATAAACAAATTTTTAATGTATGTATGACGACATTTAGGCAACCCTGCTCACTTAACACAAATCGCCTTGAGAATATTTCACCTATTTTTGTACCAAATTTAATTATTCTAGCATCAATATATACTGGAATTAAGCATATTAAATTAAATGCCGCGTCCATTTTTGCATTAGTATAGGAACACAAAAAACTCATCTTTTAAAAAGTTTTCATAAACTTAGCGTTCACCCTGTTGTTTAATCCTTACTACATTTTGATAAATGCTTACAAAATATCTTTCCCCTTATTCAACGAACAAAACTACAGCAATCAATTGTAAAATCAATGCAAATATTTATCCCTTTTTTCAAAAATGTTAAATTCAAAAATCCCTTTTTTGAAAAATTCCCCTTAAAATCAAATAAATGAAACACCTTTGAAGCAAATTTAGAGTTGAGCGCAATTTAAGCTCAAAAGTAAAAAAAGTTTTGTTTTATGAGAAATTATAAAGATTCAAAATCGTGGATAAGCTGCTCTATTAGTATGGAGAAGAGATTCTTTTTTCGGCGTTAGCCATGTATTTAATTTCCTTTGTATTCAATTGAAACAAGAAATAAATAAAAATAATTAAACTCAAAAGAAACTACGGGTTCTTTATTTGACTCTTTTGTGGGTGAGTTTGTTTATTTTTAAAGCTTCATGCTACATTTAAATGAGTTGATTCTAGTTTTTTTGAGTGAACTAAAAATTTAAAAATTCTCAATTTCTCAACCTTAAAACAACTCAAGACGGAGTCAGTACGACTTTTCAAACAAATCCAATTTTTGAAGTAAATTGAACTCACAACGGAGTTAAATATAATTTGTACAGCTTTGGCAAAATACCATGCACAAAAAGAGTTAAATGGACTCCGAATATGGCTTTATTTACTCCGCTTTTTTTTTGGGTGTAGAAACCATCGATAGAATATTCCAAAGTCTATGACCTTTGCCTTATTGAAGAGTTTTCTGGACTTATTTTGGAGCTTCTCGATTCCTTTGTTCCACCAGGGTGGCTTTTGCTTCCCCCTTGGTGTTTTTAGCGGACATGATGCTGTATCGAGAAATCCATTTATGGAATTTGTGAGACTACCAACTAGGTAGTCTAGCGATTGTTTACAGGAGGGACAGCTGTATGATACAATTGAGAGATCTATTTTTAACGAGTCCAAGTAAAGGTCCCAGTTAACTTGTTTGAGGTTGCGAAAGCTTTTTTTTATATCAAAGAATCAAGGCATGCGCCTTATACAAACAATGTTTGGTCGTTGACCTGAAAGGAAAGGGATAAAATATTAAGAGGAATTGATTGGAACTATACGAGAATTATTGATTAGGCGAAACCGTAAAAGACAATTTGAATGCTTTTAACCGAGGCTAGTGTTATGCCTTAACCTCGGCAAGCATTTCCAGCCCTTAGTTGTTCCTGTCCTTTAATTCCACATTTTCCACAATTTAGTTGTGAATTTTTAGTTTTCCATAATTCTTAAATGTAGGAAAGAACAAAGAAAGTGAAAAGAACCATGCCCGAACCCGGATTTGAGCCAGGAATCTTTGGTTTGATAGTCTAGCGCACTCTCCACTAGACTACAAGGGCCGACAAAAGGCTTGCTCTGTTTTGTAACAAAATCGTCAACATCAAAGAGAATATATCTATGGTCTGAAAAGAAGTGATCTTTTAAAACTCTCCAATTTCTTATTCTTATTCTAAGGGTAATATCTAAGACTTCCTGCCTATTCCTAATAATGAAAGTCTGTTCATTACCTACATGACTTATGTTAAGATTAGTATTAAGGATAAAATCAAAAAGAGACTCATCCCGTTCGTTAGTGTCTGAACTTTCCCAGATCACGTGATGAGCATTGGCATCGCACCTTATGATGAGGCCTTTTGATTCTGATGCTGCAGTGGAGACCAGTTCTGCTATGTTGTCATCCGAGAGGACCTCGTGGTCGTATGCTAGGTATGCTGAGATTAGCCACAAGCTGTTTTGGCCCATCTCGACGCTTGTGGCCACGGTGTCTTCGTTACTGAAATTAGAGAGAGTAAAAATGAACTCAAAGTTTTCTTGATTAAAAAACACGCTGAGAGTAATTCAAATCAACCTCCACCACTGGAAGGCTGCGTTCGCCAGCCTAATACTCCGTCTAAATAAGGATGGAGAAGATATCGTCCTGATCCAGGAGCCGTGGGTAGTCTGTGGCCTGGTATGCGGACTTAGGACTCCAGCATACACGCTAGTGTATACAAGATCACAAGGTAAACTAAGAAGGTTTGGGTCGTTTCGCAGAATTTCAAAATCTTGAAAACAAAAACTTGAAAAAAATTCTTGAAAAAAAACTTGAAAAACAAAAATTTAAAAAAAAAATCTTGAAACTCAAAGTCTTGAAAAAACTACACGCGCGAATTAAAGATGTTGGGTTCTTTTCGCAGCATTTCAAAATCTTGAAATCTAGATCTAGAAAAAAAAAATCTTGAAAAAACAAATCTTGAAGCTCAAAATCTTGAAAAACCTACGCCATGTATTCTTTAATCCGAACGCGCGAGTTAAAAAATACATTCTATGCGTAGATTTTTCAAGATTTCTTAATTAAAAATTTTACACTATTTCGAAAAGTTTCTAATTTCGAAAGAAGTATCAAATTTTTCGAATAATGTCTAATTTCGAAAATAATCAAAATTATGAATAATTGTCAAGTCACAGAAATTGTCAAATTTTTAAATCAATGTCAAATTGTCCAATTATTTAAAAAAGTTTCAAATTTCAAAAAATGTCAAATATCGAAAAAGTGTAAAATTTGGAATAAGTGCCAAAAATCGAAAAAAATTGTCAAATTTTGAATAAATGTCAGATTTCAAAATGTACAAGTCTTGCAAAAAATGTCATATTTAATTTTGAATGAGCGCCGAATTTCGAAAAGTGGCAAACTTTGCAAAAAAATGTCAAATAAAACCTCAATACGTAAAAAATGTCGTCAACCGGGAACTAAGTCCAAAATTTGAGTTTTTGATGGGAATCACTCTAAACATAAACCTATGGTTAATTAAAAGCTTTAATGTTATAAAAACTAAATGAAAAATTAAGATAAAAAAAAGATAAAAACACATGTAATGAGAACATAAGATAAATTTAATTTAAATAAATTAAAAATTCATATTTATTAGTTTTTTATGTTATGAAAACATAAGAGTTATGAAAACATGGACAGCTTTAATGTTATGAAAAAATAAGATCAAAATAAATCAAAAATTTACTACTAAGTCGTATGTTACGAAAAAATAAGATTAAAAAAAATATATAAAAACACTTGTTAAATAAGACAAATTTACTTTAAATGAATTCAAAATTAATAATTTACGATTTTTTCTTATGTTGTGAAAACATAAGAATTCATAAATGGACAAAAAACCGGGAGCGGTCCAAATGCTTGAATGTCAAAATCTTGAAACAACCAAAATCTTGAAAAAAAATCTTCAAAAAAAAATCTGGAAAACGAAATCTCGAAAAAAAAAATCTTGAAACGAAAATCTTGAAAAAAAATAATCCAGAAAACACACAATATGCATAAATCTTGAAAAAAATCTTGAAAATATCTTGAAATTTTAAGAAATGTTATTCTTTCGAATAAAATGTATAATTTCGAGAAAAAAAACGGAAAAAAGGTGTCTAATTTCGAAAACAAAAATGTAAAATTTTGGCAAAATTATAAATTTTTTAAATATTTATGGTCCCACACTTAACGTCATCCAGACAAATGACGAGGACGTGGTGATTTTTTGTCCATTTATGAGCATTTTTTTGCAAAAATATTCATTTTTCGAAATTTGGCACTTATTCAAAATTAAATGTGAAATTTTTTGCAAGACTTGTACATTTCGAAATATGACACTTATTAAAAATTTGAAAATTTTTTCGAATTTTGGCACTTATTCCAAATTTTATACTTTTTTCGATATGACACTTTTTAAAATTTGAAACTTTTTGAAATAATTGGACAATTTGGCATTTATTTTAAAATTTGACAATTTCTGTGAATTGACAATTATTCATTATTTTGGTTATTTTCGAAAAATGTGATACTTCTTTCGAAATTGGACACTCTTCGTAACAGTGTCAAATATTCAATTAAGAAATTTCAATTCGCGTGCGCGAATTAAAGAATACATTCTATACATAGGTTTTTCAAGATTTTTAGTTTCAAGATTTTTAGTTTCAAGATTTTTAGTTTCAAGATTTTTTTTCAAGATTTTCGTTTAAGATTTTGTTTTCAAGATTTTTTTTCAAGATTTTGAAATTCTGCAAAAAGGACCCAACCCCAAAAAAGCACCATTTACTCGTTGTTTGTCTGGATGACGCTAAGTGTGGGACCATAAATATTTAAAAAATTTATAATTTTGACAAAATTTTCCATTGTTGTTTTCGAAATTTGACACTTTTTCCGTTTTTTCCCTCCAAATTTTACACTTTATTTGAAATAACAACCTTTTTCAAAAATTCAAGATTTTTTTAAGATTTTTTTTAAAATGTATGCATATTTTTTTCTCTAGACTTTTTTTAAGATATGTGTTTCAAGTTTTTTTTTAAGATTTTTTTTTTCAAAATTTGTTTTTTCAGGATTATAGTTTTTCAAGATTTCGATTGTTTCAAGATTTTTACATTCAAACAATCGGCCCGATGCCACTCTTAGCATCTAGGCTGTTAGGCCTAATTAGTTAGGCCCGTTAGGCCTTTTAGTTATCTTAACCTGTCGCACAGTGGATAAGTCTCGTCCCGTACAAGTTAGATGGAAAAAATTATTTGATGATTTTAAACGGGGATGATGCAAAAACAAGCAAACAATATAGAGGAAGTGGGGGTCTATTTTGCCCCCTGGGGAGTTATGGGCTAGACTTGTGTTTTCCGGAAGTTGCTTTACTTAAAATTCTGCTGCAATGAAATTTTTAAGTAAAGCTTTATGCAAAGTTGTTTTAGAAAGATAACTTTATGGTCTTTCCAACTGTATGCAACACTAGTAGAGATTTTTGCAATAAATAGAAGTATTTTCAAACAATTTTTTGAAAATTTAATTTTTTTTTTAAATTGATTTTTGTTGTGCAACTAATCAACAATATGTAAAAAACACATCACTCCCGCTTATAATACAGATTCTACAGCGCTTCAAGCCCGGTGCGCCAAAGTAACTTTAACTAACCACAGTAACTTTAAACGCGTTTTTCTCGAAACAAACGTTTT
Organism: Dichetophora obliterata; assembly: GCA_963920525.1. Taxonomy (NCBI): domain Eukaryota; kingdom Metazoa; phylum Arthropoda; class Insecta; order Diptera; family Sciomyzidae; genus Dichetophora; species Dichetophora obliterata. The sequence goes on from OY986437.1 coordinate 53,061,003, forward strand.
CAAAACGGTCCACACTCCTGCTAACAAACCAATTGACCGATTTTTATATTTTTTTTTTAATTATTTATAATGTAATTCTACACCCCATTTACCAAAACTAGCGTCTTTGGAAAATTTGTTTAGTTTATACACGCAACAATATGTTCAAAAATAATGTATTGTACATTCTTTTGTCTTCTCTTTCACGCTTCCTTATTTTCTTAATTTTTCATATATCCATTTTGGGAAATGAAGTATACTCAAGAATCTACTTTCGAATGCATTGTTGTTTAAGTGAAAACTTCTTTAGGCGCGTTGAGCGATTTTTGTTAGAGTAAATCTTTAGTTTGCGTCATCATTGCAACGAGTAGCTTTCGTAAATAAGCTTGACACTGATTATTACAGTGCTTTCACAACGTTTGATTGTTTAATTATTTCAGTGATTCTCAATCTATTTCAAATTCAATTTATTTCAGTGCTTGTCAAACTGTTACTTCAGTGACTTTCCCACTGTTACTCCAGTGACTTTTGAACTAGTGGTTGTATTGACTATAAGCTGTTGGACTTTTAACTTTGTGAGGGGTGTCACGGTCTAATTGACGCCCTTAAGTTTCTGAAATGTGTGTTATTGCAGTGATTTTTGGAGCTTGCTTTTAATTTTGTGCAGGGCGAGTACAATATGCCGCCTAAAGGCGATCCCGGCAAGGCTGTTCCTGCTTCAGAAAAACCTTTAATAGGTATTGGTATGGGTGTAAATGGGCCTAATTTAGTGTTAGTTAGACAACTTGGAGAATCGGGCATTCGTACGGGCCCAAAAGTAGTTCTCCAACAAAGGGTGCCCCTAAAAGGCAACTTAGTGGTGGTGAGGAGCCTACGGAGATAGAACGTCGGAATTTAAAGGTCCCTAAAGCTGGATAAGTCCAATATTTCGGTTGGAAAGGTAAAGGCTGTAAGAGGAGTTTGTGGATTGGTCCAGTCTTACTCTGCTGGTTCAATGGTGGGTAAGACCTCAAAAGCAAAAGATGATGTGAAATCTTCGTCAAAGCTTCCAGAATCGGCGGAGAAGGCTGTAAACAAGAAAGGTAAGAAAGCTGTGGTTTCTGTTCTACCTGTGTTCGTGCCAGCTACTCAGCAGGAAAAGGCGGTTGAGACATGGTCCTTCATTGTGCGCAGCCAGACAGAAAAACAGTTTGCGCTGTCATAAAGATACAACCCTTGAGCACATATGTGAATTTTTTCATCCATGAAACCCAAGCCAACCAACCCCAGGGCTGGGGTATATTTAAGGCTATGGGTTTATTTAAGGCGGCTGCAGCTTCTTTTGGTGTTGTCACTTGCTTGTTCATCATAAGTCGCTCCATACATTGCGTCTTTTTCTTATTTGAAGCATTGTGCGGTGACAAATGCCTAAAAATTTAGCAATTTACCGTGCTGAGTAACAGTCATTTCAACACTTTTATTTTCCAAGTTTTCGGATATTTTTTTCATTTGAACTATAATTCATTTTCTAAACATATCTCCACTCAGAAAATTGTTCATATTCTCAAAGATTATATATAAAACCATGGCAGAATAACCAGGTAGGCTCACTAGAAACATGCTCTCTACGACAAATAAATCAATAACAAATGCGTAGCTATAATGTCAAAATATATTTTGTCAATTCAAAGCAGCCGTACATAGCGACACAAACAAATTGGTTACTGAACATTCTAACTAGTAGTCAAATGAAAATTTTTTTAAAATTTAATTTGTATTTGCTTTGTTTACAGCCAAAATACAATTAATTCTGTATTATAACTATAAACACAGCTCATTTTATTAAATTTGTAATGATTTTAATAATATTTCTTATATTTTCACACAAAAAATCCGGGTACTCGCTTTATTTACACGGTTACGAGTAAATTATACATCCATATGGCTGAACGAATAAAAATAAATTGTCAATAGTGACATTATAGCTACGCCAATGTTTTGCTCTCTCGTTTTTTGCTCTCCGAATTGCATCTACCTGGTTATTCTGCCATGTATAAAACTTCTAAAATAAGTTCAAAATAGGTTTGATTTTAGAAGAGAAGATTTGATTCAGTAGAATCTTTTTCAGCTTTCAAATATTGCTTTTTTTAATTTTAATGACATTTTATTTTTGTTATGAATTTTTTTTAAATAAGGTCTGTTCCCGTACTAACTTCAATTAATTGTAATAGATTAGAGAGTGTAATTTTGCTTGTTATTCCCCTTTTTTGAGCTTCAAAATAAAGCTTTCAAGCAACTGCAAGCTACTTGAATCAAATACACGGAGACAGACCTATGGTCTGATGTGCCTTCCTCATAGCTCAGCAGCTGCTGAGCCCGAATTTTTTGATTTTAACTTGATTAAATCTAAACTTAGAAATAAATTAGAACATAAAACACTTAACAACATAAAGCTCTCTAAAGAGTTGTGCGTCGAACGCAATGAATCTCATTATATTTGGTCCGCAAAATAACTATTTTAATGTTTTTATTATTTTGTTAATAGCGTATAATATAACTTAATAATATTTTATGTTTCGTATGTACACAAATAACTACAGTAAATTATTGGAATAAATGTTATCAAACTGTTATAATAAACAAAATAATTAGTACATATTTTTCCTATTTGGTAACTTTTTTCGGAGAGTTTGGTACAAAAAAATATAGGCGAGTGGCAACCATGACAGTAATGTTAACCTTTGGGCAAACACATGGTTATGGCCAGGCATATTTAATTTTTGAGCGTTAATTAAACATACTTCTAGTTTAGGTAGATACCTGTATTTCCCGGTAGCCACCTAAAATATTTTTGGCTTTCTATTTAAAAAAAAATTCTAAAATATCGTTCCAACATGAAGAAAACTGCAAAAAAAGTCCCCTAGAACAAACACATATGCCTGGTCAGACCCCTATACAATTTGTATGAAATAAATTATTGTTATACATATTTTGGGTTATTTTTCTGCAAATACAATGCAGATTGTTGTTCCCAGGTATTTTTTATATGTTGGGTTGTTTTTATGTGAATTCAATGCAGGTGTTTGCTTCTAGGTAGTTTTTGTGTTCATTTTTCTCTTATTTCTTTCTTTCGTTCGTGATTTTGGTTTTGAGTTCAGTTAGTTTATTATTGAATGCTGAACGTACAACATCGGCAGTCCGAAATATAAATTTTTTGTGCGGAAACTAAATTGAAATTATTACTATTGTTATGACAGAGGATTTAGAATTTGTGTACAATACACGCTTGCGTACAGGCAGCCTGGCTGATAATTTCCAACAACAACTATCATCAGCGTTACAGCGTGATTTCGCACTTCACACAGAAGCAGACGAAAAACTAGATTTATTTGAAGACCAAAGCGGTGAAAACACAGATTTTGTGCTCGAAGATGACGCCTCGGACATTGAATATGAATTGGAAATTGAAGCAAATGAAATATTCGACAGCGATGAAGAATCTTAAGAAGACAGTGAGAATGCACCAACTTAAGCTGCAGACGGTTTTTTGCTTGGAAAAGATGGTACCAAGTGGAGTACAGCTGAACCCGCTGAACCTGCTCATCGATGGTTACACTTTCGTATGGTTCAAAATTACTGGCAAGCTATTTCCATATCGTGGGCGCACAAAGTTCACGCAATACATCCCATCAAAATCCGCAAAGTATGGCATAAAAGTATGGTAGGCATGCGATGCAAAAACCAAATATCCGTTGCAAGGAAAACTGTACAATGGCAAAGAGGGAGAGCAACGAGAGAAAAACCAAGGCGAAAATGTGCTCATGAGTTTGACTAATCGATACGCCAACAGCGGCAGAACTTTTATTGCTGATAACTTCTTTACATTAGACGCAGCTAAACGTCTTTCGTCGATTGGACTAGCATACGTTGGCACCATTATATCCAACAAAAGGTGTCTTCCCAAAGAAGTGAAAAAAGACAGCAAACGGCCAGTGCTTTCATCTGTGTTCGGTTTCTATGATAACCTTGTATCACTCTGCAGCTACGTTCCACAGAAGAACAAAGCAGTAAATCTACTTTCCACTGTGCACTACACCGAGAAAGTTGAAGGCGTAGCAAAAAAACCGGAAGCTATACTATTTTACAATTCAACAAAGGCCGGCGTTGATACAATGGACCAAATGTTAACGCATTACTGCACAAAATGGTCAACCAGACGTTGGCCATTAGCATTTTTTTGCAACATGATAGACGTCATGGGATTAGCCACTTACATCATATGCAATGAAAATACAGAAGGAACCAGAAAAGAGAAGCGACGAATGTTCTGAACACGCTGAGTTAACAATTGCTGCTTGCTAATACTGAAAATCGCATGAACAACAACCATATTTTGCGACAACATTCAACCCGTTTGGTCATTGAATCTTTCTTTGGAAGGCCATTGAATATTCCCAGCATCATGCTGCTTAACCAACAAAGCGGCCCTAGTACACTAAATTCCAGAAAAGATTGCAGAATTTGTGCCACGCAAGACGAAAAGCTGCGTAGGACACATTTTTACTGCGACAAATGCACTAATCGTGTGTACCCACAACATTCTAAAGTTGATTATACTTGTTTTTCAGGCATTCCACAAGTATAATCAGGCATAAATAAAAAATTTTTTACATTTAGGCTACATTTATCAACAAATCAAAAAAAAAGTCCAAAGACAAAAAATATCAACGAGCATACTTATAAATTCAAAGTTACGGTACCCTTTTTGCCATACAAATGCATAAAAACGTATAGGGGTCTGGCCAGGCATATGTGTTTGTTCGAAGGTTTCAGAATATGTATTTGACGGGGGGTTAAGACAGTTGCAACACATTCATAAATTTTTACCCATACACACTCACTTTTGGTACTGTCTACTCTACTGTCTTAACTTTTCTTAACTGTCTTCAGACAGTTGGCGGCAGACAGTTGGCAACAGTAACTACTTTTTTGTTTCATTTTGAAGATAAAAAAGTGAATTTTAAGAAAAAAATCATTTCAAAAATATTTATAAAAGATTTCATATTGTTATACACAAATTAAATGTTTAAATAAATTTTTAACAATCTTACCCACCACTTAGCGTTTTTTAAACATCATCGTATTCTACGTCAAATTTTACATAGAAAATGCTTTTTTATCGATGGAGAAATGGTTATTACTATTGCAAAAAAATTAAATAAACTCGCGTGGTACCTGACTTCGGCGCTCCAGTTGCAAAGTACACGTTATATTCTCTACTCATACCGTTGTTCTCTGTATTATATGACCAATAGTACATATATTTAGTATGTTTTACATTTTTAATTCAACAGTATTATTTATTAATAAATGAGGCTTTATATAAAAATTGGGGCAAACTTTAACAAACAATAACATTATTTTAGTGTATGTAAAGTGATACATTTTTTTGCCTCAATATAATATCAGTCTTTACTTACTAATTTTTACAATATTTTTTTTTTTATACAAAGAGAATTGCTTATATCCAAGTCTTGAAGTGAGATTGGAATCATTATATCATTATAGCTTTTTAGCGGCAGGAATCACAGATTTTTTTCAATAACTCATTAACTACCGGTATTTTTATTGCACGTAATTGACATGCATTAACTTTTCGCAATTTTAGAGTTTTTTTTTAATGTTTTTTTAAATTGAAAGGATTGAAAAAAGCATAATTACGAATACTTTTGCCTTGTGATTTTTTAGACTAATTTGCAGGAATGGTTTAATGTTTTTTGAAGAATAGATGGATTTCTTAATAAACAATATTATCTAATTAAATATTAATTAAATTATACTTTCATTTAACATAATTTTTACACACTAATAAGGTTTCCAACCCGGGATCTCGGACTTTTTCCAGTTCCGATAATTCCGGGATTCCGTCCCTCAAATTGCAAAAATGCAACACTTTAATTTGGCATTCAACTAAAAATTTTTACAAAAATTTAAATTTACCTCAAATGTTCAAAAATGAAATAAAAATATATTTAAATAGTGGCACTCGCAATAATCTGCTTCAAAAAGCATATATGATTGATAAAAATTCCACCTTGAGTTCGAGAGCTGTTTCGCTCTTCGGCTGGAAATGTTGCTGCCAAAGAATTCACCTTTCAAAGACTTCAGTGATCTCAAAGAATTTACTTTTTTATGTTAGTGTTATTATGCCTTAAAATATGACTTTTTGAATGAATGAATTATACTTTAGATATATATATAATAAATTATATAATTTCGTACTTTATATATCGGTCATTCCATGTCAAATCGGACGCTTTTCGAAACTCACATTTCTGTAAAAATTTGGTACTTTGCACGTGGATAGAACTTTGAAAAAGAAAAATATTTGCATATTTTTTTTTGTAGTTTTCAATTTTTTTTTTTTTTTTTTATTTATACACAATGAGAAATTATAAAGAAAATCAGAAATTGTCATTCGGACATTTACTCAAAAAACTATATCTTCTAAACCGTTTGTACTACAAAAAAATGTTTAAGGCATATTTTAAAGACCTTGAATTGCTCTTTATTGTGGTGTCCGTTTTTACAAACACTTTCGTAAAGAATTTAAAATTTTTTGACCACTAAAAATTTCATTGCAATTTTTCAAGGTCAGCACCACAATTTTTTTTTTGGCACTTTGAAAATATTATCGTTTTGAGGCATTCTTTCTTAATACATTCTCAAAATTTGATGTTGGAGAATCAATGTTTACTATTAACGAAATTTCGTTGAAATACTTATAACTGTTTTTGTTGGCACAGCGAAGATATGTACCTAGCTTAGCAAAAAATACTAAAAATTCCATTTTTAGTTAAAAATTGAAGTATTTTGTACTTAACAATTGTTTAGACAGTTTTTGAAAATTTCGTTCAAAATAGTAAACATTGATTCTCCAACATCAAACTTTGAGAATGCATTAAGAATGAATTCCTCAATACGATAATATTTTCAAAGTGCCAAAAAAATAGTGGTGGTGACTATGAAAAATGTGAATGAAATATTTAGTGGTCAAAAAATTTAAAATTTTTTACGAAAGTGACAATTCTGATTTTCTTTTTGATTTTTCACTGTGTATAACTCCAAAATAAAAAGTAAAAAATTATAAAAAAGTATGCAAATATTTTTTGATTTTAAAGTTCTATCCATGATTCAATTATTATAAGGTTATTCGTATTTTTTGACGTATGCTTATTTTTTATAAACAAATATATTTTGACAATCTGCTAACAGTGTTTTGTGCTGTTGGAAAAAAAAGGTATGTTTCAGTGTTTCGTTGTGCAGTTTTTTAAAGTAGTAGTTTTTCAATGATTTCTTGCCAAGTTAATAAGAAAAATAAACTATGTAGGTGTTGCGTCGCAAGTGTATGCTATGTTGTAAGTATATTCTAGGAATTTAGAAAGCTCCTTTGCAAATTTAAAATAAAAAGTTTTTTGCCATTGCTCAAAACCTAATAAGTGAATTTTATAAATTGAAAGTGTAATTTAGAAGAAAGTTGGTTAAGGCAAAAAAAAAGTTATTAAGAAATACTAGTGGTATTCAATGAACGCCGTGTTGTCGATGTAAACAGCGTATGTTCGGTAAGTTTACAGCAGCGTAATTTGCAATAATGAAATTGTAAGGGATTAAACATAAGCAGCTTGCGGCACAAAAACGTGGTGTAACGTGGTGACCCTTTAAAATGGTGACCCACATTTTCAAAGCAAAACGTACACGCACATACTTTAAAAAGAGACACAAAAGAAGTACATAAAATAAATATAGAAGTACAAAATAGAAGTACATCCACAAAAAATAATGAAGATATTAAAAGATGTATGAATAAATCTATTAAACAAAATGTTTAATTTATAAGAGATTTAAAATTAGATCCAGCTTACAATTCATTACTTATTAACGTAGTCCACCAGTGTGACGAATTCAAAACATAATTTTTTTTTTTTACTTTTTCGCAATAGAATATAAAAATTAAATCTTAAAAATATACTCTTAAAGTCTTAGACCTAAATTGAAAATATTTTTAAAGTTACAGCCAAAAGAAGAGAAAGCGTCGTAACATATATTAAAGTGCTGTCAAGTCAAAAAAAATTCTTTTGCACTCCTTACGACATCAATAAAAACATGTTAAAATTTCAAAACGATCGCATTTTATTTTCTTATTTTAAAAAAAAGTATGAAAAAAGTCAACATTTCGGTCGTCACACTGGGCTACTACCTTAAAATAAATAAATTTACTTGAATCGAGTACAGAAACAGACCTTAAATAAATTTTTGCAGTAGTTAGAGAGCTGTATTTTGAATAGATTTATGAAAAAATTGTCAAAATGATGTCAAAAAGAAGTACAACAAGTAAAAATAAGTAATTTTAGCGTACTTCGATACAAGAAGTACAGGGAGAAAAAAGAAGTAAAACACTCCCAAAACGGTTGGTCATATTATGTATACAGTACGTATAATGCGTATTATGTGACTGTGGTTTTATTTTTGTTTTGACGAATTTTAGTTTCTTTTTTCTTTCTTAACAATTTATAAAATTATAAACGCACTTACCATTAATGGATCTAAAATTTTTGTAAAGTTAAAAATAATTTTGTGATTGCAATTTCTTTTTAATACAATTACGCAATTAACTCGGTTAATTAACTTATTTAGAAAGCGCCACTAAACGCTCTTGTTTAGGTTTCATAGTTAGGTTTAATGTGTTTTTATTAAAATAAACGAATAAATTATATTTATTTTAGTCTTTATATTTCTTATATATTTATTAACTTAATTTTCATTGAAGTTAAAAACAAAACTAATTAAAAAAAGTTATTAATGCACTAAGAAATCGGATCAATAAAAGTACTACAATAGAACAAAATTAATAGTAGTCAATATAGTACCAATTAGTACGATATTTGGGCAACCGTGTGCATTTTTAGCTCTAATGACATTGCTCTCATGATTTTTTTCTGCTCTCATTTTCAAATAAGCATACCAATTTGAGAAAACGTCAAAAATACGAATAACCTTATAATAATTGAATCATGGTTCTATCGACGTTAAAAAAAATTTGAAAAAAATCGGTATCTTCAAAATTAGTTTTTGGACAAAAGCGTCCGATTTGACATGGAATGACCGATATATAAAGAAATAAAAAAAAATAACTTCCTTTAAAAAATTTAAGTAAACTGTTTTTTAATTCCTTTGGACAATTTTTTATTAAAAAAGTATCCCAACTTTCATACCTTACACACAATTTCTTATTTTGTTAAATAACTGCATTATTCTGTATCGCGAAGAAGCACACCAACGATGAGAAAGACACGAGAAACAATACAATTTTGTATCGAAGAAAGTATTGCTTCTCGTGTCTTTCTCGTCGTTGGTGTGCTTCTTCGTGATACAGAATAATGCAATAAATTACTTTTTATCTGTTTTTCAAATCCTGGGACCAGTCCCGGGATCTTCGGATTCTTAATTAGTAATTACGAAATCCCAAAATTGCTTTTGAGTCCCGAAATTGGAAGCCCTAGACAATACACAATTTATATTATACTATAATACAGAGAACAACGATATGAAGCGAGAATATGAGGTGTGTTTGCAACTGGCGCGTCGGCGCACAGAGGGTTGAAATTGAAAAAAGTGGAGATTATTTTAAAAATGAAAATTTGTTTTTTTGAAAATTTTTACTACTCGATTAAAGAGCACAAAATTGTACATCACTACTGAAAATTTCAATGTTTTAGTATATTGTTTACTTTTTCTGCTGCATAGCTTTAAAGTTGAGAAATTTTTCGTTTTCTTGGGATCAGTTCAACAAATCGAAATTTGACATAGTTAAAAAATTTATATTTTTTTTTTTACATCAAAAGTGATGTTTTTATTATGAAACCTTCAACTTTAGGTATTTAAGAGTGATTTAAAAAAAATGGTTAAAAATAATTGTGTAGAAATATGAAAAAAAAATTGCTTAAAATATGTCGAAATTTGCGATTATTTCGAAATATACAGTGGCGAGCAAAATGGGACAATGTTTGGCAGTTTCATACTTACGTTGTTATAAAATTATAAATAACAAACCGATTTGAAAAAGTATTTGATTTTGAAATCTTTCTTTATTTTACTTTAATACAAAAACAAACGAATGAATTAAAAAAGAATTTACAATACTTCATTTTTTGCAAAGCTCAAAAAGTGCATGTATCCATTTTTGCACGCATATGAAAAACTATTTGTTAATTACATTTTAAGTATTTGGTCCATAGACCTTTATTTTTAATTACACTTGTGATGCGGTTGGCACTGTTCATTTTTTCTTACCCATAGCTCCTCTAGGTTCTTGGGCGAACGCTCGTATGCTGCAAGTCCTCTTTTGACGATAGCCCATAAGTTTTCGATGGGGTTAAGGTCTGGGCTTTGCGCCGGTCACTGCAAGACCTTAAAATGCTGTTTTTGTAGCCATTCTTTAACAATTTTTGAGGAGTGTTTGGGATCAGCATCCTGTTGAACGTATATTTCCTCTTCAGGATAAGCACACATCTCAACGAAATCTGGCAAATGGTCTTGCAAAATTTTCAGATAATCGACTGCTTTCATAGTTCCTTCTATCTTTACTAAAGGCACAATGTGCCCCCAAGTAAAGTCAGTAGCTCTCTGCTTGAGAAATGCCTCAGGAAAATGTAAAACCTTTGTGGTTCCTGAAAGCAAACAATTACAACTTTATTTAAATGGAGTTCAAATTCCATTCAAATCTAGTTTCAAATACTTGAGTGTTAATTTTAATAAACTCGTTAAATTTAATGAACATGCTAGATCAGTTATTAAAAGAGCTAACTGCGTAAAAGGCATGTTTTCTAGACTACTAAACAGCAAATATTTAAAAATGGAAACAAAACTCTTAATTTATAAAGTTAGCATTCGTCCTGTTCTGATTTATGCATATCCAATTTGGTTTTCTATTTCACCTTGCGTTGCTAAAGAGTTGGAAGTTCTAGAAAGAAAAGTACTTAGACTTTGTGTAGATAGAAATTTTGAATCTTTTGTGAAACGCTTTTCAAATAAATTCATTTATAGTAAATCATTTATCAATCCTCTCTGTAAATATGCTTTATCTCTTCAAAAAAAATTTGTATTTAAACTTCAATATCATGATAATCATCTCATTAAAGTAATTTTTGAACACCAAAAATCATTCAGCTGGTCTTCCTTTGCTTATCTTTCTCCTATTGGTCTCATTAATGAAGAGATACCTGTGGACATGGACTTTAATCTTCCTCTGTTACCAAATTTTTATATAAAATCACTCCCAGGCTCTCATAGAGGTTAATTTATTGTTTTTTTTTATTCTAACATTCTTATAAGTATATATCTATAAATAAATTAACATACATATTTAATAAAAAAATATCTTAATGTTATTTTCTTTTATATCTAACATCTAATGTTTATTTAACTATTCTTACTTTCTTCCAATATAATGTTATGTATTGGATACTTTTTGTTTTTTTGTTTAAGTGTTTAAGTGTTTGTTTAGATTGTAAGTTTATATGAGAAACTCTCTCACTGCGAAGCCAAAATGCCGGGAGCAAGCATTGTTTTATATTTTGCATGTATGTGACTAATTCTGTCCTTTTCTCTTTTTTCTGTGTAAGCTCGTTGCATTCAGCTTGTTCATGTAATTAGAATAGTACAAATATAGTTCTAAGTTGTCTTTATGTTAATGTGTTAAAATTGAATTGTGAAAAAATGATTGAAGTCTCAATAAATTTTACTTTACTTTACTTTGATATTAGAAATATATTTCTATATTTTATTATGATTTAAACTTGTATCACTTTATAAAAAACACCCTTTACTTTCATGACGATAGTTTCAAAATTACGACTTTAATCATATCGAAAGACGGACAGACGGACGGACAGAATTTTTTTTTTATTTGCACAAAATCTAACTAAAACAAAAGTCAAAAACTCCCTCCGACTTCTAGGTGAATTAATCTCCATTTTTTGGGATTTCAACCCACTGTGCGAAGTCAGGTACCGCGCAATAGAGCGCGATAAACCACAAACAATTGAACACCTGGAAATCAACATTCGAAGAGTTATCGGCGAGATACGGCCGCAAATGCTGAGAAAAGTTTGTGAAAATTGGTGTTCCGGATTGCGCCTTGTACGCGCCAGCCGTGGCGGCCGCATGGCCAAAATCGTATTTAAACATTAATGTCATAAAATTTTTTTTTAATAAAATCTGTTTTATTGATATTAAAAATATATTTCTATGTTTTATTATGATTTAAACTTGTATCACTTTATAAAAACACCCTTTACTTTCATGAGGATAGCTTCAAAATTACGACTTTAATCATATCGAAAGACGGACAGACGGACGGACAGACGGACGGACAGACGGACAGAATTTTTTTTCTTATTTGCACAAAATCTAACTAAAACAAAAGTCAAAAACTCCCTCCGACTTCTATATGAATTAATCTCCATTTTTTGGGATTTCAACCCACTGTGCGAAGTCAGGTACCGCTCGAGTTTATTTAATATTTTTGCAATAGTAATAATCACTTCTCCATCGATAAAAAAGCATTTCTCAATCTCAAACTGTTAACGCCCTCTATTTTAAAAAAAAATCCTTGAACACGTGTCTCTTTTTTTTATATAGAACCCGTAAAAAAACATTTCATGCAAATCAAAAATGAGTCGGTAATTTTTTATTCAAATCTGTACGGTTTATAAAAGAATGACCCATCTACCTCATAAAATGAAAATTTTTTACTATTTTGTTTACAGTCTTGCCAACTGTCTTTTCAACTGTCTGGACCCTCATTCACAGGCACAAACTACAAACTACGTGATTTTGAAGAATAACTTGTCTAATATAAACTGAAATTCTATTCTAAATATTAATACAAAAAGTTTATCTTCTCAGAGTCTTGATGATGCGGTATATGCGTTTAATAGAACGCTCAATGATTGTTTTCTAAAAGTTGTTTCGCAAAGTAAAGCCTCTTTGACATAGGGTCCGGTATGGTATACAAATGAATTAAGAAAACTTGAAATCTAAATACTGTAAAAAATATCAAAAAACACATAACATATGCGATTTTGGATGCTATACCTCGATTAAATACAGTTACCAACAGTTATGGAAACAATCCTATAATATCTACTCAACTAAAGTAAAATTAAACATCAAATCTGATGCTAAATCCTTCTGGAACTTTGTTAACACAAAACGTAAGATTGATTCCTATCCTTCTTTTATGAATTATAATTCTGTTGAGTCTGATAATGATAATAGTATTTGCAATCTTTTTGTTGACTTTTTCAAGACGACTCATTCATCATCGTCCTACGATTATTTAAGTTATAGTTTTAATATTCAATCTGGGGATATTTATTTCCCAATAATTGACACAAACACAGTCTTATCATTTTTAAAAAATATTAAAACATAATATGAAAGTGGTCCTGATAACATACCTTCATGTATATTAAAATACTGCTGTGAAGAATTAGTAACTCCAATCTCTTTACTGTTTACTTCATCATTAAAATCCTGCTATTTTCCTGCAGCCTGGAAGCATTCATTTATCATTCCGCTGCATACTAACCTTCTCGAATTTACATCAAAAACTATAGAAAACTTTGGAAAAGGCATGCAGACTGATGGTCTTTACTCGGATTTTAGCAAAGCTTTTGACGTTGTAAATCACAAACTATTGATCTTAAAATTACATCTTGTTGGATTTCCTATACCGTTGCTAAATTGGATTGAATCTTACTTAAGCAATAGAACACAATCTGTTCTTTTTAAGCTCAAGAAATCACACGAGTTTCCTGTTACTTCAGGAGTACCTCAAGGAAGTCATGTTGGGCCTCTTCTGTTTCTACTTTTTATAAACGATTTGCCATCTGTCATAATGTATTCCAGCATCTTAATGTTTGCTGACGACGTCAAACTCTTCCTTTCTTTTAAAAATGATAATGACGCTGTATTTTTGCAAGCCGACATTGATCATCTTCATAACTGGTGCAAAACGAACCGTATGAACCTCAACATGAAGAAATGCAAGCATATGTCTTTCTCGCGCAAACCACCAATTAAATGTACCTTCAAAATTTGTGGTTATCCATTGGAGTCCTTAGATAGCTTCAATGATCTTGGAGTTACAATGGATCCTAAACTACGCTTTAATATTCATGTAAATAAAATAATAAATAGAGCAAATAGTACTTTAGGATTTATTAAACGTTGGGCAAAAGAGTTTAATGATCCTTTCATAACGAAAACCTTATTCACTTCCCTAGTGCGGCCTATCTTAGAATACGCTTCAGTTGTTTGGTGCCCACGATACGGTTGTTACATAGACAATATTGAATCAGTGCAGAAACAATTTCTTTTGTTCTGCTTAAGCTATCTTTATTGTAATACTGATTTTCACATACCACCTTATGAATATCGGTTACAACTCTTAAATCTTCCTTCTTTAAAAAATCAGAGAATTATGATAAATGCTTGTTGAATTATAAAACTTTTACATGGTTATGTAAACAGTCCATATTTATCGAATAAAATATATTTTAATATTCCTCTTCGTCCTAGAGGATCTTTTGAGTTATTGTGATTTTAATTTTGTATCTGATGTTATATCCTTAAGTGAATCCATGGACTCAATCAAACATAAATTATAGATTACCTGCAGTACCGACGTTGATTATGTAAAGTTCTTTCAAACATACAGTGTTGCGCAAAACAATAGCAACAAAATCAGTACGCTGCTACAAAATCGTGTATCTTTTTAAATATTAGGTACACACAAAAATGATTATAGGAACCAAAGCATATATTCATACATCATATTAAAAAAAAATCATATTCAAGTTTGGTTTTGTTTTCTTTATTAAATTTAAAATTAATGTGATTTCATTCAGTTTGTCTGAGAGCAAAACAAAAGCAACATAATTAATATTTGATGTAAGATTCATTATTCTTGATAACCGCTGCACATCTGAGCGACATCGACTCTATTAAATTAGATATGTTGGTATTAGGTATATGTTCCCAATTAACTTTCAGGGCTTCATACAGTGCAGTCTTATTGGAAAACCTTTGACCAGAAACTTTTACCTTCAAAATCCCAAAAAGATTTTCAATGGGATTGTGACTGTGCCGGCCAATCAAGGACTTGAATCCCATTGCCTCTAATGTAATCTTTGATGAGCTTTGAAGTGTGCTTCGGGTCGATGTCGGGCTGAAACGTTCACTGAAGCGACGTATTCCACTCTGAATGTGGTTGCATCTTGATTTCTAAAATGTCATTATATACAAATCGATCCATAATTTCATCGATTTTTTGAAATGGTTCAACTTCATTATAGTAAAAACAAGTGCAGACCATAATGGCACCGCCTCCGTGCTTAAAATTTATTTTGCAGTTTCGGGCTTCAAGTCGTGTACCTGGGTGGCGCCATACCGTGCACATCCCATCTGAATTAATCAAGTTGAACTTTGATTCATCGCTAAAAAACGGTTTTCGATTTTTGAACGGTCCAATTTAGGTGCTCTTTTGCAAGACTGACTCTAAAAAACAATAAATTGAAACTTGTTGTCACAATTTCAGACAGAATGGTTTAAATTGTAACACCTCACCTTGTTTTTTATGCTTAGCTGTAAGCAAAGGTTTCTCTGCCGGTCTGTAACTTCTTTAATCGTTCTCAACGGCTCGTCATCAAACAGTTTTGTGATGGATATCTAAATCAAGTGTCCGAACAACCTCTTTAGATGTGGCAAATGCATTTCGTTTGAACACACCACAAATGTTCCTGTCATCACGCAGCGATGTCTTCAGCAGCTGCCCTCTCTAATTTACCGTTGTTACGTCTTTTGTGATGGTATATTTCTTTATTAATCTGCAAACTATTGACTTATTAATATTAAACTAATTCACGTTAGATATTTGTGAATTTCCGGTTTTATATTTGGAAATAATTTGCAATTTAAGAGCTTCACAGTATTTAAAACGTGCTATTATAAATGGAACAGTCAATGGCCGCATTCTAGCCGAAAAAGTGCTCAAGTAGCGAAGTAGCATAAAATATTTTCGCTATATAAATTGTGACATCTCAAGGAACATGTTCTGTGAGAGCATACCATTCAGCCCGAAAGTTGTGGAACAGTTCTTGAGCACTTTTTCGGCTAGAATGCGGCCAATGTCACAACTAGCACAAAAAAACTAAACTTAAATTTTTATGACTGACAAACAACACGTGCTTTACATTAACGGAACTTTTACCGGTAATTCTTGGAACTTCTGTTCTCTTGTTACATTTTTCAAATTTTGATGCTTTTGTTTTGCTCTCAGACAAATTGAATGTAGCCACATTAATTTGAAATTTAATTTAAAAAAACAAAACCAAATTTGAATTTGACTTGTTTTATATATGGTGTATGAATATATGTGCTGATTCCTATAATCATTTTTGTGTGTCCCCAATATTAAAAAGATACACGATTTTGTTGCAGCGCACTTATTTTGTTGCTATTGTTTTGCGCAACACTGTATATCTGATGCATCTGGTGATTTGTAAACACATTATCATTAATATAACAATCTAAATGGATAAATGGACCTAAGCGTAAAATGGAAAATTTTGGTGTATAAACATCTAAATAAACTGAATGGACCTAAACCTGGGATCTTCAATTGCCTCATATCTTCATGATGATTGTGACTACATTTGTCGACGGTACCGTGGTGTCTTGGTGTCTTTTTACCTCTTGAAACACTACGTTAGATCGATTTGTAATATATTAATATGAGTGGCCGATAAGACCTAGTTTGTCTTGGTGCCTGCGTTCGCAACTGGTTTTCTTTATTTTATGAAAATTGGTTTGGTGAAGTTGACCTAGTTTGTCGAGTAACCACCCTGTCAAGCCAGGATCTCACCGGCTTCAGGAAGACAGAAAGATATATATTATATATATACCTATTGGAGTGGTGTTTTATTGGGTATGAGACCTTGTTTGTCACACGACTCCGCCGTATACAAAAACTGTTGCTAACTTGACCTTGTTTGTCTTGAAAACGCAACCCTGCTTTGTTGTCTGATATTATCGATTTTGACTTAACTTTTTATTTGTTATTTTTTATACTTTAATAAAATTATATACTTAAGCAATTATTAAAACTTTTTAGTTTGTTAATAATACATGATTTCAATCAAAATCATACTTTATATTTTTTAATTGTATTAAATATCTTATTTTATAATTTTAAATTTGCTATAAAACCTGTTAAGGTTTAGCAATCAAGTAAAAATAAATAGATAAATACAAGCACAAATTTTGACAACTTATACGTATTCTTGACTGTTTTAACAGTACTGTGTCGTGCAACCCCCGTGTTTTGTTTACTTAATTACTGAATTTGAATATGTTATGTGTAACCCTCGTGCTATGTTTGCATAATTATTGAATTTGAAAATAATATTTTATGTATGTCAAACCTTTGCCTTTATTCTATTCATGGCCTTTCTCTGCTTTCTTAAAACTTTATTGAGCCACCCTTAAACACAACACTTTGCTGTTGCTGTTACGGTTTTGATGTTGACAACAACATTAAACACCATCCTGAAAGCTTGCGATATAAACTTTCAAAAGCTTTCAATAAACCAGTATTCTATGCTATTAACAGTATTTCTACTGAAAGCAGATGAAGTAAAACATTTAAGTTCAAAGTTGGTATACATGTCCTTGTTGCGTAGCTGTCATTGCTGTCAAAAATGTAAAAAGTGAATTTTTCAGACTGCACCATTTACAAAATACAAGTTTTACAAGAAAGTGCAAATATGTAATAAATTGTTAATTTGGCAAATGATGTAGTAAGACTTAGTTTTGAAATAGTTATCAGAAGTGCAGAACCTTAGCTCAAACTTAGCAGCATAAAGCAGCTTATCTTCCAGAGAGTATATTATGCATGCAGAAGACACCAATTAAACTGCTCAAGAAAATGTTGCAACCAACTGTGGTTGCAACAACAATGTCATCATTGACACAATCAACTTAGGAAACAACAACCTTTTAGGTGATATTTATAGATGTTATAGAAAAGCACACAAACAAAAATATAGCCTCATTACCGAACTGCACAACCTTGAGTTAGTTCGAGCTCAATCGTTAGCTAAAATGAAAATCATGCGTTTGCGGCACGCCAAACTCATAGCGGTTCTGGTGGTGTTGGCTAACATAATTCTACTGTACTATTCATGGAAGTCTATGCTCTGGAAGACTCTAACAGGTGCCACACTAGATGGCACACACTCTGATGTCGCGGCTCAAACAATGTCCAAGGATGGCCTGGGCACTAAATCACCCAAGGACAAAATAAAGAATGCCAACAAACACATTCGCAAATCCATGACAATCGTTTTTCGCAATGTCTACAATTATGAAAATGATTTGAAAGCCTCCATCGATAGTATATTGGAGGTAATACCCAATATGCAAATATTAGTGGTGCAGGAGGCAACACCATATCCACCGTTAACATATGAGAACAACAACACAGCGCTCGGCGAGAGCTCAACCGTTAAATTTATGAATCTCGGTTTTGACATAAATAAAACACCTGCTGAGCTCGATCCATTGTTGGCCATTCGCACCAAATATGCACTTTTCATGGCGGACAGCGTGCGTTTGAGTAATAAAAATCTGCTCCAAAAGATTTTGCGAGAAATTAATGGCAAGGAAGCGGGTGCGGGTGGGAATGGACGTAAAAATAATGCTGTAGATGTGGCCAAGAGGAGAGTCGAAAAAGCAGCGCCGGCAGTATCTGATGCAACAGAAGATGTTATACGGCGCCGCCTGGTTATAGTACCGTTTGCTGGTAATATCAAAACATTCAGCAGTTGCACGCAACTCCTGCTCGATCTGCCAAATTGGACGATACAGTATGTGGCGGTGAACAACAGCGAAAAGTGCGATTTGGTAAGCACAAAAAATTTGTAAAAAAAAGTATTAATGAAATATGGCTCCATGGTAGGACGGTAGTCAAGGAGAGGGTAAAGATTTTCGGAGTTCGGGGGATTTAGGGTTAAAAAAATGTTTAGATTAAATACTTTTTTCTTATGAGATTTAGGTTTACTCCGAAAGCTAGGCTTTCCTAGCTCAAGAAGACTACTCGGTGGCGAGGAAATTATTTGGCCAATTCGTAGGATTTGAAACGACATCACAAATTACGAATCGTTTTGATTCTATTTAAAAACTGTACTTTAATTGCGTCAGTCGCATCAACGGATGGACAAAACACAATTACCGTTGACTGGTCGCACTCCACGATCTCGATGTTGAAACCAAAGATAAAGAGATAGGAAACATAAATTTTGTGACGTAGAAACATATGATTTAATTTTGTTTTTTCCGTTTTTATGTACTTTGGTGAGTGAAACTCATTTATTGCATAACCTCAGATCAGTGTTGCCGCGAAGTGTTCTAAAAAAAGTATCCATGAAAAGGTCACATATGCATCCAAATGTATCCACTTCAGAAAAAAGTATCCACGTATTAACTTCTAAAAATCAATAATATATTCACTTTTTTGATCACAAAAAAAAATGTAAAATTTTTAAAATAATGAAACCCAATTTTTTAATCTTTAATAACAATTTTATTTATTAAACTAGCTGATATACCCGGTGTTACTCGAGAGTCACTTATATAAACATTTTAACATACACTTCTCGATTAAATGTTTTTTTAAAATCGGGAATAATGAAAAACATGTTGAATTTTATTTGAATTTTATTTTATCTAATTTTATTTATCTACCGTTAGAAAGGTAATTGAACGAACATTAATCCAAAAAATTTAGGAAAATTTTTGTTGGTGGTTCCATCTCTTGCGGTGAGCTAATTGAATTCAAAGAAGGCGTACGAAAAACATATTTTAAAAATTAAAAAGAATTAAAAGTAAAGTTTATATTTACTTAATCTTAAAGCAAGCACAATTACCTTTTCAACAAAATAAAAATTATGGTGGGACTCAATGCGTCCTTGAGATATGGACATTTCAACGTCTAAACAAAGATTAATATTAAAAAACATATTGAACTTTTTAACAAAAAAAATTTTAATGAAATATATTAAAAACAGCGGAGTTATTGGCATTAAAAGTAAAAACTTTGATTTTCATATAATTTTTTTCTCATTATTAGCAGCTATCAATGTTTTATGAAAATTCGTTGTGCTAAAAATGATTGTACCTACTAAAATTTCTATTAGCTGCTTTTTTTCATTGGAGATCAGGATCATATAATCGCATTTGCAAGCAAAGCAAAAACAACAAAAAGTCCAGCAAGTGAGCTAGACATTTAAATTGATCCAATTCTATGTTTTTAAGTGTTAATGACGCTAGATGACGCTGCGACTGAAAAAACTGAAAAAGCAAAAAAATAAAAATAAGTAGATCCACTATAAAGAAGATTTTATATAATCCCAAATAATCGTAACTACTTTAGACACACAACTGCATTCTCAGAGATAAATGGGGACGTTCAAACTGTATAGAGAATTCTAACACAAAACTAAGTTTTTTTTATTAATAGTCTGGTATGAAAAAATAGATTTTTAGCCATAACTTTTGATTGGAAAGAGATATTGGGGTAATTTTTTCACAGAAATTATTTTTGAGACTTGACTTTTTTGTAAAAAATATAAAAACAACATTTTGGAAAAAATAAATTTCGCGAAAAAAATCAAAGGGGGTGGTTGTTTTTTGTTTTGATGACAAAAACAGTAAAATAATTTTTGCGCTTAGCTGGAAGAATTTTTGCAAATAAATGCTATGTCATATGAA
Source organism: Dichetophora obliterata (assembly GCA_963920525.1). NCBI lineage: Eukaryota > Metazoa > Arthropoda > Insecta > Diptera > Sciomyzidae > Dichetophora > Dichetophora obliterata. The sequence continues at coordinate 53,081,853 of OY986437.1, forward strand.
AGGTAGTCAGATTTACTATATTTAATTGATTTCATTTTTACAACAACAACAATTTTTGAGTCATTTTTTGAGTAAAAAGTCAATATTTTGAACCTTTTTTAGCATACTCATAAAACATATATACACCGACTTAACGGTACAGTTCAACCTATTTTAGCGAAGTGATTTTATTGAACTTTTGAACAAAAAAAATTTGAATGAAATATATTAATGGACAGCGGAGATATTTCCATCGAAAGACCAAACTTTGATTTTCATGTCGTTTTTTTCTCATTCTTAGGTAACGATGTTTTATGAAAACGTCGTTGTACTGAAAATTTCTCCAATTTTAAAGATATGTGAGTGTTTTTGATGTCAAAATAACAAAAAATTTTTAAAATTAAATACACAAAAATCTCCGATGGTAAAAAGTTTTATAATAAAAAAATTACCGTTAGTTGAAAAATTTCAGAGGGGGCGTGGCAAAAACTAAGTATGTAACATTTTAAGTTGGGATAAACCTAATATGTGTACCTAGTTTGAGCAAAATCCGTTGAGCCGTTTAGATTTGTATAAAGGCCAAACAAACAAACAAACAAACAAACAGAAAAGGAGTTTTATTACTATAGATTTGAAGACTAACAAATAGCTTTGTTAAACTGCATTGATAAGAAACAAAGCTTGTACATATATAAAATAATAAATAATTGTATAAAGGCCGAGTGCTTGAATATTTGAGGTATTTTTCAGATTTCTTTATTACAAAATATTTTTTACAAAAATTTACAATTTTTTACAAAATCTTTCAAAGAAAGAGCCTAGGTCCTGTTGTTGATTTTTACTACTCCATTTATAAGTCTTTATCTTGTTCTATTCTAATAATATTAATTACATGCAATAACAATAGAGTTCAGCTACTACAGCTTTTTCGCACTTTCTCCGCATTGGATCATCTTAAGAACCAGCCCAAATAACATCAAAACATCTCAATAAGGCCATTCACAGTTCGAATACACTGGTCTGCCATTTGTTCGATCCGCTATTTGTACGCCAATTTACGAAAGCGCATTTTGCTTTGCTGTTGTTTTGCATACAAATGCAAATACGCAGGCACTCGTAAATAAAAGCAGCCCTTGGAGGTGTTTTTTGTACCTCGTATTTTTATGCTCTGTCTACAGCCGCATAATCACATACATCATAGAGTTGCACAGTCTTTTTATACGACAGTCACATGGCGAGGTGCTCACAATTCGTACAATAACAAATGCTATAAATACGATTTGTTAAAAGTACGCTCAAACCGTGAATAGCCCCAACGATATCGATAAGAGCGGTCCAAAACAATCCAAAGTGAGAAAAATTTACCCACCATAATATGGGTTGGGCTCAGGGACAACACAAGACATAACAACTAACCATGCGTTTACATAGATCTAATCATACATTAGTTTTCAATCTACTTTTGAGTTGACCTTTCGATAAGTTAACATCAAAAAAGCTACAGTTGTTAACAAAGGTACTCATGCGATGTAAAGGAGCAGTAGCCATATAATTTGTTCTACTAAAAGGTAAGTAAATTAAATTGTTAGCATTTCTACTGCTTCTACGGTTAGTGTTAAAATTTATAAGAGTTAGAAGTTCTGGTGAATCGAATACACCAGTTATTAGTTGGTGTAAATAGACGATATCTGCAGACTTCCTTCTCTCATTCAAAGATTGCATTTTTAAAAGTTTTAAACGATCCTCATAAGGAGGAAGGTTTAAAGTATCAGTTGCACTTAAGCCCCTTAGAGCAAACCGAACAAAACGTTTTTGGATTCTCTCTATACGTTCAACATGTACATTGTAACTTGGGGACCAAACTTGACTTGCATACTCTAAGTGAGGTCGCACAATTGCATAATACAGCGTTGTAGTTGTGATCATACTATTAAATTCTTTGGCCCAGCGTTTCATAAACCCGAGCATAGAAGATGCTTTTTTACAAATGTAATCAATATGAACGTTAAACGATAGCTTAGAATCCATGCATATACCAAGATCTTTGACAGAATCTACACGATTTAAAGCCGTATCTTTTATCGTATAATCAAAAATTAAATTATTCCTTTTTCGCGAAAAGGTCATAGTTTGGCATTTATCTGGATTTAGAAACATATTGTTTTTAGAACACCAAATTTCAAAGGATTTCAAATCAGACTGGAGCAGATCTGAATTGTCTTTAGCATCTATTGTTCTGTATATTTTCAAGTAGATGAGAGTGTTTGATGATGTGGGTTACATCATTAATGGCTAAAATAAACAGAAGTGGACCAAGGTGGCTACCTTGAGGAACACCTGATTCAGCAATAAATTCAGCTGACAATACGCCTCGAAATCGTATTTGATAAGATCGCTCCGTCAGATACGATTGAATCCAGCTCACAAAAAATTGTGGAAAACCCATTAACTTTAGTTTAAATAGAATTAAGTTATGTGGCAGTTTATCAAATGCTTTACTAAAATCAGTGTAAATACAGTCGACCTGGTTACCTGAATAAAATGAATTTAAGCAAAACGTTGTAAAATCGAGGAGATTAGACACAGTGGATCTGCCAGTAACAAATCCATGCTGACGAGTTCTCATGACCTTCCCACAGTGAATTTTCACACGATCATACACGAGGCGCTCAAAAAGTTTTGGAATTGACGAGAGTTTCGCGATAGGCCTGTAGTTGTTTATATCGTTCTTACAACCTTTTTTATAGATAGGACCTATAAAAGATTTTTTCCAAAAAAGTGGAAAAATACTTTCGCTAATTGATTTATTGAATAACATGGACAGTGGTTGACTTAGAACGGAACCACATCGTGTTAACACTGCGGCAGGAATTCCGTCAGGTCCAGCATTAAAATCCTCATCGATCAACCCAATATACTTTAAAATATCCTCTGAAGTAAAGGATATAGAATCCAACGAAACCCTGGGTGTAGAGTTCATATATTCAAAGTACTCTTCATCAGGATTAAAAGAGTCTGAACAAAATGACTCTTTAAAGAGATTGGCAAATAGACCACAAATTACGACAGGATCGTCAGTAAATCCGTCAGAGGTCTTAAATGATGAAGGGAATCCATCAGATTTTTTTTTGGTGTTTATGAAACCCCAGAATTTCTTCGGATCAGACAATATTCTCAGCTTAGTACTGTCTAAATAATTTTGATATAAGGTAGCTGAGCAATTTTCAAAATCCAGAAACAAACGCTTGTAGATTTCTAGGTCATTCAAGTCTAAGCTACAGACATATTTTTTCCATGCCCTATTCCTGCTGTTGCGAAGAATCTTTAACTCCTTTGTGTACCAGGGGTAAGCACAATTTTTCGTAAATTTGAGGCTATATGGCACGGACAGAGAAAACATAGCAAAGATTTCCATATAAAAAAAATTAATTGAATTATCAAGAGTGTTATTATTAACATATTCTAAAATAACATGAAGTTTACTTTGAAGTAAATGATTCAACTTCAAAAAGTCAGCTTTTTTAAAATTGAATTCATAAACTTTATCTATTGAGTTAGACTTTACTATATTATCCCTGTCTGATTTGTACCATATGCTCAATGGTGGATGGTATTCATCAACAGCAGTCAAAACATGAGGGGCCCTCTCAACAATCACATTGTTACTATCTGTAGTTAAGACCAGGTCAAGAAGTCTTTCACGACTATTATAAATACAACTCACTTGTTGTAAGTCAGAACATATATTATCAACAAATATATGCTCTTGGCGAGTCTTCGAATTAGATGCACAAAAATATGTATCATCGTCAGAAGATTCCCATTTCAAGTCAGGTAGATTAAAATCACCTAACAATAAAATGTCGTCATTAACGTCAATTATGCTTATAACGTATGCTATGCAATCCGCAAGGCTTGCATAAACTTCTACACTGCTCTTAGGAGGAACGTATGCATTAATAAGATATACATTAGAATTGGAATGTACAACCTTGACGCATATAAGTTCGATGTTAGCAGAGCAGGGAATAACAATAATGGAACTAACGAAGGAGTTCCTTACAGCTAATAAGACACCTCCACCGACAGCAGAAGTATTGTCAGCATGTCTATCTCTTCTATAAACTTCAAAACTGTTATCAAACAATTCTAAGTCAGTAATGCTTCCGTTTAACCAAGTTTCAGTCAGTGCGATAATATCCTCAGAGAAATTCTGAGACATTAAAAATATGTCTCGCGTCTTAGAGCGTAATCCCCTTACATTTTGATAGTAAAGGGATAACCTATTCAGTTTTTTTGGGATTGACGAGCGGCTTGAGTCGTCCCTCTAGGCTTATTCTTAGGCTGAAACTCTGTAACGAGTATATTATCAGTCCACAAATTAGAGTTTAGAACAGTTGCAAACTCTTCAGCTGGAACTGTGAAAATAAAGGAAGCATGGGAAGGTTTATTACCTATTTTTTTGCATGAACAAAATGCATTTTGACTCAACAATTTATTATGTTTGATAAAAGTCAATACATTTTCAACAGTTGTGTCGGGCTGAAGACGTGAAATAAATACATTTTTTTTCCTCGACACTGCCCTTAAGCTTGATAGATTTCTAGGCTCAATAGGAGTCAAAACTGAACTATTAGTCAAAGAAGGAATGTTAGAAGGTGACGAGGAAGTAACTGGAGTGTTCTTGTTCAAAAGCGGTGCTGAGGGCTGCTTGGCCTGAGAAGTAGATCTAGATGATTTTTGCTTCTTATTATTTTTTTTATTTTTTCTCTTTTTTTTTGCGACAATGTGTCCCTGAAGAAACAGTCTGTGACAAAGAAAGCGGGATATTTTCCGAAATGGAATTTTCATCATAGACGCTGGTACTGGGTGCGGCCCTAACTTCACTAAAAAATGTTACAATTTCTCGAAAATTGTTGTTTAATGAGTTAAGACTTTCCCCAAAAAGCTTAATTTTTGAATAAAGTTCATCTGGGGAAAGTGCCCTACACGAAGCACAGTACCAGCGAAGGCCTGATCGCTGAGATTTTACGTCGTCAAGGCATGACTTGGATATACCGGCACAAGATGCATGAAACATCTGCTCACATGGACCAGAACAGCTGAACATGGGGTTTAGAATGTTTTGGCTTTTGCAAAGTTCGTCCAAAGAACAAGCAACGATATTTTCTGCAGAAAAATAATCCATTTTTAATTTTTTTAAAAAAAATGAGCAGGGCTCTCATCACGCATGACGAGAATCGTTTGACGATATCGTTTCAACGATACTTTAACATCACGTAACCTTTAATTTTATGCATCGTCTAAACGATATCGTTTTGCTTGCTTCATGTAAGGCAAACAACTGTCAAATGGTATCGTCGAAACGATTGCTTGGCGCGATAGCTAATTTGTTATCGTTTGGCTATTTTTCTGGTTGGAAATAATAAAAATAATTTTAAAATGTTTAGGGCGCTTCTTTGTTAAAGTGGTCCTTAACAAATAGATGGAATGTCGTTCCTGCACTATGTTTGCGACGTAATTGTGGCCCAGCTGTGGATGTTCATCAATAAAGTGTAGCAATATTTCCATTTACTTAGGTGTCGCTGCCGAATAATGTATTTTCAAAACATTATCATCAACATAACTTATTAAATATTCTTACATTTTACCTTAAATTTTCACTTTTGAAGCAAACAAATCCAAAAACAAATTCTACACAAAAGTAAATATCACTTTTGGCACTGAATATATGTTTTGCAGAGCCTTTCAAACTGTAGAAAACACAACGATAGACGAGACGATAGCGATGGACTTATATGAAGCAAACTAACTGCATTATTCTGTATCACGAAGAAGCACACTAACGATGAGAAAGAAACGGGAAGCAATACAATTTTGTATGGAAAAAAGTATTGCTTCTCGTGTCTTTCTCATCGTTGGTGTGCTTGTTCGTGATACAAAATAATGCAGTAAGAACGATATCGTCGGATAGCATCGCGCAAACGATAGTCGTTTCAAAAGTTACGTGATGAGAGCCCTGCTATGGACGGGACTAGAAAAAAATTAAAATTGGCAGAATGACGTCCTTTTGAAATTTAAGTTTTTAAAACAGAGGTTTTTATCGGTTATTCAGTGTAAATATACGATATTTTGCAATTTGGAAAGCTATAGCCACTGATTTACATAACTTATTAAAATTTCAGATGATTAACCTGAATAGATTTTGTTTGTCGAAAAAAGTAGCTTTGATATATATGAGTGTAAAGAGAGTGAGTTTGGATATTTGTGCTGTGCGCTTGATACCTGCTAAAAAGGCTGTAGAAGCAGAGATAATGTCAGTATCCTTACAAAAATTAAACAGTATATTCTTGAAAAAATATTATTTTAAAATATAAAAAGAAAAAATGCGTAAACGTAAAAAAATGTAACGATTTTTCACCCTTAATATGCCTTATATGTATTTAAATCGCTATATCTGGCAGATAGATAATTAGTTGTTTTTAATTATATTGTATAATGTATTTTTGTATGATTTAAAATAAATGTATAAAAATTTAATTAACTTTTTTGACAGCCCAAATTAACACGGCATAAATTTTTACAAAATACTAAATTCTCAAAAGAATGGAGCGATTTTTTATAGGTTTTATATAAATTTTTGTTTACCGCACATTTTATGTGTGTATTAGACTGGAAAAAATAACTTTATTAATTTTTATAAGGGTCAAGGGCTTAAATAATTTATAAAGGTGCAAAAACACACCTTAATATCATTTACCTTGATCACGGGCATAAAAAACCGTTTTCATTGAATTTTAAGACATTTATTTTAAATCGTAAAAAAATTTACTAAACAATTTAAGAACAAAAAACTATCTATCCAACAGGTAAAAAAAAACTAAATTGGAATAAAACCGCAGAAATAGCGGTTGAAGCAACACAGACATTGAAAAAATTTTGCTATTGTTCACAATTTTGACCAAAAAATTGAGTGGAAAAAATTAACTTTATTCGCGTTGATTTGCTCCTGGCAACCGCAAACTTAAGTTGATTTCAAATCTGAGTACGGACTCAGATTCAGCGACCAATTTTACATGAGGATAGAACTATGTTGTAATTTTCGGGTAGTTTTAATACCAGAATGAAAATTCATAAATTGGAACTCATCCAGTTTATATAAAGTGTGGTTTGGTCTTTTTAGTTTTACTATTTTTATGCAAGTACATTTCATACCAGTGGAGGGCACGGAGATTCAGCAGCAAAGTAGGATTTGACTATATCTACTGTATATTTATTTTTATTAAATAACGAATAAAAAAAAATTTGGTCCCATACCTATGGTGTTTATGCAAATTTTCCAATCTTTTATGTACTGTATGTTGACTTCCACAATATGCTTGTCTTGCCGACTGGCAACGTCAATTTTTAAAGAAATCATTTTGTTTTTTGTTATTTCCACTATTCCTCTTTTCATCTGTTGGCTGGAATCGCCAAGCATAGCCGATTTATTTCTTGAGTTCATTGTAGTGTCAAACTTTTCTTCATAGGGCTTTATTATTTCTTTAAAAAATTCTTTATCGCCAAAAAGACGAAGCCCCAAAATTTTTTTTACTAATCCTATACCTATCTTATAAAATCTGCTCTGTTTAAGATTGTGTTTAATTTAATAACTGCGGCTTTTTTCCTTACATTCTCGAGATGCGTTTCAAGTAAATTCGAAATAAACTTTGCACTAAGCTAAGTTCTTTTCTGCAAGTTTCAACGGGCCAAGTACATTTTTTGTTTCTTCATTAAAAGTCGCGTATTTTTTATAACAAAACTTTGCCTTTTCATTGAAATATTTGCAACTGACACTATTTCAGCGCAAAATACTTTCTATTTGACGCCGAAATTTGCTACATTTGGTCAAAAACCAGTTCAATACGCTGCACAGCAACCGGAACAGCATTTGTTTTTTACTCCACACGACGGTAGTGATCGATCTTAATGGCAGACACAAACAAAGACAATTTTTCAAACACCACTTGTTCATGTTGGAAAAATTGTCTTTGTTATGGTTTTGACAAAGGCCTGAATTCTCCAGCATGAACATTTTGATGCAAACATAAGTGTAAAACTGAAACACAGAGAATTGTTGAGATCGATCTTTGTTTGAGTTTGTGACGCACAACCCAGCAGAAAAGTGGATCATCCTATGAGCGATCTGAGAGTGCTCCTTATTGATCCAAGCTAGGTGTATTTTGTGTTCTCTTTTAACATTGCATGTCCTAGGAAGGGGAGCGCTCCCTTTAACATCCCAGAGGAGCTCAATAGGAGCGATCAATAAATGATCCAAATGGATCAGCAAAGGAACATTTAAAATATATTTTTTTGTTTTTTTTCAACCCACATGTGCCTTATACAAACAAGGTTTGGTCTTTGACGTGAAAGAAAAGGGATAGATTAGATGAAGGAATTGATTGGAACCATACGTGAATTATTGATTAGACGAAACAGACGTGAAAGACAATGCTTTCAATCGCTTTTAACCGAGGCTAGTGTGTGTTAATGCCATATAACCTCGGTAAGCATTTTTGCCCTCAGTTGTTCCTGTCCTTTAATTCCACATTTTCTCACAGTTGAGTGAGTTGTGGATTTTTAGTTTTCCATAATTCTTAACTGTAGGAAAGAACAAAGAAAGTGAAAAGAACCATGCCCGCACCCGGAGTCGCACCAGGGACCTCTGGATTGTTAGTCTAGCGCACTCTCCACTAGACTACAATGGACGATTTTTCACAGCAAATAATTATCGAGTTTGTTACAAAGCACATGCCTCACTTTATGTGCTTTTTTTTCATTGATTGCTCGCCTATTGATTTTTTAAAACAGTAAAGGAGCACAAGAGCACAACTGCTCACTTTTTGATAGAAAAAAACAAAAAAAGAGCGCTCTGTTGTTGCTCCTCATAGGAGCGATCGCATGTTTTTTTACTGGGAAGCAAATATTAAAACGAAGAATTCATGTTGGATGATCAACAAACAACACGCCAACTCCGTTACACACAAAAAGGAAATGAAAATAAAATTCTGTGTTGTGTGCTTCAAGCAAATGTTTGTGAGTGAAGTTGTGTGAATATTCTGAACCCTGATTAATAGGCAAACATCAAATGTTGTCGTACACTTTTGCGATATAGATTTTAGAATAAGGGCAACGAAACTTATATCATTCGAAAGGTACTGCGCCCTATATGTGCAGAATCATTTTAGATTTTAAATTTATGACTTCTTACCCAAAATATTAACGTTGAAAGTTTGTATTATTTTTAGTATGGAATCTCAGGGCTAGGAAGAGGTAGAATGGTAAATGAGGTATCAAATGAAAGATCTGGCTGCACAGTATGATAAAATTTTAGACTGGTGACCTTCGACCTGAAATATGAGCGTAAAAAGAGCATTTATTATATAAAAGCTAAACTGTAACAGATGGAAAAATACAATATAAAAAGAAATTTTAGACATTGATAAGGTGTGCAAAAAATACTTCCGTCATTTTTTACGGATACCCTACAATAAGCATTTTTTTATGTTAAAAGTGTGAATATATATTGTGATGGTGAAATTTCTTACAAATAGCAAATTATGAAAAATTTCCGTTATTTTGACATAAAAATTATAGCGATATCTTGAAAACTATAGATGTTCTCAGTCCAACGTATTTTTGTATGAAAAGTCTTTGGCTAAGGAATATAACGGTACACGAAAGCTTTCTTGGTAATATTTTCTACGTATAGTATGTTAAAAAAACTCCTCTTAAAATGACATTACAATAACTTAGATATCTTAAAAAATTTATATATTCTCAGTATAACGTATTTCCTTGAAGCAAGGCCATCGCTTCAGAATCAGAAAAAAACTATTAAAATGTCAAGTTTTTACTTGGCAAGCAAATATCTCAGCCATTTTTGAATCGATTTTTAACAAATTTTCTTTGTCTAAAAGATTAATTTATTAACTTTGGAGAAATAAGAAAAGATTAACCGTTATCCCGTCAAGTCAATGTTTTATATTGTTTTAACCTCTAAAATATTTAGATTTTGCTCAAAAAATTAGACAAATTTTTTTTTTGTTGTAATTTTTTTTCTTATTACATATTCTTTTTTTACACTCTTTCATATGACATATCATTTATTTGCAAAAATTGCCTCATTTTGACACATAATTCAATTAACCGCTTCTATCATCGAAATTCATGAGCTACCACCACCTCCTCATTTAATTTTTCAAAATGTTGTTTTACAGCTCAAGAAATAATTTCTGTGAAAAAATTTTCAAATATTTCAAACTACTCCAAAGTTATATACACAAATCTATGTCTTAAGCTATTTTCTTAGCTACATATACAGTGGCTCACAGCTTATTTTATGCAGTGCATACTTTAAAATTTAATGCTTTATAAAAACAAAACTAACAGGAGTACAAAAGATAATATGGTGTCATTTAAAAGAGCAAAAAGTCTAGTTAAATAAAGGTTTTTCATTAATTTCGAATACATACAGTTGCGGTCAAAATAATAGTAGCGCCCATATATTCATACATGTTTGGATAAATAATACTAGTATACGAATTTCGGATCCGGTAAGTCCATTTTCATTCCTATATGTACTTTCAACACTCGTTCCAACTCCGTACTCAGTTTCCTCCTATATTGTAAAACTTTCAAGATACAGGGTGTTTTACGGTTTTGGTACGTGTTTAGTATTATTGATCTAGAATCTAAACTACTCACCATAAAATAAAAAATAATATTTTGTATTCTAGAAAAAATATCAGATTTTTCATAAGTATATCAATCGCTTTCGTGTCATGTGCTGTAGCGAAGCTAAAATTTTGATATTATCCAAAAAAATATCAACAAATTTTCTATCTTTTGTTTTAGCGGAAATGTAACCGTCCAAATTTAAAATGTCTTTTTTTTCATGTAAAAATACCCTTAATCAACAGTATTTTTTTAAATTCTAACTTTGGACAGTAACAGCTCAGCTAAAACAAAAGATAGAAAATTTGTAGATATGTTTTTGGATAATCTCAAAATTTTTTCTCCGCTACAGCACTTGACACGAAAACGATTGATATACTTATGAAAAATCTGATATTTTTTCTAGAATACAAAATATTATTTTTTATTTTATGGTGAGTAGTTTAGATTCTAGATCAATAATACTAAACACGTACCACAACCGTAAAACACCCTGTATCTTGAAAGTTTTACAATATAGGAGGAAATTGAGTACGGAGTTGGAACGAGTGTTGAAAGTACATATAGGAATGAAAATGGACTTACCGGATCCGAAATTCGTATACTAGTATTATTTATCCAAACGTGTATGAATATAAGGGCGCTACTATTATTTTGACCGCAGCTGTATATTTAGTTGTTTAAAAAATAAGAGAACAGAAAATACTGCTTAATTTCATCTCACAGCTTATTTTATGCAGTCACTTCTCTCTGTTACGGTACTTTAATGCTGCGCTGTCTAACGGTACTTTTGTTAGCTATGCCTTCGTTCTGTTTCTATAATTGCTTTGTGTTAGCTTTTTAGTCTGATTTTTTTGCTTCAAGTGTCTGCTTCTATGATTATTTAAAATAGGAGCGCGCACAACGCTACAACAACGAGAATTGGTTAAATACTATTTTAAATATAGCAGCTCGCAGCGAAAAATGGCTGAAATAGTTAATATCAATTCCTCTACAGTGCAAAAGATCATCGAGCGCTTTGTCCATAAGAATCGATTGCACAATAAGAGCAAAGAAGCACCAAACAAAATTTTTTATGCAACCGACGAGCGGCATATTGTACGGAAGATAAAGGCTAACCCGAGACTCTCAGCTACGAAAATGGCTTTTGAAGTTCAAACTGACCTGAGCAAACAGTGTAGTGCTGAAACTATTCGACGTGTCTTGCGCAAAAAGAACTTTCATGGCCGACTAACACGAAACAAGCCGTTTATTAGCCCCAAAAACATATTATGCAGACTCAACTACGACAAAGAACATATGTGCAAGGCCCCAGAGTACTGGACTTCAGTTATTTTTGCAGATAAATCGAAGATCAATTTATTCGGTTCAGATGGTATGTGCTATATGTGGCGAAAACCGAATACCGAGGTCAACAAAAAAAACTTAAAACAAACCGTGAAACATGGCGGTGGCAGCGTCATGGTTTGGTCCTGAATGTCAGCTGCTGGTACTGGGAAGTTGCCGTTTATTGAAACAACAATTTACAAATTTAAGTACCTACAGATCCTGAAGAACAATTTGTTGCAGAGTGAGAAGGTCCTGGGTATAAAATTGAATTTCCGATTTTACCAGGATGACGATCAAAAGCACAAAGCGGGTATTGTGCAAACCAGGCTAATATACAGCCGCCAGACCTTAATGTTATTGAAAATGTGTGGTATTTATTGGAAAATAACATCCGGAAACAGCAAATTTCAAACAAAAACCACCTGAAAGAGATATTGAAAACGAAGTAGGCGAATATTTCGCCACCTATCCCTCAAAATCTGGTCAATTCTGATCAATTCCAAACCACCTTAGATCTGTTGTGGACAACAAGTGCTATCATACCAAATAATAAAAATATCAGATATCATTAATCAATACGAAAAATTTATAAATAGCAAGTGACTGCATAAAATAAGCTGTGATATGAAATTAAGCAGTATTTTCTGGTTTCTTAATTTTAAGCCAACTTAGTATATATTTTTACAATAAATTAAGTTAATTTAGTAAACTAAACATCTTGTTCTTTTAAATGATACTATGTTATTTTTTCTATTCCTGTTAGTTTCGTTGTTATAAAGCCCTAAAATTGAAAGTATGCACTGCATAAAATAAGCTGTGAGCCACTGTATATTATTATCTTATATATAAATACGCAAACATCAAATGTTGTCGTACACTTTTTTGATAATTATTTTAGAATAAGGGCAATGAAACTTATATCATTCGAAAGGTAATGTACCATAAATGTGCCAAATCATGTTAGATTTCAAATTCATGACCTCTGACCCAAAATATTTACGTTGAAAGTGTATATCAATTTTATTAAAGAACCTCAGGGCTAAGAAGAGTGAGAATGGTGAATGAGGTATCAGATGAAAGGTCTGGCTGCACAGTATGATTGCATTTTAGATTGGTGACCTTCGACCTGAAATATGAGCGTAAAAGAGCATTTATTAAAAAAAAAACTAAGCTGTAAGATATGGAAAAACATCAGAAGAATTTTTAGACATTGATAAAATATACAAAAAACATATTTAGCTATCTCTTACGGATACCTTAAAATAAGCATTTATTTATGTAACAAGTTTGAATATATATAGTGATGGGGAAATTTCTTACAAATAGCAAATTTTTTATCAAATCAAAGATATGACGATATCTTGAAAACTGTAGCTTTTCTCAGTACAACGTATTTTTGTATCCCTGGTTTAGAAAAGTACCGGTATAAGAAAAATTTTTTTGGTAATGTTTTTACAAAAAATATATATTAAAAAATTTTCGGTTTTTTGATATAAAAATTATATAATAATTTGAAACTTAGGTTTTAGTACAACACATTTTCTGAAGGCTAGGTCAACACCTAAGAATGAGAAAAAACGATTGAAATTTCAGAAAGTTGGTCGAATTTCGAGCACAGGCGATACAAGTACATAGAAATATGCGTAGGAAAAACAGTTCTTCTGTGTTTCTGAACCGATTTTGATAATTTTTTTTAAAGAACTTGGAATAAGGAAAAGGAGTTCACTGAATATTTTTGTGAGCTTTGACCTGAAATATTAGCGTTTAAAGAGCATTTCTTAAGTAACACCTAAGCTATAAAAAATGGAAGAACATGGTGTGAGAGGAAATTTTCGACATTAATACAATGTACAAAAAACATTTTTCGCTTTCTCTTACGAATACCCTACAATAAGCATTTTTGTATGTAATATGTAAGAATATACATTGTGATGGTAAAATTTCTTATAAATAGTAAATTCTGATAAATTCCCTTTATTTTGACATAAAACTTATGACAATATCTTGAAATCTATAGCTTTTCTCAGTACAACGTGTTTTTACATGAAAAGCTCTGGTTGTGAAAAATAACAGTGTACGAAAGTTATTATGGGTAATGTTTTTTCAGATATTTTTAAAAAAATGTCGACTATTTTTTTATCAAAATTATTGCGATTTATTGAAACTTAACCCTTTCAGTTGGCGCGTACACAATTGCGTACATCACTTTGTATGGCGTTTGTATCGAAATGTGTTTCATATTGCACTCGTTTCAATTCGAAACTTTGTTCTTTGGGATGTTCTCTATGAGCAGAGTGCGGAAAAATTCGTTCGCAATTGATTAAAATACAATCTTATCGTTCGCTTTTTGCTGTGTGTGAGAATTTTTCAAACGAAAAATTTAAAAGTAGACGAACGTTCGCAATCGATAAAGGAACGCTCTGCTTGCGTCGTTTTTTTTATCACTGATAAATTTGTGAGCTTTGTATTTTTTCGAACGAATTTTTCACACAACAACAAAAAGCAACAATCGTTCGTTTGGAATTGTTCATTAAAAATGAGCGTTTGAAGAAAAAATTCACGAACGTTCGTTTGTACGTGGAGTTATAAGACAAAATATAAGTTTGTTGTAATATTTTTGTACCCTTGCTGACATGAAAAGATGAAACCCAAATACACATGTGAACTGTACATGCATATGATTAAAAATAATGTTTTAATGCTTTTGAATAAGGTAAATAAACTTGATATGCCCAATCAAATGAAAAAAAGATGGTTTGTTATGATTGGTGTTATATGATTAGATTGCATGATAGGTACAGTACAATGGGTGATATATGTAATGGATATGGTATGATGGTAATTTTGTTAGTGTTAAGTAAAGTAGAATCGCGGAAAAATTAACTCGCACAAAGGTTAATCATCGTCAAACAATTCAATTAACGCATCGTTCCCTTAATTCGTATTTCTACCCCGTAATTGTAGTAATTTGAAGCGTTTTGAGTTTTTTTGAGGTATTGTGGTGTTTTGTAGTAATTTGAGGTATTTTGTGGTGTTTTGAGGTATTTTTCTACCCACGTGAGAGATTTTTCTCACAAAATAACATGAGAATTACCAAATCCCACAATCTTTGAAAAATACCAGAAGTGCTATTTATCGTGCTTTTCTGGTAACATAGGAGGTGACGGGACATAATCCCAAGGTACGTAATTCCAAATTACTAATTGTTCCGTTTAAAAAGAGGACAAAGTCCCAAAAATTGTATTTAGTAATAGACCGCTTAATAAGCGATCATAACACCAAATGGGGATTCAGACCGCTTGGGACTATGCCCGCTTTTGAAAGGTCATAATCTCGAGTGGTTCGAACAAATAATAGAGCAGTTCACGATCTTGTTGCATCGTTGCAAATGCAAAATAAACAGCTTTTACAAAAACAAAAAGCATATGCTGCAAAAGCTTTTCAATGCTTTTGGTTTTTGTAAAAGCTGTTTATTTTGCATTTGCAACGATGCAACAAGATCGTGAACTGCCCTACTATATCTGTGTCGATATGCAATAACGCCTTAGGGTCGTCCATAAACTACGTTACTGATTTTCCGGTTTTTTTTACCCCCCCCCCTCCCCCTGCGTTACTTTTCGTAGTGCTTTTCAAAATCCCTCCCCCCCATAAAGTAACGTGACATATGAAATTAATTCATTCGAATGATTATATATTTTGACTAGCTCTGACAATTTTCATTAGTATTAGTGACTGGAATGACTAGATACATTAAAGGAACAATTGGAAAAAAAGCAATAATTAATATCATCTGTAAAAGCTATTCCATCTGCGATCCAAGATTCGATGCTCTCAATCACTGGGATAGAAGAATCTGGTAGCTTTGTTGAGGATTCTTCAAAATAGAATTTTTCATCGGATTCTATGTCGACCCATTCAGGTGAATCCTCACTTCTAACGCAAAGAAATTCACCTGGTCTTTGACAGAGTACCCTTAAAGGCTGCACCCGAGCTGCACCAAGTTCTGTGTTTTTGTGTAAATGCTTTCTGAAAATTGATTTATTTAAATAGTATTTTTTATTCCGATTTATTGTAAACGATATAATACAAACTTATGGCAATTCATAGAAGTTTTAAAAACGATATACAAGCCGCAGGTAGGACACGACCTTGAACCGATTTCTTCTATCTGAGAAGGACAGTACATGTCATACGATATCTTCTTTGATCAAGAACATTCAGGCCTTAACGTCAAAGCCTGTCGCAAAAGCAAAGACCCAAATTTTTCAGACGTGTGCTGAGATGGTGAAGGAATACCAAAATGTTCCTATGTCGAGGGAAAAGGTGGTGGAAGAAATCGTTGAAACAAAAGTTAACCATCAATTTAGACGATCAAACATAAACATGTAAGATTAAAAATTTTTGAAATGATTGTGTTATTAATTAGAGGTTTTTCTTCGATTTTTTTAATTTTTGGTAACGTTACAATATCTAAACACCTGGCCCCCCCTACCGTTACTTATCGTAGTTCATTTCAAAACCCCTCCCCCCCCCCTAAATTGGTAACGTAGTTTATGGACGACCCCTTAAGTCTAATTTCAAAGTTTTGATAAATCTTGCTTTAAATTTTTCAATCGCCATATGAGTTAAATGGAAGTGTCTTTTGTTTTTGTGTCATAACTTTGACTTTGGTCATGATAGAAGCAATAGATTTTGTGCGTTTGTAATGCATATGCATAGAACACAGCTACAGTAATAACTCAGATCTGTCGTAAGTCGAATTAAGCTATTATTGCTTATCGACACAGATATGACAAAATTATTCGTCCTTGTACGGAATGGTAATAACAACATCTACAAGGTCAAATAAATTTTTTATGGTGTTTTTAATGATAAAATAATTTGCCCTTGTATGGAAAAATGTTAATTCAACAGCAACAGCGCTCGATGCTACGCATCCGCAACAAATTTTTTTGCGAACTTATTTTAGGAAACGAACGTTCCTGAATTTTTCTTTGAACGATTAATTTTTATGAAAAATTAAAAACGAACGTTCGTTGCTTGTTCTTTTTTTGTGAAAAATTCGATCGAAAAAATTTTAGACTAACAAATTTTTCAGAGATAAAAAATACGACGCCAGCAGAGAGTTCCCCATTCGTTCGTGATAATTTGCGAGAACAATTTTATATGAGGAGAACGATAATTGAGAACAATCGTATTTCAAACGTTCTCCGCACCCTGCCTATGAGTTTTAATATACACATACAATGCAAATACATCAAGATTCAGGTTTTTTCATAATTTTCTGACATAGCTTAGATCAAGTAGAAATTTAGTTCCGTGAACGTACTTAGAAATACATTTTTGTAGGGGTAGAGAAATCCGTATAGCATTGAAAATGTGATTTTTATGAAATATAATTCTTTCAGAAATAATAAAATATATCCTTTAAGTCTCAAAACATTTATATTTATTAAAAAAAATCAGCTTTAAAATCATGTATGCAATTGTGTACGTACGTAGTGTGCAAATGTGAACATGTACTCAATTCTGTACAAGCAAACTGAGCACATATAGACAATTCTGAAAAAATTAGGATATATAGTAAAGTCTGTGCAAAGTGTTACCGTTATTGGAGAGAAATAAAAGAGAAAACGGTTAGAATTTTAAAAATTGTAGTCGTAACTAATTGTCAGAAGCAGTCTGAGAAATTATTTCAAGCGATCGGACGCACAAGCGTAATATAGTTGGTTACATTGTTTGGCATTACAATTTGAATAGTAAATACCTATAATAAAACTATATAGATAAAATGGCTTCAAGAAAATTTTTTGTGAACAGGAAATTCATATCTACTGAGCGCTATGGACTCAGACTTAGAGTTGTCAGATTTTTCTGAATGTGAAGATGATTTTATAACTTCCAAAGAAAATGCTGAAAAACCAGTAGCTGATATAATTACAACAATTCCTCAAAGATCTGCAAACTTACTTGATGTTGTAATGAGTAGAAATATTAATGATACAGTTGAAACTGAAAATGTTGAGTTTATTGATGAAATGGAAATGTACACAGTAACTGACAAAAAGGAAATTGAGTTCAAACGAAGGCTTTTTTCTCCAGAAACATTTATATTTGAACCAGAAGTATTGCTAGAAAATGAAACAGAGGACGTTCTAAATAAAAGGCCATTATCATATTTCGAAAAATATTTGCCAGCCCAAATTTTTAATCGAATGGCCACATACACAAATATTTATTCAGAACATATTTGTCTGCCGCAAATTAAAATGTACTGGAACAGACATCTACAAATTGAGTCAGTGGTTTCAGTGAAGTCATGCGAACGATTCTTCCAATTGAGATCAAATCTGCATTTAGTGAATAATCTCGAAATTCCAAGCGAATGTAAAGACAAATTTATTAAAACCCGTCCAATTATTGATGCGGTGCTAACGAGATGACGGGAAATACCTGTTGAAGAAGTTGTATCAATTGACGAGCAGATTATTCCGTTTACTGGACATTTAAATATAAAACAATATATTAAAGGAAAGCCATCACCTTGGGGAATAAAGGTTTGTATATTGTGCGGAAAAAGTGGATATCCGTACGACTTTGTTTCTTTATCAAGGATCTACAACGGAGATATCTACTTTTGATTGCACTCGGTTTGGTCACGGTGCTGCAACAGTGCTTCATCTTATTAAGAGATTATCGTACACAGGACATAAATTATATTTTGATAATTTTTTTAGTACGTATCAATTATTTAAAATCTTACTTCAATGGAAAATCAATGCAGCAGGTACTATAAAAGTAAACTGCTTCAGCAATTCACCATTTATTTCAGATGGGGAATTGAAGAAAAAAAGACGTGGTTCTTCTGATCAAATAGTAAGTCACGATGGTAAGATTGTACTCATAAAATGGCAGGACAATAAGGCAGTATACTTGGCAAGTAATTTTATAGGCAAATATGATGAAAAATGCTTCCGACCATTTGACAAAAAAATCAAGAGATTATATTGAAACACAACAACCAAATATTGTCGCTGCTTATAACAGCATGGGATTCGTCGATCTGTTAGACCAACTTATGTCATATTACAGAATATTTATAAAATCGAAAAAGTGGACCTTGCGCATTATTTTTCATTTCGTTGACGTTGCTATTTGTGCAAGCTGGATAGAATATAAAAAGGATTGTATAAACTATAAACTTCCCAAAAAGGACATTATAAACTTGCTGCAATTTAAGCAGATATTGGGACGTAGCCTAACAATAGTTCACCAGTCTGAAAGCCGCAAAAAAGGAAGACCATCAAATACATCTGGAAATACGCCACCAAATATGTCAACGCCAAAAAGAATTATCAGGGGAGAAGTGCGGCCACTACAAAAGCTTCAATATCATGGAATAGACCATCTCCTAAATCACGATGACGCAAAAGAAGCCACTAGGTGCAAGAATCCAATGTGTTCGGATATATCTCGTATAATTGGCTCTAAGTGCAAGGTACATCTCTGTTTGACGAAGGATCTAAATTGCTATCATAAATTTCTTACAAAATAATTATCAACATTTATAGAAGTATATGATAGAACACAAAAATTTACTTATTTGAATTAACTTTTAAGTTTTTATAATATTATATTTTGGTTTTTGAGTCCTAATTTTTCTTTTTTATTGTCATGCGTTTTTTAATTACACAGAAATAAATTAAATACAACTGTTTTAGAATATTTATAAAATCTTTCTTTAGCACTGTTAAAAAAATACGCTTGAGTTGGTATGTACGCAATTGTGGACATCCTGGAAAAGGGTCAAGGAGCTGCCGGAGAAATTTTTTACCATGATTTTTGAGTTTTTTGGACGTTAATTCACTAAAAAAAATAATAAATAATTTTTCACTATACTAGTATTAATTCCCAACTCAAAGGGTTAAGATTTTTTTAGTACAACACATTTTCTTAAAGCAAGGTCGTTCCTCAGAACTAGAAAAAAAACGATTCAAATTTTAGTAGGTTGGTCGAATTTCGGCCACAGGCGATACTAGTAATAAGTAATAATTGAAAACATGTACAAAAATAGTTTAAAAAACATTTTATTGTCGACTCTAAATTTAGTGTCAAATTTGGTGTCAAAAATCTTACACTAAATTTAGAGTCGACATTAAAATGTTTTTTGGTAAGGCTCAATGTTACTTATAATAAAATAAAATATTAATGAAATTAATTAAAATTAACTAACGTTTTTAATATTAACGAAAATAGAAAAAGTAATAGAAAAAGCTTCGCGCCTCTTTTTTATCAATTTGCAGTTTCTGAAAAATAGCCAAAAACTAAAGTCTCTATTTTTAATTCCTGTACGCTTGTACTTCTTTGCAGTACCTACAAAAACACGCTTTACTAGTAGATGTTGGTATTCTGAAAGAAATGCCCGATCCTCTTGCAGCACCATTTCCCGAAATGTTCTATATACAGGCTAAAATAGCTAAGATCAGCGTAAGTATAATATGTGATATTAGACACAAAACTTTCTATCGTTATTATCGTCATTTTAATTGATCTATCCTGCAGAAAACTATCTTTCCACAAGCCTTTCAAGATGGTCGACGTCTCTTTGCCTCCTATCATACCAAACAGCGTCGGATGGAGAATCGTCGGCGTCAGTTTAGGGAAATGTATAAGAAACTTCAAATCAAACGCATTATACGACGTTCACACAAAGTGTCTGGCATCAAGTCGGACCCACAAAAAGATGCAAACAACAATCCGACACAACACAATTTTATGCTTGACCCACAATTTTCCTCATCGAACTTCTCACTACCCCAAGTGACAGAGATCGATTTGATTGGCTGTGAACGCTCGACAAAATCTTGCATTGGTCCGGTCTACAATAATCGTCCATTTTATGTGCATCTGAGCAAACATACACCACCTTGTTGCATGGATAAGCTACGCACGACATTCAATCATGTGTTCGAGGAATTCGAAAATGTTGGCATACGTTATTGGCTCGATAACTATGCCCTAAAGACGGCTATTGCGACCAATCAATTGTCACCAGATGCTTTTGACATCGACATCAGCTTCAATGTTTTCGATTTGGAACGTTCTAATGCGCTGAAGAAATCGGTTACAAAACCGTATATCGACAATGATGGCTTCTATTGGATCAAGGCCACTGATGGTCATTACTTTCGCGTGCAATTTTCCAAAATCAATCAGGTCGGTGTTAATTTGTTACCCTTCGAAATAAATGGTAATGAGGTTAAGCCAAGTGGCTTTTTCGGCTGGAAGGCTAAAGATTTTTCTGCCGACTTTTTGCATCCCATGTCGACGGTTTTATTTTTGGGCAAAAATATAATGTGCCCAAATAATGTACGTGAGTTTCTGGACTTTAAGAATATCAAAAAGTAGTAGTGAGAGATAGCAACTTGAGAAGTTGAAGTTGGAGAAACTGGGTCCATTTTGAGTTGCATCTCCTAATAATTTTAAAAGGTAAAATAATACAATTTTGTGATAATTAAATAAAAAAATACTAAGTACTGCACTCATGGATGTCGCAGTCGGCTTTTTAATTGCAACAACACAAAGGTTTTTGTTGCATTTGATGAATTTATTAGTGATTTCAAGTAGTACAATTTTGTTTATATTTAAGAAAGATATTTTAGTATAAATGGGCAAATGTGAAAAATGGGCAAATGTATAAATTTTTCTTATCTTCTTATTGATGTTTTACTGTAAATGTACCTTCTTATCTATTGTAAATGTTAAAAGCTAAAACTGAAATTAAAAAATATAACAAAATAAAAGAGAATTTAAAACAAAATTTTGTTATTGGAAATTTTTAACAAAAGTAACGGATAAGGGATAAAAACGGCAAGTAACTTCAACCTTTTTGTTATTTTTCATGTCTACGCAGTTTTTTAACCTGGAGTTTACAGAACAAACTTAATTGAATCTTTTAACTGGTTGGCTGGTTTAGATGGTGATGCTACAACTAGTAGGATCGAAGTAGCTCTAGTGAGCCGTTTTTATACCATAACCTCGCGTTCCTGTAAGGTAGAGAGAGTAAAGTTTATAGTTTGTTTATTTCTTTTGAGTATCGCACTGTTAGTTGTTTATAGCCATCCAGTGAGGTTGATGAATGCCAGAAGATTGTAGATTTTTGCTGTTAAGAGTTCCTCTTGGTTGTTAAAGAAGCGCTTGTCTAGCGCTCTTAATCTAGACCTAGCTAGGGCTGGGCAGGTGCACCGGAAGTGAGTTAGTGTTTCCTCTTCATTTGGGTCGACGCAGCTGCGACAATGGGTATTGTAGGGCAGTTCGATTTTTTGGGTATACTGCGATGCATCAGTGACCCGTAGTAATATCCCTGATGCTGGCTATTTCGTTGCAGGATCTTGAGAGTATCTCCTGAGTTCAGCCCAGAGTGTAAAGGGACCATAATCTTCTTGATGTGTTCTTCTTGCAAGTGGTTAAGCCTCTCCATCTACGACCGGCTAAGGCCAAATCGTAAAAGTGAATTCCTTCCTTAATGTCTTTTAGTGAGATTGCAACTGATTCCGCTCTGGAAACGTCTAGGAAGGAACCCCGCCTAGCCAGTTCAGCCACATTTTCATAACCATAAATGTTCCTAAGGCCGGGAACCCAGGCCAGTTCATCCTTACTCTGCCTTACCAATTTGGAGTTGGTGTTGATCGCAGCTTAATCTTTAATGGCAGCTTGGCTATACGTTAACATAACTGCACTGAGGTGGTTGGTGTTGGCTCTACTTAGGCTAGGTTAGGTCGTGCACCGTGACCGGAGCTTCCGCGGGTGCCTATAGGTCCATTGCGAATCCCTTTTTTTTATTGTTTGTGGTACCATGTTTGCCATTGTTCCAATTTATTCCTCAAGCAAGCCTGTGCTTTTTATGAACCTCCAGATGTCTAGCAGTGATGTGTTTTCTAAATCTTCCAAGTCGATTAAAAATCTGTTTCCCATGTATCGGAGTCGACGATTCTGTAGATTTGGAGATTCGCATAGAAGGTGAGTTATTGTTTCTGTTTCTTCCGTGTCCTTGCAGCTCCAACCGAAGTCTGGAACTATTATGATAATTCTATTGGTCTTTACCCCAATGGGGCAGTGACCTGTCAGAACTTCAAAAAGAATCCGGATTTCTAGTTTGACCAAAATCGGAAGGCTTTCAGTTCTCTTCTCATTTAGCTCCAGAGCTTTCGAGATATATTGCAATTACCTCTGGAAGCTTAGTCAGTGTTAGCACTATCTCTGGCCTTAAGGTATATACTCCTTTTGACGACGCCTGTTAGAATGTGCACATCTGTATTAGCTCTGTTTGTACTTGCGGTTACTCCACGCCTAGCCAGTTCATCCGCTGCGTTCTTCCCTTCGATATTGCTATGGCCGGGAACCCAGCAGAGAGTGACGTTGTGGGTATTGCAGATACTGTTCAGTGCCAGTTTACAGTTTTGTACCGTTCGAGCCTTCGTCGTTTTACTTTCAGCGTGTTGCTGGCCGCTTGTCTATCCACAAAAATAACTACCCTTGTGGGGGTAAGAATTTTCTTGTGAATGGCCTGTGCAGTTTTTTTAATAGCATATATTTCTGCCTGAAAAACGCAACAGTAGTCAGGAAGTTTTTAAGACTCTTTGATTTGTAGCATTTCACAGTATACACACGATCCAATTACGTGTTCCATTTTAGAGCCATCAGCATTAAATTTGAGACTACCGTAGAATTCTATAGCCATTTCTTCCCACTCTTGTCTGCCAGGGATGGATGTGGTGCAGTAATGCCAACTGGTACGGTAATTTACTCCTCTGTATGATGTACGATCCTATTAAAAGTACGGTAATTTAGAATTATTAAATTTTATAATCGAATTTTAATTTCAGTGAAATTTACCCTATTGATTACTTGGTATCCCTGAAACATATCTAAGCAGCACATACTTAACGGTTGTTTTCTGACAAATAAAAGTGATAAAAATAAAAGATAGATACTGAATAATCAGTTAGTTTTAAAATCATTATTTTAGTTCGAGCTTTCCTTTTTAATCTAAAATTGGAGACGTCAACAAATGACTCCTTAAGTTTGTAGGGAAAAAAGGACAGATTTTCAATATCTACTTAAATGTAGGGATTTTTAAAAATCTAAAATTTTTCTGTTTACATTTAAAAAGTTTTCTTTAAATTTTTGCATATAATTTCTTTAATTGATTTTGAAATTGTTTTAGTGTAAATAATCTGAGCAAGTTAAATCTTTACATATGCTTGAACACACCCACTGCCCAGCAAGACTTTTAAAAAACTTTGTGCTTGAACATACTCATGTGACCCCAAGCTTGCTTAGTTACAATTTTGGCGCGATTTCGTTTACATTTTTCACAAGATTCACTTTACCGAATAAATTTTTATAAAAAACCACAAAAACAGAGTCAGAATTAATAAATAAAAATTGCAAATTGCTTCAAATGTTATACTTAACGAAATTTCAATGAAATTGTTTTAAGGAAAATGAACAATTCTTCGATTCATCTTCTGAAACGGGTGCTGCGAAGCGACGTGCTAAGTACAGAAAATAAAACTTTAACAACAGCTGGCTGGAAAACGGTGAATTCAAGGAATGGCTCGAAAAAATTGAAGCGAATGCTTTTAAGTGTAAGAGTAACAAGATTCTTAGCTGTGGAAAACCTTATCTCCTGAAGCTTTCTCAAAGCAAATTTCAACAAAAAGACGTAGTTTCCATTAAAGGGTCAAAAGCAATTGAAACATTTTTCGAAAAACCTCCCAGAAAGTACTTTGCTGTGGGAAAACTTTTGAGCTGAAGCTATGGCAAAAAAATGTGTAGAGAAGCTTGTAAGGAAAAATTATGTTTGCGTAGGGAAAAGTAGGGATTTTTCTCGAGATGCGGTAGGGGTTTTATTAAAAATATATTGTCATCACTGTTGTTGACGGTCAACTCAGGACTTCAAAGCAAAACCCAGAAAACTTTATTTTAGAACAGCAGGTAAAATAAGCAAAAATACGAATGTGCCAGAAATACGCACGTATGATACAGCAAAATGTATCAATTTGCCCAGTAGATTTGATGAAAGAGAACAACAAAAAATGTTTTCCGGACTTAAATATTGCACAGAGTATACAACTTGAGAAAACTTAAGCTGGCAAAGAGTAGCATCAGGACAAAATCGTCTTTGTACGCAGATCAAAAAGGCATCTGAAATCGATGACCCAAACCAGCGGCTTGCACTGGGTGAGGGTGATGCCGACATAGTTTTGGATCTATAAATTTACTCTGCTCAATTTTTTTCTTTACCTAACTTTTAAAACAAATTTTATTTAAAGGATTCAATCAATTTATTGTTTTGGTAGTAGTTATTCAGGAGTATATTATTTCATGTTAAATTTAAAAAAAAAACAAAAAAGGTACGGTACTGAACCTAAAAATACGGTAATTTGTACCCCTTTGTACGGTTATCTGGAACGCTAGGGTTGGCAACACTGATGTGGTGTATTCTGTACGGAATCTCACATTGGGTATGATATAGTCGGTTGCTCTTTTTGATTCTTCGGTTCCAAAGAGATTCAGAATAGATGCATATCCGAAAGTGTTGTTCCTTCAGGCTTGTGATTCTTTGAGGCGAATTGCGCTTTTGGTCGCCGAACACTTAAGGACCTCTTCTAAGGGGAGAAGATTTAGCATCATTTCCAGACCCACCTGTGGCGTAGATCTCATGGCTCCTGTTATTCCTAAGAACACTAACCTTTGGACTCCTGTTAGGGAGCTAAGGTAGCTCTTTTTGTGCTCTATCGTCAACCATATGAGAGAGCCATAGCTAAGAACGGGTCTAACGATTGCTGTATACATCCAGTCGATTATGTGTGGTCATAGTCCCCATTACCTGCCAAAGGTTATCTAAAATGCGTATAGAGCGCACAGTGGCTCTACTTAAAGCTCGACAAGCTTCTCTTATCGCCGAAAACTCTGCCAGGAAAACGCTGGCTGAGTCTGGTAAGCGAAAAGCTTCCGCCACTCCCAGTTTCTCTGAGTATATACCAGCTCCTACTCTCCACTCCATCTTGAAGCCGTCAGGGTAGAAGGAAACACCGAAGACTAAGTCAGGTCCTCCATAGCGCTCTTCTCTACCCTGGCGGGAAGCTCGATCGTAAAGGATTTCGTTAAGTCGAGCTTGGGAGTGTCATTGTCCGTGTTATTAGGAACCAGTTCCAGAGGTAGCGAAATTTGAATTTTGCTGTGTCCATATGGTCTGTTTCGCCATTTGTAAGCCTCTATGAGTCTAATTGCATTGTTGGTTGTGGTAAGCTTGATGTATATATCTAGAGAAAAAAGGTATCCTATGCATTATGTGCATCGGTAGAGCATGAGAGAATACCCACTGTGATACCTATGCTCGCGGATCGCTGTGTCATGGCTAGTTTTCCTATGTTGTTTGCTTTGGCCACCATACCAATGCACTATATGACCTGATAGGGCACACTTCTGCCATAGTATATAGCCATAGGAGCATTTTTGGTTAAAGATCCTATTTTTTGCCGAAAGTCTTTTTACAGGCATAAACGGCTATGCAGGTCTTTTTGACGCTCTGTTCAATGTGCGTTTTCCAGCTGAGCTTACAATCTAGAATGACTCCAAGATGTTTGGTGCTGCTGAATAGTGTAAGAAGTTGGTTGTTAAGCTTTGGAAGGACAAATGTGGTACTTTGGTTTTTGTGGTGAATAGCATCAGTTTCATCTTGCGACGATTAACCCTGGCAGCTCAGAGACAGAGCTTTCCTAAAACTATCTCCATAAGCTCACTGAGCGCAGGAGGGAACAGTCCTAACATTATCCGCATAAGCCACCTCTTTGACCCCGTTGCAGTTTAGTTCGTTGATAGATTCGTTCATGGCGATGAGCCAGAGAAGGGAAGAGATCACTCCTCAGTGTGAAGTACCCCTGCTGACAAATCACGTGAGTTGACTGCCTGGATTATTATGTTACTGATCATTGAGGCTATCCAGTTCCTCACCGGTTGGTCACCAAGGTTGGTCTGAGAATCAATAATGGCCTTAGTGTGTAGATTGATTCTTCAATGTCAGAGAAGGCCGCAAAAGTGTTTTGCTTAAAGAAGTTTTGCTTAAGGTATCTGTGGATCTGCCCTCAAGGTATGCATGCTGGGTGTAGTATATAGTGGTGCTATCTAGAATATTCCTTATTAAATTTTAGATTTGAGACCTATTTGCTATATAAATTTAATGTATGTTCACGCTTCAGTGCGATTATTTTAGAAAATATTTCTTTATTATATTATATATTTGTTTCATACAAACATTGTGTTTCTAAGAAATAAAATTTTACATAATTTACGATGTTTTGGAGATGTATAACATATTAACTCTGTACTGTCGTAGTTGTTTCTTTGATAACCACGCCCTCTGGCAGCTCACGCACTAAAGACAAAATTTTCTCGAGCTTTTGTATTTGTAACGTGGTCTGATCCAAATATAGCTGTTTCTTAGGCGGTTTAACCATCAGGCGCAAATTCGGTGAGAGTTTCAAGGATGTAACGGTGCCCCTGAAAAACATACATTTCACATTTATTTGTCTTTGTACAATTAACTCGTTTAAACTATAAGTATAAAAACTTACTTGTCGTCGCCCACAATCACAAACGGTAACTTCTCATTAAAAGCCAGTCGCGTTAATTTATTTTTTCGCTTCGGCACTACAGCCTGTATGCAAATCGGCTTATATTTATTGACATTCAAATCGAATACATAAACCTTTCCCTCCGTGGTCACTGCTGCAAATACGGTGCTCGAATATGGCGCAAACTTGACATCGCCTACCGCTGAGCCCAAGTCAAAGATGAACAATGGTTCCGGACGCATGTCCTCCCATATTTTGACCCGCCAATCACCGCTACACGAGATAAAAATATTCGAATTGAAGCGATTGAAGTCGATGCGATAGACAGACAGGTTGTGAGCGCGATAAATCATAAGATATTTAGAACTATAGGAGATGCTGCACTTGTAGATGCAACCTTCTTCCGTACCAATTAGAAATATTTCTGGATCACTAGGATGGAACTTCATGCAGGAACCACAACTTTTGAGGCGAACTTCGGTGCCGTCGGGGCCCTCCACGATGCCATTTTCCAGATAGAGCGTTATAATCGTTGTCAGCGTCAGTTTATTTTGCATAAGAACCCAGTTAAAAACTCTGCCATCCGTGGATACAGAATAAAAATTAATCTCGCCATCCGCCATATCAGGACCCCATTTTATCTGTCATAAAAACAAAAATAAAAATCTTTTTGAAAATTTCTAATAGCGAAATTACAATGCAGCAGTGGCAGCGTCAGTGACAGTGGCAGTGTTAGTAGCAGTGAGCAGTTTTTTTAATATAACACCGCAGCAAAATTACAATTCAGCAGTGAGCAGTAGCAGTATTTTGACGTCTAACATTTTCGTTTTTTTATTTTTTGGTTTCAAATGTTAGTGTCTGTTTTATTTTTTCAAGTTGCCACTCTGTTTTTTTCATTCATTATATTGGCAGCAGTGTAGCAGTGGCAGTAAATTTAGAAATAGAGCTACCCAGTAGGCATTGGCAGCGCTGCTAGCAGGCCTTCGTATGGATTTTAGAGTACTGCCGCACTCATATACAATTGCACTTGCTTTTTTATATGAAATGGGAAAATTTGTCAGGCCTTCCGCTCTCCTTGCTCAAAAGAGACCTGCCAGAAGCACTCTTTCGAGAAGTCACGTTAGAAGAAAAAGCAATAAAAATATCAACTTCAAATAAAAAACGACTGACAACTTCAGATTTGAACCAGGGTCTTCTTAATCTGCGGCCCGACATCTTACCCACTCGTCTACCGCGGTTGTTAAGAATTATATGCTTATTTTGCATCAATACAAATGTAAGTAAGCTTTCGGGAGCCCGGATTCGAGACCCAACTCTGACAAAAAAAATTTTTTTTTTGTTTTTTTAAATCTAAATTTTTTTACAAACTGTTCTGTGAATTTGAAATTTTTTTTTGAATTTTTTTATAAATTTTCTGCATACAAAAATATAAGAAATGACTTTGAGTTTTTCCATATAAATATTTTCATATAATATAATATGTAATGTGTTAGTTTTCGGGAGCCCGGGTTCGAGACCAACTCGGCCAAAATATAAAATTTTTTTTTCATCTACATTTTTTTACAAACTGTTCTGTGTATTTAAAAATTTTTTTGGAAATTTTTTTGTAAATTTTTTCATATAAAATAATATGGAAAGAATAAGAACCTTCAAAAGGTAGGCCTTACAGAAGTACTCATTAATGCAGTGATCATGGAAGGTGTATTGACGCCAATAATAGCAGTGCTAGCATGCCTTTTTTTGCGGAGCACTCGCTAAAATGCCCACTGGGTAACCTCAGCAGTGCTGCTTACTGCCGCTGCTGTTATGTGAGAGTTACCATTAAATAACATTATTCCTAAAATAACAGCTGATCACTGCCACTGCCACTGACGCTGCCACTGCTGCATTGTAATTTCGCTATAAAAGAAATATAGTAGACTTATGAGCACTCTTACCTCCCAAACGCATTCAGAATGCTTGGAATTTACACCGACCGAAATGTATAACGGCTTCTTACAGGTTTCTTTAAGATTGTACACAGCTACGTTGCCATCATACATGCCTAGAACAAGGCAAAAGTATTGTTAATAAAAACTGGGTTGCACGTTGTATTTAAAAGAGAGATAGAGAGAGAGAGAGAGTTTCAAAACTCAAAAAATCTTTCATAAAGAGAATATATAAATGATGGTTTACTGGTACTCAGGCGCGTACCCAAAAGAAAATTTGGGGGTTTTTATTTTTTTAATATAGACATTCCATATTGGTTCGAAAGATGAAGAACCGCGGTGGACCGGATTCAATTCCCAGCTCAAACAGCCAGTTTTTTCTTCGATCGCCACCTCTCTGCAAACAATGGCTAATCTCAGAGAGTAGAAACTGACATGTTAAGCTTCATGAGAATATAATACGTTCGGAGTTCAGATTTGTGTCCAAACCTTTAATAACACGCACAACACAATTGATCAATAGAGGCTCGATGACAGTCCTTTGTAAGGCTGAAATGGCCCATTCTTTCTTTTTTTTTAAATTTGAACCAGCGCAAATCAGGCTTCAGTGTTTAATCCTGTAGCTGTATATATCTATCTATATAACTCTATCCAAACGGACTCTATCCAAAGACCGTCACAACTCAAGGAGCACGATTTTTGGGTTAATGGTGCAAAATTATTCTTTATATCATTTTCATATTGTGTAAAAATTTCATGTTCAAGTCAGTTTTTTGAGTTATGACGGTTTTCAAGTAAATGAGCGATATGTACCTTAAAACACTTACCCTTCTGCACTACAAATAAGCTTACCAATTGCCACCAGAAAAGGATATTTGCTGTGTATGTCACAGCATATAACGCCACTATCTGTAAAAACTAAAAGAACATAAAACAAAGTCTTATACATGCCCACCTTTTAGCAGCTTTGTAAGTCCGTTAATTTATTACTTACTAATATAATCCGGGTAAGAGGGATTCTTAATTGTAAAGAGGCACACTGCACCTTCAGGTGGTTGACGCATAAATTCATCTGCAGACGCATTAATTAGTATTACCAAATAGTTATTTTGAAAATAAAAGCCAACTATCAAAAAACTCAATCAACTTACGAGATCCATAACACACGGCAAAAAAATCATAATATTCCGAATTGAATAATAGATCGGTGATGCTCATCTTTTTGGTACGCTCGTGATTGAATTTCCACAGGGGCAGCAAAGTGCCTTCACCCTCGCGATACTCGTCTGCCGGATCCTCCCAGTAACGGTAGTCATTGGCGATTTCATCGAATATATTTTGATTGATCATGCGCTCGAGTATTTGCCAACATTTGAGATATTTTCGATTGAGCATTTCGGCAACAGCGGCTTTGTCCATTTTTTTCTTATGATCATCGCGTTTACTCTGAAGAAGTGATAAAAAAACGCTTTTATTTTCAATACTAAAATAATAAAATGCTTCAAGTACAGCACCTTTTTCTCGTCGCCCTTTTTCTCTTTTTGATGTTGTTGTTGTGCAAAATCCTCTGCATAGCTATCGTAAATGATCCATTGCAAAACATTGCCGCCAAACTGGGAACGCGGTGGTGGTATTGTTTGAGTTTCAACACTCTGTAAAGGTGTCATTATAAATTGCAATAATAATATAGAAAAAATTTCAGCCCAATCATAAAACATTTTTTCCCAAAAGTTGTAAAAGGGAGTTTCCCGTTTTAAGATAGTAGATAAAGACATCTCATTTTTTTACACTAATGAATATTAGCGGTTGATAAACAAAATTGCATTAAAAATTTCCAAAAAGTTTTTAAACTTTATCTTAAAAACGTAAACTCCCTTCTACAATTCCCGGGAGAAAATGTTTTATGATTGGGCTGATTAAGTTACCCTCTTCGGATAGATAAATGTTAGAGCAGCTCTTTCACAATAATTAAATTGATTAATCAATTTATGCTTGCGAGATGATGTCACCGTCGGCATTGCTACCTCTGCAATTAGGTAGGTATACTCTCTTTCAAGCCGTAATTTATATAAATGCATGAAAATATGCTACAAACCGGCTTGTTGCTCTTCGGCTTCTGTTTCGGCCTCTCCAACTTCTTCTTTGATCTCTTCCTCACCTTCTGCCTCCTCCTCAGCTTCGACTTCCTCTGCTTCTTCTGCAGCTTCTTTTGCAGGCTCTTTATCGTCTTGATCTTCTTCACCAAGATCATCACCGTCTGCACGATCGCCACCTGCACCACCATCTTCATCAGGCTCAATAAATGATGTTCTCGGTTGTGGTAAAGGATATCCTATAGCATATAAAAGACATAATACCATCCATTGTTCTTATTGTCGACCCCCTTCCTCGACTAAATGATATACTATATTTTACCAAGTTCACCCAATTCCTCAATTTGTGCTTGCGCTTCCTCGGACTCTATGTGCAAGGAAGTACTTTCAAAATTCACCAGCGTTACTGTATTGCCAGCAGGTGGTATCTAAAACCAAATAATCAATGAATCATTACTACTGATTTCTAACGTTTATAGTAGTTGTAGAGGTTACCGTGACAAAAGCCTCTTCCTTAAAACTGTAAACGACCAAATTGTATAGGACATTCGTGTTCTGTGGCGTCAAAACTTTTGAAACTTCTTCAGCTAATTCGGCTTCCGTAAGATCTAGTTGATCTTCCGGCTTAAGTAGTTGCCTAGATTTCATCCAAACATCAAAATCATCAGTATCAGTGTTACCATCACCGCCAGGTCCTTTCTTAAGAACCGTCTGGGAACCCTTGCCTTGCTATTATTATTGGGAAAGAGTTTCAAATTAAAGTTAAGCTAGCATTTGTAACATTTTTTTTTATCATGTGTAAAAATGCTATGTGCAGTTTTGAAAAATTGCTCTCAAAACACTGTATATTTATAAATTTGCTATAACTTGTGTAAAATATATTACAGCTTTCTATATATGTTGACAAAATTGACCGTTTTTTTCAATTACTAGTGATGTCATATGTATTTAAAAAAAAGTAAAAATCAGTTTATTTTTTTAATAACCGTTTAATAAAACTTAAAATATAACGATTTTTCTTGTTTTCTACAAAAGGACAAGCTTAAATCGCTTATATTTTTGAAGTTTCCTAAATCTATTCAAAATATATAATGATTTTTGTAAAAAATTAATACTTTTCAAGTTATGACGATATTGAAGAATATGAGCATTATATAGGTACAAAAAAAACGATGTGTGTGACGCATGGAAGAAGTGAAACGTATGCCCACAAACAGTGAAGAACTTTGATTGGTGGAATACGTATACCTAGCACCTGCAAATAGTTTTGCGGGCTCCATACGCCATTTCGACAATTTTGAATAAATGATTTTTGATATCAAATATGTATTTAAAATCAGCAATTCGTTTTTTGCCATCCCTCCAAGAATCTGAGATATTTTGTGTCCATTTTACTCTACATTCCTTTGAACAGACCTCTTCACCAATTAACCCTACCATTAACTCAAATGGCGTATGGAGCACGTGAATCACCGGACGACGAAATGTCTTGATACAAGTTTTATTTTTTGACATGAAATGAAAACGAATGAATATTTTTCAAAACTTTTTGTTCTTTTTATTGGATCATTTAATAGCTACAAATCGTAGAACAACTTATTCGTAACGGCCTAGTTTGTCTTCTAGAAACACCGCAGTTTCCACAGAAGCGGCCTTGAAGTCTAGCGGTAGCGTGCTCATGCATTGATGTGATAAAACACATCAATTTGCAACGAAATGTTTTAGTTTATGGTGGTAGGAAAGTTAGTTGAGAGGAATGCTTAGTAACTATATCTGACTGAGGTCAAGGTATAACACTTGCTTCAGATTCAATATTACAAGTTTCTACTGCTTTTTGCCACATTCACATTGCCATTTCACTTGATTACTCCCTTTTTTTTATTTATTTTTTTTTTAGACTGAACCAACGCTTAGGGGATGCCCTCTATAAATGTGTAAGCATTGTGTTGATTCGGAAGATGGGTGATAGTTATTTGGAGGGTGGATAGATGGAGTATTGTCGGTGTAGATTTGTTTTAAATTTGCACAGCTCAAAACTGCCGGGAAACACGCTCGCAGGGAGACTATTCCACAACTTAACCGTGCGACTAAAGAACGAATTATCACGGTAATGCGAGGTTCTATTGGGCATCGATGCAATGGTAAAGGGATGGGCTTGGACAGCTGCCCGAGTGGACCTGGGAAACACACGAGCTGGTGGCGTCAGGCCATGTATCTCCCTTGAACACTTCCCATGGTAATACCTATACAGGAGGCTTAGGCAACCTACATTACGTCGATGCCCAAGAGAGTTAAGAGAGTAATACTTTCATCCCCTATCAAATATATCGCACGACGTTGAATTCGGTCCAGAAGCTCCAAATAAGATCTTGAAGCCCCTGCCCAAATGTGCGAATTGTACTCCATTTTCGGCTTAATATATGAGGTGTAGACCATGCGAAGATCAGCTGAAGTGAAATATTTTTTGCACCGTTTTAGAAAACCTAGGCACTTGCCCGCTTCTTTCGACACATCCAAAATATGATCATTCCAACGAAGATCAGATTGGATCGATATGCCCAGAACGTCAAGAGCGGCTGATTCCACAAGATCCACACCATTCATAATAAGATGAGCTAAAGGGCAATTCACCCGCTTGTGGGTTAACAGATAACACTGGGTCTTTCTTGCATTCAACTCTACTCTATTAGCAAGACCCCACTCGGAGATTTTTTGTAGATCATTAAGGAGTGTGTCATTCATAGTTTGCCTTTTTCTCTCAATGTCCATAGAGCTTGGGCGTTTTTTGAATGAATATGAATGACAAATGCTGCTGTCGTCCGCAAACGAATGTATTGGGTTATGCGTCAACGACAGAAGGTCGTTGATAAAAACCAGAAACAAGGTTGGCGATAGAAGTGAACCCTGTGGTACTCCTGCTTTGATGGCGTGCTTCTGGGACGAAATACCGTCAACTACGACTCGAATCGTTCTGTCCTTGAGAAAACACGAGATCCATCGAGCAAAGCTACCACCAAAACCATATGCAGCAAGTTTTGACACGAGCTCTTTATGCCACACTCGGTCGAACGCTTTTGAAATATCCAGAGCAACAACCCTGCTCTCGCCGAAAAAGTGAACGCATTTATTCCATTCTTCGATTAAGAACGCCATTAGATCACCAGTAGAGCGAGCCCTACGGAAACCTTATTGACGGTCACTGAGCAGTTGGTTGTGCTCTAGATAGTTCATAACGTTGAAGTTTATTACGCTCTCCATAACTTTGGAAAGCGTAGAGCATATCGCAATGGGTCGGTAGTTTGGCATCACCCTTTTTTGGTACCGGCTGGACATTTGCCACCTTCCAACAAGATGGAAATATTCCTGTTCTGAAGGAGATATTGAAAAGGTTGCGTAAAGGCCGAGCCAGCGTAGAAGCACACATTTTAAGCACAATTGGCGGTATGCCATCAGGACCAGAGGCTTCCCTTCTTTCATTCTGTGGTATGACAACTGACTGGTCAAAGTGGGCCGGTCTAAGAACCTGCTGCCACCTAAACCTAACCTAACACCGCAGTTTGTCCGGCCACTCGTCGAAAACAGTACGCACCTTACGCATGGAGAAATTTGCCCTGCTCAGACGAGTGCGCGCTTTAGAGACTCGATATAGCAGTGTCGGAAAGAGCAAGCCATGGCCTTTCAGACGAATCAATTTGTAGTATATCGGGACGTTTAAAAAAAGTTCAGAACGTGGTTTTTGAACCAAGCAAGAGTCGTTTTTATTTTGTGAGCTCTAGCGAAGTTTTGGTGAAAGGTCCACGGCTTGTTCGCGAAGATTGCCTAGTTAAGGGACTTCACTAGACATTGCATTCATCTAGGAATCATGAATAAACTCTGGAGTTGTCAAAAAGCTCCAAAATCTAGAAGGTAGGTTGCCTTATACCACCGGGAATTGTCGTCATAGGGCGACATTACTGGTCAATAAAAGATTAACATTTCG
The DNA here is from genome assembly GCA_963920525.1 of Dichetophora obliterata. Taxonomy (NCBI): domain Eukaryota; kingdom Metazoa; phylum Arthropoda; class Insecta; order Diptera; family Sciomyzidae; genus Dichetophora; species Dichetophora obliterata. The sequence goes on from OY986437.1 coordinate 53,117,518, forward strand.
ACTCCTTTCAGAATTCATTTCAGGCGACCTTGTGGCCATTCGGGCAGCTGTAATCTCCCTTAAAGGAAGCCACTAGGTGGTGCTAGCCTCGGCTTATGTACCTGTTGATGTGGTGGAAGCACCAGCTGAGGAAGTTATAGCCCTTGTGGACCACTGCAGGAGGCAAAATCTTTTTGGGTCATCGGCTGCGATGCCAATGCGCACCATACCATTGGCATGTGTGTGGGGAAGTACAGACACAAACAAAAGAGGTGAGTTCCTATTAGACTTTATTTATAGAAATAGAATTATTATTATAAATAGTGGTAATGAGCCAACTTTTAGGAACATCATTAGAGGAGAGGTATTAGATATCACTCTTTGCAGCTCCAATATGGCAACCACTATTTATGGGTGGCACTGCTCTGGGGAGGTTTCCATGTGTGACCATCGCCACATTAGGTATGAAATGACGACAAATACAGAGACCTGTCATTCTTTCAGAAACCCGAGAAATACAAATTGGGAAATCTTAAGGCATAGACTAAGTCTTGAACTAAATCACTCAACTCAACCCATTGAAACTAGGGAAGAGCTTAAATTTAAGGCCAAACAACTCAAAACCAACTTAACGCAAGCATTCCACGAAAGCTACCCTATGAGGACTATCAAGTGCAGTAGGGAAGTGCCTTGGTGGAATAAGGAGCTGAGTAAATTCAGGAAAAAATCTAGAAAACCTTACAATAAAGCTAAGCAAACGGAAGAGTGGACCCAATTTAAGCAAGCTTTAACTAAATAAAACACTGAGCTGAGAAGATCGAAGAGGGCCACGTGGAGGGCTTAGGTTAGGTTATGTTAAAGTGGCGGCCTGTCAAAGACCGGCCCACATAGACCAGATATTTGGTCCATTGTGGTACCACTCCTCTCCTATGTACTGTCATGAACCACCCTGAACAAATAATAAAAAGCAGTAGACGCTTAACGTCTACCTCTTCAAGATCTCTAAGATCATCGAAAAAGAGGCTTCCTAGATGCTTCTGCGGGCTAAAGCGGGGCATGAACAGAGGAGATGCGATACCGACTCCTCCTATTCCTCATCCCTGCAAATCCTGCAGAAGTCATTCGCATGAACCCCCCATTCTAAAGGCATTCTAAGTGTCCTGTTATAACGCCTATCAAAATGCAGAGATTTTTCCTCGCCATTTGCATGAGCTTAATCGTTCGTTTTTCAGTAAAACTAGGCCTCAACTGTCTAGATGTGTTAGAAGTGGTGCTATGCTTCCACCTGAAATGAGCCAGTTCTGTGGCATGTTCCCTTAGAGCCAACTTGCAAGACGCAAGTTGCATGCCTAATGTTTCCATGTCCGGCAGCCTTGCCGCTGTACCTTTCCTAGCGAGCTCATCCGCTCTACAATTTCCCGGAATGTCCCTATGCTCTGGTACCCAGACCAAATGAATATCGAACTTATCAGCCATCTCATTAAGAGACGAGTTACATTTAAGGGCTGTTGGCGATGTTAGGAACATATCTGCAAGGCATTTAATCGCTGCTTGGCTGTCTGTAAAAATGTAGATATCTTTAGTTGATATCTCACTATACCTCAGCCATTCCACAGCTCTATATACACCTAATTCTGTTTTTACGCGATAGATACGTTCCTCTAAAATTCGCGTAAAAAAAACGCGTAAAAAAAGATAGGGTATCCATATAAAAGGAGAGGATTGGTTCCAGATATTAAATATCAGCTAAAATAAAACGAATAAAGTATGTATATTAGGGCGGGTCAATTTGTATGGACGAATTTTTTGGAGGTCTGGCTCAGCGAAATTCGTAAAATACATGTAATTTCAAGACTTTTTCTCCACTACAGCATATACAAATTCTGAAAAAAAGCTGTGCGGACTTTCGTAAATAGATTTTGTTCTCAATTATAAAATATGAATGTATGAATGTATGAATGTATGAATGTATGTGTATGAATCTATTTACGAAAGTCCGCACAGCTTTTTTTCAGAATTTGTATATGCTGTAGTGGAGAAAAAGTCTTGAAATTACATGTATTTTACGAATTTCGCTGAGCCAGAATTTGACCCGCCCTAATGTATATACATATAATTCAAATTCATGTTCCTTTATTTTAACAAAAAATAACAGAAAAACAGTTCAATTACAAAAATAAATCATAAGAATCAAAAACCTTAAAAACATATCACAAAAATTAATTTTTAATCAGTGTCACTTTCTAATAAACGCATTCGCTTGCGATAGACTTCAACATCACTTTCATCGCTAGAAATATTTTCAGATTCATTCTCAATGGATGGTAATGATTCAGTGATTTTAGTCACAAATTCTGTTATCAATCTTTCCGAATTAGGATCATGCTTGCGAAAATGATCGCCAAATTAAGCTGCCATTTGAAGTCCTTCCTTAACTAAGGATGCAGTGAGGGGGAACCTCTTCGTCATTCTCACTAATTTCTTCGGTATCGGGTGTCTCAAGAGCAAAACCAATGATTTCATCATCGCTAAGTAGTGTATCTACCAATAATTCGTCGATATCTGCAGACAATAAATCATCAAAGCCTTTTCCGCCTACATCTTGTGCTAAGGCTATGATGTTGAAATATTCAATAGTATTAGAAGGCACTTGGTTGTTATTTTTAACGCATTCGGGCCAAACTGCTCTCCAACATGCATTTAACGTTGATTCTTTTAATTCTACTAGCGCCAATCCTGCATGTTTGATACAGTCATTAATAGAAAACTTCTTCCATGCGTCTGTGACTGTTAAATTTTTATCACTCATTAATTGGTCTAAAATGTAACTGAATATTTGCTTCACGCAGTAGATCTTAAAAGTTGCAATAATTCCTTGATTCAGCGGCTGTATTAACGATGTTGTATTTGGAGGCAGAAAACAAAATTTGAAATTTGGATGCTCTAAATGGGAATGACCTGGTGCATTGTCTATAATCAAGATAACTTTAAATTCAAGGCCTTTATCGCTCATATACCGCCGAACTTAAATATTTAAGAAACCATTCAGTAAAAAGCTCAGTTTTGACCCAGGCCTTTTTATTTGCTGACCAGTGAACGGGTAATGTGTCCATATTTACGTCTTTCATCGACCGTGGTTTTAGAGCTCGATTTACAAGTAAGGGTCTTAACATTCGATTTCCTGAAGCGTTGGAGCAGAATAAAAAGGTCACACGATCTTTAGTTACTTTAAATCCACTAGCAGTTTTTTGGGTTTTAGCTACATATGTTCGACTCGGCATTCGTTTCCAGAAAAGACCTATTTCATCCGCATTCCATACCTGATCCGGAGTGTAGCCACCATCTTCAATTATTTTAGCCAGTTTTGCGGGAAAATCCTTAGCTGCCGGCTCATCAGCAGATTTCACCCTTAATTTTAATATTATGAAGCGCGTGTTTTTGCAGAAAACCTGTCATCCAACCTGTACTGGCAAAAAATTCAAATTTCTTATCTTTCTGGATAGATGTTTGCGGCTCCTTTTCTTTTATTTGGTTATAAAACCTTAATGCCATCTATTTTATGGTATTTCCGTCAACTGGTATCCGTTTTTGTGAGCTATCCTCAATCCATATTACAAGAGCCTTCTCCATTTTCTCTTTTACAATGTCTCTTGTGTATGATGATGTATGAGCACTTAATTTTGTTCCAGCAATCAAAGATTGTTTAATAGATTTTTCATTTTTTTTTATCGTCCTTATAGTAGATTCGTTCAAACTTAAATGTTTTCCTACTGAAGTGGCACTTTCTCCAGCGGCTAGACGATCTAAAATTTTGATCTTATCTTCCAAAGAAATAGCTTTTCTCTTAGTTTGTTTTGTAGTGGCCATTCTAAATTGTGATTATTAACCTATAAAAATAATTAATTTGCACGTAATAACTGAATGCATGGACACAAATTTGTATTAATTACCGTTTATTGAATTCAGAAAGAAGAAATTTGACTTCGCTCTTGCACTGGTCTCTCTTGCACTGGTCTCTCACCAGAACTCATTTGAAACAAACAATGGAAATCCCCTTTTTTGGTTGTCGTAAATGTTTTCAATAGTAAATGTTTCCATTCCACGACATCATTTGCAGTGCTGCCAGTGAATTTTTCGTACCACACGTAAAAAAAGTTCGCGTAAAAACAGAATTAGGTGTATAGCCATTATTTCAGCCTGGAAAACAGTGCAATGATCTGGCAGTCTAAATGAGGTTCTGATGTCCAGATCCGTTGAAAAGACGCCTCCCCCAACTTTGCTGTCAAGTTTTGAGCCGTCAGTTAAAATATGCGCGCCAACTTGGTTTAGCGGCAGTAAGCCGTCCCATTCTACTCTGGTTGGGATAACTGTGTGAAAGCCGTTCTCGAATGAGGGAGTGGCAAAAGTGTAATCTATGCTGCTGGGAACTGCTCCTGCAAGATCGATAATGAAGACCCTTAATTTTAATATTATGGAGCGCGTGTTTTTGCAGAAAACCTGTCATCCAACCTGTACTGGCAAAAAATTCAAATTTCTTATCTTTCTGGATAGATGTTTGCGGCTCCTTTTCTTTTATTTGGTTATAAAACCTTAATGCCATCTATTTTATGGTATTTCCGTCAACTGGTATCCGTTTTTGTGAGCTATCCTCAATCCATATTACAAGAGCCTTCTCCATTTTCTCTTTCACAATGTCTCTTGTGTATGATGATGTATGAGCACTTAATTTTGTTCCAGCAATCAAAGATTGTTTAATAGATTTTTCATTTTTTTTTATCGTCCTTATAGTAGATTCGTTCAAACTTAAATGTTTTCCTACTGAAGTGGCACTTTCTCCAGCGGCTAGACGATCTAAAATTTTGATCTTATCTTCCAAAGAAATAGCTTTTCTCTTAGTTTGTTTTGTAGTGGCCATTCTAAATTGTGATTATTAACCTATAAAAATAATTAATTTGCACGTAATAACTGAATGCATGGACACAAATTTGTATTAATTACCGTTTATTGAATTCAGAAAGAAGAAATTTGACTGCGCTCTTGCACTGGTCTCTCTTGCACTGGTCTCTCACCAGAACTCATTTGAAACAAACAATAGAAATCCCCTTTTTTGGTTGTCGTAAATGTTTTCATTAGTAAATGTTTCCATTCCACCACATCATTTGCAGTGCTGCCAGTGAATTTTTCGTACCACACGTAAAAAAAGTTCGCGTAAAAACAGAATTAGGTGTATAGCCATTATTTCAGCCTGGAAAACAGTGCAATGATCTGGCAGTCTAAATGAGGTTCTGATGTCCAGATCCGTTGAAAAGACGCCTCCCCCAACTTTGCTGTCAAGTTTTGAGCCGTCAGTTAAAATATGCGCGCCAACTTGGTTTAGCGGCAGTAACCCGTCCCATTCTACTCTGGTTGGGATAACTGTATGAAAGCTGTTCTCGAATGAGGGAGTGGCAAAAGTGTAATCTATGCTGCTGGGAACTGCTCCTGCAAGATCGATAATGAAGGAATGGCCTGTATGAGTGCTAGTCCACTGCGAGGTTGCTCTCAGGTGAATGGCTGCTTCCTGCGCCATCTTTTTTACCATAATATCAAGAGGTATTAAGCAAAGAACATCATTAAGCGCTTCCGATGAAGTGGACCTAAGCGCTTCGCTGATACATACGGCCGCAGTTCTTTGTACTTTCCCTAACAATTTGCAATTAGACTGTGTTTTTAGTGCTGTCCACCACACAGATACACCGTATAACAAGATTGGCCTCACTATAGCTGTGTTAATCCAACGTTCAATGTTCGGGATAAGTCCCCACGTTTTACCTAAAACTTTCCTACAGGCATATAAAGCAACATTGGTCTACCTAGTTCACTCAAGAATATTCGGTTTCCAGCTTAACTTTCTATCCCAAATAACCCCTAAGTATTTTGCCTCTTCCACGAAGTTTAGCAGAGTGCCATCCACACGTGGAGGAATTATGCGCGGAATTTTATATTTCCTCGTAAAATGGACCAGTGGAGAGCAGCGACGCGTCTACAGAAGGCACTAGTAAAAGCTCATTCAAACGGCATCTATACACTATTAAAACCTGATGGAAGCTACACTGTTAACTCGTATGAAACTAATCATCTACTACTACAGACGCATTTTCCGGGATGTGTATTTGAAGAAGGCACCCATCGGACACTGGGGAGGGAATACTATTCAGTGATATATGGTCAAGAAGAACTTCCAGGTAAACTTTTTACGTCCGATAACGTACGTTGGCCATATCTAAATTAAGCCCATACAAATCTCCGGGACATGATAGAATCTACCCGTGCCTACTACAGCAAGGCATTGATTCCATTGTCTCTCCACTCACGTGGATTTTTAAATCCAGCCTTTTGTTAGGCCATATTCCTCTCGAATGGAGAAAGGTTAAGGTCGTTTTTATACCAAAGGTGGGTAAAAACCCCGAACAATTGCCTACATCATATAGACCGATCAGCCTAAGCTCCTTCTTTTTAAAGACAATGGAGAAAATACTGGAACTCAACATTAGGGAGACTACCTTGAAGAGTCTTCATTGACATTCAAGGGGCCTGTGACAACACGTCATACAATGCAATTAAAGCTGCTATGCAGATTAAAAATCTTCCATCTTTTATCATATACTGGATTCTAATCATGCTTAAAAGCTGAATCATAACCTTTGAGCTTTGTGGAATTCGTAACACGCTCACTGCCACTAGAGGATGTTCCCAAGGAGGGGTACTTTCACCTCTTCTGTGGACCCTAGTCGTGGACGAACTTATTGCAAGTCTCAACAACCATAGTTTTGACACCAATATACATGCGGATGATCTGGTCATCTCAAGTCTGGGCAGTCATAACGGCGATATCGGATAGAATGCAGAGCGCCCTCCGTATAACTTCAAAATGGTGTAAGGAAAAAGGGTTAAGTATCAATCCTGACAAAACAATTCTGGTACGCTTCTCTAGGAAAAGGATCCTAAATTTGATAAGGCCTACCCTGGATGGAAAAGTCATTGACTTTTCAAATGAGGTCAAGTATTTAGGACCCACTAAGATTTAATTACACGCAATTCAACTCGTGCTCTTTTTGCCTGTCAACGCCTCCATGGCAAAATGAGGGGCCTCAAACCGAAAATGATACATTGGACGTTTGCAAGCATTGTTAGCGCTATGATTACGTGTGCAGCACTTGCATGATGGCCCCTCCAACAACGTACAGAAGCAAACCAACTGACAAAGCTGCAAAGAATGGCGTGCATTAGTATCACTGGGGCAATAAGAACATACCAATCTGAAGCTCTGTGTGATATAACTGGGCTATCAATAAAAATATTTGTTTTTTTAAATTCTAGTGGAAAATAAAATAGTTTTAATTATAATAACTAATGGAATTTTTTTCGGAGTGCACTTAAAAATTTTAACAATATAGTTAGATTGATCTTTAATGTTATGTACAAAAAAGTTTTAATTTAAGCTTATTATAAATGAAGTCTCAGCTGCCCAAGATAATCAAAAATAACTTCGTCCAGGTGGCATATTTACAAAAACAATAAAAATTAATACAGATGTACTAATTATAAAATTTTGCACACAAAATATACAAAAAAAAATTAATGTAGAAAAATTAGTCCATCAAAAAAGGTTGATGACAATCACTTTTAGCAACCCATCAAAAAACTGTTGAATTTTTCAAGCCAGGTTTAAACATATTGATAGGTGCATATCAAAAAATTGTTCTACTTACCTAGGCTTGGAGTGATTTGCTTTTTTTTAATAAAAAACTTAATGTTAGTAAAAATGCAAAATTTTGTTCTCGTTACTTGAGAAGCTTAAAATTATTCAAAATTAAGTAAAAAGTAGGAAAAATGTTTGAAAGAACATGCATTTTTGTCATTTCTTTCGGTATATTTTTCCTTCAGTTACCTGCGTTATTTCTTGAGCAACATTATAATTATCCATAACATCAACTTCACTTGTGGGCAAAGCGGAAGCCATTTTAAGTGTTGTTGCAATACAATTTATAAGCGATACTCCTCAAAAATGTTAACTAATTCTGTTTATTTAATTAAGTGTATTGTATATACAGTTATCTTGGCACCAGTAGAAAAGGAAAAAGCTTTTAGGCCAATGATGGGAAATAATAAATGTATTGAATTTTTGAACCAAATAATGCTTTGGATTTAAATGCTTTTTTTTAAAAAAGCGTTTAAGTAACAAAAGAACATCTAATTAGGCCTTTAAAAAACACTAAAGGGGTATTCACGATTTGGTGTATTTGTGATAAATTTTTACAAAAAAATACAATACTTACAACTAATTATTAACGAACCTTCAATAAAGTATTGTATTTTTAAAATCAGCTGATTTGTGTAGTGTATTGTGAAAATTTCCAAACAAAAGAACATATTGTTTGGAAATTTTTATTAAAATCATCAATAAACTAAAGTAAATTAAAACGAAACACTAAATTATATTATTTTTTATTAAATAAACTCACAGTGTTGCCGAAAGCTTTCCTCATGCTGAGTAGAAATGCTTTTGTGATCAGCTGATCTAATACACAACGAGATTTACAAAGAATACAATAGGGTTTCGTCGTTGTATTTTTGCCACAATACAAGGGCAAATACACCACATCGTGAATACCCCTTATGTTTTATTTTTAACGTATTTCCCAATGAGTATTCATCAATCCCCATAAATTTTAGTTTATTTGATATGCCTTGTTTTTTTTTACACATATTCCAACTCTTTCCCCAAACATTACTGGCCCATTTTATTGTGTGCTTATTGTGCCGATTATTGCACTTAAATTTCACCTTGACTTAAATTTTTTTGTAAAAATATTTACAAGTTCAAATTCGATTTTTTTTTTAGTAAACATACTAACTCCAATTTTTGTCAATGATTTTCAACTAATTTTGTTGCTAATTGTATTTAACTACATTTTGAAAAACACACAATGCAAGCAGAACTATAATAAAAACAACAACAACAACAACAGTAACAACAAAATACCATCGCCTTATTTGCGATCTTCCACATCTTGTCTGCATTTCGTTTGCCGAACAACTAAATCCTTTTAATTTTTCAACATGTCAAATAGGCCTTTCTTTCGAACCTGTCGTCGCGATATGTTCTTTATTGTCGTTACCTTTTTAATAAAATGTCATAACGGCAACAAGCAACATATTCGTGCTCGCCAAATGCAAGAAAGTAAAACAAACAAACAAACATCAAGAACTTCAATATGGATAATGTCAAAGTTTGAGTAGGTAGCATTATAATAGGTTGCATGAAATTTAATTCTATCGAAAGAAGAGACGACATCGACAACTTTACAAAAATCTGAGCAGGAAAGCAAGGGACAGCCTTCGACTGATAGGCTGTCTAGAAAAATAAACAAGCGCCAAACTATCGATGTCGCACAGTTGCACAGTGGTTCAACACTAAGCTAGTGGAAGTTTAAAGTGTTTTAAAATGTAAAAAATATTGAAATTTCCATAAATTGCAGCAGTGATGCATCTAGAAAATGCTAGTGAGAACTGTCACCCCCCCTACCCCCTGGCGTTTAAATTCAATATTGAATTTATTCATTTTACCTAAAGACATTGAAAAAGTTGCAGGATATGCAATAATCAATTGAAGCGAAACGAATATTGGGCGCAGATTTAAAAAAATTTCCGTTTTTTGCCATCAGCACGACTGTAGAAGCTATAGACAAAAATCTAAAAAAAGAATATTTTTCTTAAAATAACAATAACTGTGTTTTATAAGCGAGTTGTAAAAACCGAACGCTTATTATATGAAAAATTGCTTATTTAGCAAGTATGAACCGACTTTTCATACAATAAGCTGTCTTTGAAAAACTCGCTTGGAAAAAAACAGTTAATATATAATACCAAAGTGAATACGTAAGTATTGAAAAAAAATCGAAAAAGTCAACACAATAGCAACTTTCAGATTTTTTCAGAGTACGACATATTGAAGTGAATTAATTTAAAAAAAAGGAGTTATGCATAATTTATGCAGTATTTTTATTGTATTTTGCGATGAAACGTTAATTTCTGGCAAAATATTTTCACCATCCTATTTTTTCAGTCACTTTCGAAATGGCTATCGTTTCCAGTTGTGTGACACCGTATGTAACTAGTTGTGGGACACCTTTTTTTTGCATTTAAGGTATGCGTTTGATTTACAATTTGTCAAATATCATCGTTTTTGTCTACATATCCTATTTAAATTGTGTTTTCTTGCATGTTTACGCATTTTTCGCCATGTCAACCCCAGAGCAACGGGAATTTGTCCATAAATCCTAGATATCTTCTCCGATGCTGACTTTGTTCAAGCGGTTCAGCAGAATCGGGTTGATGAAGAAGATCAGCGCCGCATCATCATCATGGGCGTTGGACGTGATGAGGAAGTAGTCTCAACACCACAATTTTCCACATCTAGAGGTTTCACATCCAGATCTTTTTCGGTCTTTACTGTCTTTTGGATGAAATTAGCCCTTCTCAACCAAATGCAATCAGTGCAAACGGGGAGTGCATTTGAAGTGCGCTGACATGCAAACAAGCAATTTTATATGCACACATTGCACTTCTGATTTGGATGATGAAGAAGATGATGACATGTAGGAAGTACCACTTTCTGTGGTTTTTCGTGCCATTAAAGGATTCCAAAATAAATAAATTTTGATATTTTTCGTATTTTTGTGATTTGTATTTATATTTTCCCATTTTTAGTGGATTTTTCAAGGTGTCCCACAACTGGCTTCAAATTTTTTTTTGGCAAAAAACTAACCCTTTATAAAGTAGGTCGTTAAATTTTTCTGGTTGACTAAATCAATATAACTACTTCAGCAAAAATTTAGCTTCTTTTCCGTAGCTATGCATGTTCACCTATTAAGCCCTTGATCAAAAGTTATGAGCCAAAAACCTAACGTGTCTCAAAACCGGAGACAATCCTTTACATAAAAAAAACAACTATTTTTCATAGTTTTGAGGATATCGATTTCAGTCTTCAGAGTTGATAATTTTTTTTTAGATTTGTCTATATTCTCAAGGGCTGAAAAGTCTTAGGCCTGACGATAAGAAAGCGATTTTTTTAATGAAAAGCCAGTTATTTTTCTAACTTATATTCTTCTTCTTCTTCTAGTTTAAGGTTTCCCTAACATTTGGATGCCTTTCTCTTAGTGGTTGGCGTCAAATCCCTTAAAATAACCATTTGTTTCCAACTCAACCTCATCATTTGAGTTAAATCGCTTGCCGACGAGCCATTTTTTCGTCTGTGAAATAGGAAATTATTGCTGGAGACTTAGCGAATACGGTGGATGGGAAACAAATTTATACCGCATTTTCTTCAATTTATTTGTCATATTGCGAGTCGAGTGAGCTGGAGCATTGTCTTGATAAAACAACATTGTTTCTTCTTCATTTGTGAACGATTTGTCTTGACTTCAACGCCAAATGGATCCAGTAGTATAAAGTTCTATTATTATTGATCACTATTATTCTCCGGCAGACGTTGTCCTGCCAAGAAAATGACAAGAAATGCCAAATATATTCACCATTTTTAGTACAGTGGCTGAAAGTAACCATATGAAGTAAATAATAAAATTTTAGTCTAATGCGAACCAAACCGTCGGAAATAAAGCATTTTCATTGTTTTGTGGGCGGTAAAAGAGAGCGTTGAGACCAATTTTTAGTACAGTTGCTGAAAGAACCCATACAAATTTTAGCTCAATCGGCCCAGTAGTCAATTTTAATGATTTCCCAAGAAGTTGGCGTATATATAGTGAGACCACGCCCATTTTAAGTACAGCTACCGAAAGTAACCGTGCAAACTAAATTACCAAAATTTAGTCTAATACGACCAAATCCACCTGATTTATAGTGTTTTCACTGACTCACAAGTCAAAGTAAAAGGGGACGATAAACCCATTTTTAGTACAGATGACCAAAAGCCATACAAACTAAATAACCTAATTTTAGTTTTATTTGACCCAAACCGTCTGAAATATAGGATTTTTATTGATTTTGGGCAGTAAAAGGAGATGTGGCAAATTTTTTTTGTTCCCAAATCATCTCATATCTGAAACAAATCGACTGCCAAAGTTTCAGGTCAATCGGTCCAGTAGTTTTTGAGTCTATTGCACTCACACAGACGTCATTTTGCTTTTTATATATGTAGATTTCACCATGTTGACGGTAGTCAGTGAGGCTTATACTCGTATCATGTGCATTTCCAAAAATACTGGCTAAAACTTTGCCTGCCGATTGTTGTGTTTTTGAGCGATTTGACTGTCGATTGGACTCATATGCTTAGTAATCGATCCATAGTTACAGATCGCATCAAAAATCCTTTTTACGACTAAACAGTTTTGCTATGAAAGGTACCCAACGCGAGTAAATTTTTTTATGTGTAAACACCCACCCAGCATTTGGAAGATTGTTTTCTAGACAATCACCCGAACGAGTCTTTTTCGAGTCCTCTTGGTGATCTACAAAAACAAAAAACATGTCGTGTGTGGAAGCATATTTTGATCCTCACAGTTGATCAAAAACTGACTTTTTGTTTTTCGTGGGAACAAAGGGGATATTGAACAAATCGTGTGCGGAAGCATATTTTGATCCGCTGGGCAATTAGAAACTGACTACTATTTTCGTGGTACTCAGAAACTAATGGGGTATTGGACAAAACGAAACAAACAAAATTGTTAATCACCATTTCTTCAGTCTTGGCTGGACAGTCGTGGTGTGGAGTTGAAAATTTAATCAAGTGATTGTATGTAATTAAAATGAATCTAAAGCAAAATAAAAGTAATTAAAAAGTCTAGCTAAGAAAGAAGCTTTAAAAGTAGTATCGCCAAAAAACTTTGAATGAAGTTGTCAACTTAGCACTTATATTTAATTCGAATGTTTGTTTAAACTCTTTTAACAGCCACGTAACAGAATTTTAGCAAGCCGATTCTACCTTGCATTTTATGAAATTTACGAACAAATTGGAGTCGTTTTCGGTTCTATTATAACAATCGAAAATGCGCTAATTTTCTGATAAAAAAAGACTCATTTTTTGAGAGAAAATGGTACCCTACTGCTTGAAGCGTCTTTTTCAAGTCGTTCCTTGATCTCCAAAACACAAAAAAAGAAAAGTTAAAAAACGACTCGAATATGACTCGAAAATGAGTCGTTTTTTAATCCTTTTTTGATATTTTGTGGATCAAAAAACGACGCTGATTTAGCCACCCTATTATAAAAAAATTACATAATTTTGAAATTCTGACAACGGATTCGGATTAAGCGACCCATTTTTACCTGGTGTTCGTGCCAGCACTGAATTCGTAAAAATAAAAATTAAGGTGGCAACCCTATTAACCATGTTGAATTTGTTAAATGATAAATGGTAAAATTCTTAAAAAAATATTATTAGGTGGCAACACTATTATAAAAAAATGACATAAATTTGAAATTCTGACAACGGATTCGGATTAAGCGACCCATTTTTACCTAGTGTTCACGCCAGCACCGAATTCGTAAAAATAAGAAAAATTAAGGTGCCAACCCTATTAAATTTATTGAATTTTAATGCCCTCTGGTGGGCATTCAAGAATGATATAAACTACATACGTTCCTTTGTAGGTGTTAGCTATCTAATTTCCTGGAAACATTTTCAATCGCCTCAGAATCGCCAACGAACCGCTTAGAAAATAAGCCAATCGCCGGCGTGCTCATTTAGGAGTTTCCCAGGAATCGCCGATTGTATGCAGCTGAGGCCATAAAAGTGACTCGCCGGGAAGATTCGCAAACGAATCGCTTAAAGGGTTCGTAAGTGATTCGCTAAAAAGAGTCGCTAGTAAATCGCCGAGAGTGGCCTTAAGCGATTCACTGGAATGACACTCAAACGAATCGCCAAGTGAAGTTCTTAGCGATACGCTAAGAGTCCACACAAATCGGCAAAGGGTTCCTAAGCAATTTGCTTGCCACTCTTGTCGGCGAATCGCTTTTAGGGTTTCTCAGCGACTTGTTGCGAAGCGTCTTTGTTGATCGTTACGAATTGTTTTATAGGGGAAATTCTTTTCCAAATTCAAACAAAAAGATCGACCACTGCAAATGGTGTTGATATGAATATTTTTACTTTGTATATTTTTAGAATATTTCAATAGTTCAGTTTTCAGAATTCTCCAGAGTCTGCTTCATATTTCAACGATCGATTTTTAGCATTTTTAAAAAAACCAACTTCTAAGGATCGCTTTTAGCAAATTTAGGAAGATTTTAGCATTTTTGTTAAATCGCGCATTCATCGCTTGGGCAGCCGAAAAGCGATCAATCTTCCAACGATCGCTGGAATGGGAGAAGGAAGATTTTGAATATGTTTCTTGAATCGCGCATTCATCGCTTAGGTGATCGAAAAGCTATTCATCTTTCAATGATCGACGGAATGAGCCAAGGAAAATTTTTCTTATGTCACGCGTTCATCGCTTGGGCGATCGAAAAATGATCCCCGGATGCGCCTTTCGTTTTTCAGATAATTGCATAAAATTCAATTTTACCTTCAGATCATTTAACACAATTCCTTCAACTGTATTTTTTCGCATCATGAAGCGGTATTTTATCAAAACACGAAAATCACTTCTTTCCAAGGTAAACAAAAACACAGAGATAGCGTCTCCTCTAGGACAATAACTTGAGATCGCGTTAATAAATTGGCATGAAATTTTAACAGCAATCTGGTTAATTTTTTATTTGTGACGCCAGCTATGTGTCAGGCGCAAGGACTTTTTAAGCCAAAGTATATATTTTGAAACGCTGTAACTTTTATAGGTATACTTCCTAATATTTAAAAAAATTTCTTCTATCTGATGTTGTGACTCACAACGAGGTATTCCCCAAAATATTGTCTTTCTACTAGTGGCCAAGTGCTGGCAATGAAAGTTGATCCACCGCAACAACTAAGCGAGCGATCAACGTTCATTGCATTGCGGCACTTTTATATGAATTCAATGCCAAGGCCAGTCAATTAAAACAAAAATAAGACAATAAAATTAACACTGATCTACCGCAACAACAACTGGGCGATCAGTTTTCATTTTATTCAGAGACAACAAAATATTAAAATCAATTTACCTCTGGTTTCTGCTTGTAGTAAATTGTTTGCTTTATTATATGAAAAAATGTTGAACATTAATAAATATTTTTAATTTTGCTTATATCATTTAAAAGATGGGACGTATTTTAAATTCCATAAAATTGTTTGGCAACCTAAATTTTACAGTAATAGAATATAAAAATGAAATAAATAAACGTATCAGAGACAAATTCTCAAGAACTCAATCTGAAGTCAATTAACTTTTTTTGCCCTGTTGGAATTATAAAGTTTTATTTTTTTGATAAAGTTTTTGTAATGTAAGATAAATTTTTTTTTCGTTCGATTTTGCTAAAGCTTAGGTAAAAATAAATTTGTGAGGAATTTATGCAGATTTTAGTATTTTGATGATATCAATTTGTAAAAGAAATAGGCATGGTTTTCGTTCGATTTAGTTCATATATACACTTAAAAAGTTTTTTCGAATAAACGCTTTTATACTTTTAGTTCCAATAGTTTCAAAATGACAGCTACAATTATGTTTATAGATGTTTAGAAACTCATTAGACAGACTGACATAAGCCAAGTAGACGATTATAGCAATTTATCTATTTATGTGGCGAAATTGATTAAGAAAAGATATACAATTTTTTGCATGTAATCGTCGGTAGGATGACATAACGACCACGGACATAATTGAATTGGCACTTGAATTGAAATGAACATTCTGACCGTCTGAATGTTGCTACCACAACAACAACATTCTGCACAAGGGCAAATCAGATTTTTTAATACGGACATAATGTCCATGGACCCTATGTCCGTTTTGGTTTGAACATTAGGCCTGTTTCCGTACTTGATTCAAGTTACTTGAAGTTGCTTGAAAGAGTTATTTTACAAATTTTTGAAACTCGAGAGAGAAGAATAACATGCAAAATTTCACTATCTATTCTATTACAATTACTTGAATTAGTACGGGAACAGACCAATTATGTCCGTTTGCGAAGTAGACATAAGGTCCATGAACTTTATGTCCGTTCGAAACAGACCGTGGACGCTATGTCATCCCAATGTCATCGTCACCTTATGATCATTTAAAACGTTGCAAAGATATGTTTTCCAAATTTAACACCATCAAATATAATTTGACTTTAAAAAATATGTTACAAATTCTTAAAATATTGATAAAAATAAAATTTGTAATACAGCGCAAAGTGAATTTCTAAATAGTGTACTTTTAATGATTAACTTTGAATGAAACAAATGAAACGATTTTAAAAATGGGATTTATGCCATGTCTTAAGTATTTTTAAACTCTGAAGGTCGCTATCATTAAGTAAAGACGTAAAATGTCAAGAAGTTAAGATGATTACAATCGGTCAATGCATTAAAAATTTAGAGTCAAATTATCAAAACGTAAACAATGCTTTCAGACTTTTACTATAACTCCTCAAGTCCAATACTATAACTCCTAAAGAGCAATTGATGGCGAAAATCAATGCAGAATTATATTTACGCATAATTTTTTTAAAATGTAGAAATTTTCATCTGTATCAAATGTTTGCATAAAAAATATATAGCGAAAACGACAAGACATAGTTTTTGGTTTTTTAAAAAAGCATAGGTAGGAAATTTTTTCTAATTTTTTTTTTATTATAATAAAACTTTTGCTCCCATATTCCATGAAACTACGTTCCAGTACCTAAACTATTTTAAAGTTTTTACACGAGAGCGTTTCAAAATAAGAATAAAAGCTAATGATAGCACAAGTATACACGGTTTTGGAGCTGAGCAACTACAAGTTATTCCTAAAGCTATTTGAGGCGCAGAATTTGAATCTGGGTTCCGTTTTTCCAGATTGGTTCTAGTTTTCGAGATATTGCATAATTACCGTTATTTGCGTTTTTAAAAAGATGATGTCACTTAAATGCAAATATCTTCAAAAATATTCGTCGGTTGATGTGATTATTATTTTTTATTGAAAGATAATAAAATTGCTAAAATAACCATGGGTCGTTTGTGAAGATTAGTCAAGAAATGACAGTGTTACAGTGGACACAATTTCAAAATTCATGAAAAATTTGATGATATTTTGAAATTTTGCTCTTTTCAACTAATTTGTTTTACACAAAACAATTGAAAATTTTGCTGTTTTATTACATAGGACATTAGTTTATTTCAATACGAACATTTTGCGCCGAACAAGACCCAGATTGGTGCAAAAATGACAAAGCTACAGAAGATTTAGTGAATTAACCCACTTTTAGCTTCCAAATGATTGGCGGTTATATATCGACTGCAGCAGGTTAAGCTTGAAAGCTGTTTTGTTGCACAAAGGTTATGAAAAGCAGTTAACGTTAAAGAATCGTATGAGTCCATGTCTAAATAACTGTTGCATGCGGATACACACCATTTCGTGTAAGATAACAAAACGAGAGATTACAATTTTTTTTTTTTTTATTCAATAAAAAGTGATTATTTAGAAATGAAGAGTCTTCGAACTGATTCGTTTGTATTGCTTGGGATCTGTTTCACGCAGTATAGTCCAACAGTAGTCGCTCATCATGCCCTCGTCCCAAAATCCTTGATAGCGTCTTTCTATTTTCGCCAAATCTTGGTGTAGTCGCTCTCCTTGCTCGTCGCTCGTATCACCTAAGTTTTCAGGGAAAAAGTCGAGATGGGAATGGAGGAAATGCATTTTGAGAGACATTCGAGCTCCAATCTTGCGATAATTTTGCAACAAACTGTCGATTATTTCCTTGAAATCCGGGGACTTGCGGTTACCAAGAAAGTTGTGAACAACATCTTGAAATGATGCCCATGCTGCTGCTTCATTAGGCGTTAAAACTGCTATAAAATTGCCGTCGGCCATTAATTTTCGAATATCAGGTCCAACAAATATTCCCTCTTTGATTTTAGCGTATGACAATTTGGGAAACACCTTGGTTAAGTAATTAAAAGCCGGTCCTTCAGGATTGAGTGCTTTGACAAGGTTTTTGATAAGGCCAAGTTTTATGTGGAGAGGTGGCAGGAAAATGTTCTGTGGATTCACAAGTGATGTAAAAGAGACGTTTTGTTTTCCTGGTTCATAACTAGTTCGACGTGGCCAATCATATTTCACATAATGTTGATCAGTTGCACGGCTATCCCACAGACAAAAAAAGCAAAAAAATTTCGTAAAACCAGATTGCATCCCCATTAAGAGGCCAACGACCTGTTGGAATAGTATGCAAATAATTTATTCTTTAACATTAAATATGCATTTATTTTCAAACCTTTAAATCGCCACAAATTTTCCATTGATGCTCATTGTATTTGATCTTGGTCAAAAGTTTACACATTATATCGTAGGATTCCTTCGTTTGTACTGCATGAGCAATCACAATAGATGGTTTCAAATTTCCATTGTGTATCAGACCAGCCTTCAGGCTGTATTTTGAACCATCTATAAACAAACGCCATTCATTTACATCGTATGGTGTATTCATCGCTTGAAATAAACCGTTGATGTCATCGCAGAAACATATGTTATCTTCTTTTTTGAAAAACGGTAAAAGCGCCTGATTTCTGGTTCTGTAAACAGTGACTTTTGTTTCAGTGTGAAGACAGTTCCACTCCTGCAACCGTGATGCGAGCAATTCTGCTTTTTGTTTCGATAAATCCAAATCACGAATCAAGTCATTCAGCATACTTTGCGATATTTTATGTGTTTCTTCCATGTTAAAATCTTCGGTCGGTGAAGAACAGTTCGTCGGTGACGAACTGAAACTTCCCCTGGAATTTGCACTCACACCTGGGCAAATTGGCAAAGGGTCATTATTCGTACGCAGAACTGGCTTGGACACTGATGACACGTCAGCATATTTATACTTTGATAGTTTTTTTGCATTAAGACCGACCACATTCATCAAGCAAAAATAACAATCATCTACATGATTTTTTGGCTCTCTCCATAACATTGACATTGAAAATGAAAAGTACACTTCTTGACCAAGTGACCACTTGTACAGTTTTGTGCTACACGCTTTACAAAATAATTTCGGTACCCACGGCTTATGAGTGTTTTTCACAGAAACACCAAAATAATACGAATATGCATCTCTCAGCGCTTTTGATATATTTTTTCCACTTTTCCCGATAATATAACATCCGCAAACATAACAAAAACACTTAGAATCAACTTTGCACTTCTTTCTTTCCATTTTCACAGGTTTTGAAACATAAAAATAACTTAAAGATTACAATTGAAATGACGTTTTTAGCAATGCCAACAGCTGATTGTCGTTATTACAGTGCAGTGCAGCCAACATGCAAGAACTCGAAAACTAGAACCAATCTTGAAAAACAAAAACCGGATTCGAATTCAGCGCCTCAAATAACGTTAAGATTTGTTCTCATCGAATCAGCTCCAAAAGTTGACCGGAATTTGTAAACTTGTGTAATGAGAGAGAAAATCATTTCCGCCGAATTGTAAGAACTACCTACAATTTTTACTTGAGAAATTTTGCTCGGGAAAGAAGTGATAAGAATGACAAAAATTTCAAACATCAATTCATTACAAACTGCTTTGTGCGATTGCACTAAATTGTCATCGCAAAATAAATAACCAAATATAAACTCTTATGTCTCTTTCCCATTATTTACTCAAGCAGGTATTTAAATCTACATTTCAAAAAACCTAACCACTGTGCAAACGCAAGCTCGAAAGCAATTACAATTTTATAAGCTACATATATGAGGGCATAGACTGCGCTAATATAGACAAAACATTGCAGAAAAATTACCAGAAACACCTGCTCTTACTGGCACCAATCAGCCATGTTGTCGTCATCGTGTACTTGTTCTGTATTTATGTACAACAAGCGGCTTGGTCGACAAATCGTTGTAGCGCGCGAGTCATACAGAATAAATTATGTTAATCAACAAATAAATTTGAGCCAATCGAATGTTTTGCAACAAGTTCATTTAACGTGAAGGAGTTTATTGCATAAATATGTTAGCAAAAAAAAAGCAGTAAAAAGCAAAAAATACATTTGCATACATGTATGTTTAATCAAATTGTTATAGAAAGATTTATGAACGCATAAACACTCGATTTATATCGGGCCAGTTTTTATCGGGTCTTTTTTAACCCTTTTCTAAAAAAGTTTAAACATGCTCTTAAAAGAAATCCCAGAGGGTTAAAACATTCTATAAACGCTTTGGACAATATTTATCTACAGCTAACTTTTGTGGAGAAAAAAGGTGAGTTTTTAATTTCCAAGTTTAAAAATAGATGTATGTATAGTTACTTACTTAAATTTTCAACTATTGAAAAGACACACAAAAATGCCGAGACACGCAGACTTCATTTTCGGTCGTAGAGTTTAGTGGCACAATCAGTTTTTCCCAATCAGGTCAAAATCTCGAGATATTCATTTTTTTTTTATATTTGACCTTCAAATTTAATGCTGTTCAAGCAAGAAAAAATTATTTGATATTTCTGGAGCAGATGCATTGACGGAACGCTAGTGTCAAATCTGTGGCGACATGTTGTAACTTCACTATCGAAGCGAACATCGAAGTGAAGCTTTCGATCTGGCAGTATGTTGTAATATTTTCGTTCGACAGGCGATTTGGTTTGTTTCGAAGTTATTTTCGAACATTTAACAGCTTTTTTTCTGATACTTGGCATGATAAATAACGTGAATCAATATTTTAAAAATTGTTTTATTAATAAAAAATGTCAATTAAACTAAAAATTATAAATTAATTATTTATTAATTATAATATAATTACAATTATAAATAACATTGTTTGGCAAAACTAAGGGTAACTTAATTTGAACAAACAGTTCTAAGGTAACCATATAAATACTTTTATTAAAGCCAATACTTTTATTATTCCACTAACTTAAAATCATTATTTAACTCTTCTATGTTATATAAATAATATATAATAAATAAAACCATGCTTACATGGATAAATATTTCCGTTTATAATTACTTCGCTTCTCGATCACTGCCACCAAAATAAAGTGATATTTTATCGCAAATATCGCCTGTCGAAAGTGTTACAACATACCGACTTTCGATAATTTCGACAACTTCGAAACTTTCGAAGTTATAACATGTTACCACTGGTTTGCCAAATTTCGACTCAGACAATTTTGATGTTGACCACATTCTGGCAGGCCAGCTGAACGACGAATAACACTGCGAGTGTTATAACACTTTTACACCGCTTAGAGATTAAATTCATCGTATTTGCCGTTCGTGATAATTGTTCACTAGGCATAGGGAATACATATGTTCTTTTTTTATATATATATATAAACATGCAATAACAGTAGAGTTCAGCTACTACAGCTTTTTCGCACTTTCTCCTCATTAGATCATCTTAAGAAGCAGTCCAAATAACATTAAAATATTTCAATGATATCGATAAGAGTGGTCCAAAACAATCTAAAGTGAAAAAAATTTACCCACCATAATATGGGTTGGGCTCAGGGACAACACAAGACATAACAACTAACCATGCGTTTACATAGATCTAATCATACATTAGTTTTCAATCTACTTTTGAGTTGATCTTTCGATAAGTTAACATCAAAAAAGCTAAAGTTGTTAACAAAGGTACTCATGCGATGTAAAGGAGCAGTAGCCATATAATTTGTTCTACTAAAAGGTAAGTAAATTAAATTGTTAGCATTTCTACTGCTTCTGCGGTTAGTGTTAAAATTTATAATAGTTAGGAGTTCTGGTGAATCGAATACACCAGTTATGAGTTGGTGTAAATAGACGATATCTGCAGACTTCCTTCTCTCATTCAAAGATAGCATTTTTAATAGTTTTAAACGATCCTCATAAGGAGGAAGGTTTAAAGTGTCAGCTGCACTTAAGCCCCTTAGAGCAAACCGAACAAAACGTTTTTGGATTCTCTCTATACGTTCAACATGCACATTATAACTTGGGGACCAAACTTGACTTGCATACTCTAGGTGAGGTCGCACAATTGCATAATACAGCGTTGTAGTTGTGATCATACTATTAAATTCTTTGGCCCAGCGTTTCATAAACCCGAGCACAGAAGATGCTTTTTTACAAATGTAATCAATATGAACGTTAAACGATAGCTTAGAATCCATGCATACACCCAGATCTTTGACAGCATCTACACGACTTAAAGCAGTATCTTTTATCTTATTATCAAAAATTAAATTATTCCTTTTTCGCGAAAAGGTCATAGTTTGGCATTTATCTGGATTTAGAAACATATTATTTTTAGAACACCAAATTTCAAAGGATTTCAAATCAGACTGGACCAGATCGGAATTGTCTTTAGCATTAATTGTTCTGTATATTTTCATGTCATCTGCATAGATAAGTAGATGAGAGTGTTTGATGATGTGGGTTACATCATTAATGGCTAAAATAAACAGAAGTGAACCAAGGTGGCTACCTTGAAGAACACCTGATTCAGCAATAAATTCAGCTGACAATACGCCGCGAAATCGTATTCGATAAGATCGCTCTGTCAGATACGATTGAATCCAGCTTACAAAAAATTGTGGAAAACCCATTAACTTTAGTTTAAATAGAATTAAGTTGTGTGGCAGTTTATCAAATGCTTTACTAAAATCAGTGTAAATACAGTCGACCTGGTTACCTGAATAAAATGAATATAAGCAAAACGTTGTAAAATCTAGGAGATTAGACACAGTGGATCTGCCAGAAACAAATCCATGCTGACGAGTTGTCATGACCTTCCCACAGTGAATTTTCACACGATCATAAACGAGCCGCTCAAAAAGTTTTGGAATAGACGAGAGTTTCGCGATAGGCCTGTAGTTGTTTATATCGTTCTTACAACCTTTTTTATAAATAGGACTTATAAAATATTTTTTCCAAAAAAGTGGGAAAATACTTTCGCTAATTGATTTATTGAATAACATGCACAGTGGTTGACTTAGAACGGAACCGCACTGTGTTAACACTGCGGCAGGAATTACGTCAGGTCCAGCATTAAAATCCTCATCGATCAATCCAATATACTTTAAAATATCCTCTGAAGTAAAGGATATAGAATCCAACGAAACCCTGGATGTAGAGTTCATATATTCAAAGTACTCTTCATCAGGATTGAAAGAGTCTGAACAAAATTTAAGAGATCTTTTAAGAGATTGTCAAATAGACCACAAATTACGACAGGATCGTCAGTAAATCCGTCAGAGGTTTTAAATGATGAAGGGAATCCATCAGATTTTTTTTGGTGTTTATGAAACCCCAGAATTTCTTCGGATCAGACAATATTCTCAGCTTAATACTGTCTAAATAATTTTGATAGAAGGTAGCTGAGCAATTTTCAAAATCCAGAAACAAACGCTTGTAGATTTCTAGGTCATTCAAGTTTAAGCTACAACAGACATATTTTTTCCATGCCCTATTCCTGCTGTTGCGAAGAATCCTTAACTCCTTTGTGTACCAGGGGTAAGCACAATTTTTCGTAAATTTGAGGCTATATGGCACGGACAGAAAAAACATAGCAAAGATTTCCATATAAAAAAAAAATTAATTGAATCATCAAGAGTGTTATTATTAACCTATTCTAAAATAACATGAATTTAACTTTGAAGTAAATGATTCAACTTCAAAAAGTCAGCTTTTTTAAAATTGAATTCATAAACTTTATCTATTGAGTTAGACTTTACTGTATTATCCTATATTCTTACGGAAAGAAATTTGTGTTGTCGCTTGTGATTTTCTTCTCAAACGTCAAGAAAATGACGTTTACTGGCCAAATCAGACAATGAAAAACTTTAAATCTTATATATTAATAGGCAAACATCAAATGTTTTCGTACACTTTTTCGATATTAATTTTAGAATAAGGGCAATAAAACTTATATCATTCAAAAGGTACTGCGCCCTATATGTGCAGAATCATTTTAGATTTTAAATTTATGACCTCTGACCCGAAATATTGACGTTGAAAGTTTGTATTATTTTTAATAAGGAAACTCAGGGCTAAGAAGAGGTATATAGAATAGTGAATGAGGTATCAAATAAAAGATCTGGCTGCACAGTATGATAAAATTTTAGACTGGTGACCTTCGACCTGAAATATGAGCGTAATTAGAGCATTTATTATATAAAAGCTAAACTATAACAGATGGAAAAATATAATGTAAGAATAAATTTTAGACATTGATAAGGTGTGCAAAAAATACTTCCGACATTTTGCGCCATCTCTTACGGATACCCTGCAATAAGCATTTTTTGACGTAGAATTACGTCTTACAGCGCGGTTTGTATGGGGGTCATTTTTACGAAATTTTTCAAAGTTATATTTGACACTTTGGGGTATACCTACAGCCTTTAATATTCGTCGTACAAAGAAAAAAAAATGCCGAAATATCAGTTTTAGTGGGAATAAAACGAAAATCTAATAAAATAGCAAAATCTAAGAAGATGAAAAATTCATATATTCGTATGAGAAATGCACAAGCTGCTTAGCTGCTTAGATGCAGTAGCTGCTTATGTTGTTTTTAAGGTTGTTGTTGTTGTTGTGTTTGCTTGTTTGGTTCGTAATCACGTCGCTCGTTGTTTTGCTGCTTTTGTTGTTGTTTTTTATTAATATGAATGTAAAACATACATACATAAATACACATCAGTTGCTTTCATTTTTTTCGTTTCCCAGATAGCCAATCGGCTCGGTTGAAAACGGTGTGCACTTTTAAAAGCACTGAAGCGAACCGTTTCGTTGTCAGCAAACTATGCATTGTGTGTTTCATATAAGCGTACCATTTAAAATACTACAAAGAAATTTTGCTTACTAAAAAAGAAAAAACAAATTTTAAGAAGAATATTACCAAACTCCCACGGAAATTAAAAAATACCCCGCTGAATTCCCACGCCAATTAAAAAATACCACCAAAAACAAAAATTCCTAAGGGCAATTAAAAATTACCATTAATGGGATTTTTCCAACATAACTGGCAACGTTGCTACTAGCTGCTGATATTGTTGTTTTGGTTCTGCATGCGCTGCAAAGGGCCGTTTTTCATTCGGCAATTCTATGAGCATTAATTGCTTTCGCCGCAAGCAGTTTGTTGACTACTCGGGTTTAAAGGGGACTTTCGTAAACCCCCTCATGCGGGCGAATATTCGACAAACTGCTTGCTGCAAAGGCAATTATTGCCACGTGAAAAGCGGGACGAAGAGATCTTGCTACCAGAGCAAGAAAATTATTGCTCTCGGAGCAATAATTGCTTTCGCCGCAAGCTCGAGAATTTTCGTGTGTGACGAGTGAAAAGCGGGACAAAGTAAGCAAAGTTCTGTTTATTTTCTGTGGACGATAAGGTTCATCCCCTCTAACGCTGCTCAACAGCTGTGATCTTGCTCTTCTCAGTGCGTCGTTGTTTTAGATTTACTTGGTAATTGTTGTTGGTTCAGTTAGCTAAAATTTTTTTAGATGTTCTTAATTTTTAATCGACTTAAACAGCTGATTTTGACAACTAGCTCGCTTTTATCTGCTTTCTACTTCATTCCTCTCCGAGTCGGCCCTACCTGGTTATTCTGCCATGAATTGGAGTACAAATAAAACGAATGTTTATTTTCAGCAAGATAAATACAATAGAAAATGCAGATGCGTGTAGCTGCATAGGCAGTATGTACATATGTGTGGTGACTCAATAACTTTAAGTTGCATCACCACATTAGTTGAATTCCTAACTTCCATTTTACTTATCTTCTGTTACATTGATTTTCAACTTACATTTTACTTACCTTCTCGTTGATTCTTAACTTACATTGTACTTACCTATTGTTGATTATTAATTTACATCTTACTTACCTCAACTTAACATTTATATTATTCTTATGTTAATTTATTTACACTTTGTTATAAATACTTGTTATTATAAAAACATTTGTATAAATATTCATATTTGTATCAATCAGAAATTTTCATTTGAAAATTTCAGTTGAATAAAATATTTTCAAATAAACAGTTATAAAAAAATATATTCAAAAATAAAAATTATAAATCAAAATTTAAAAGTTTGTTGTGCACCAAATATGTATACTACTACGCAAATTTGCGCATGCGTTACTAAGCATGCGTTGTGCTTTAAAAACTCCATTTATTTTTTCAATACCATAATAAATTCAAATTATTTATATTATGCGTTATATTTTTTTCATATTTAAAATTTATTTTGCTAACTAAAATTGTAATTTTAAATTACTTTTAAAATATACATATATGTACAGCTGTAGTCAAAATAATAGCAGTACTCTTTTATTCACAAATGTTTGTATAAACAATATTTCTCTAAAATTTCGGATCCGGTAAACCCATTATCGTTCCTATATGTACTTTCATCGCTGGTTCAAAGCCCGTCATCAGTTGTAAAATTGATTGTAAAATTTTCCAGATACAGGGTGTTTTACGTTTTTGGCAAGTGTTTAGTATTATTGAATTAGAATCTAAACTTCTCACCATAAAATAAAAAATAATATTTTGTATTTTAGAAAAATTAACAAATTTTCCATCAATACAACAACCACATCAACCAATACATCGTGTCATGTGCTGTAGTAGAACTAAAATTTTGAGATTATCAAACGAAATATCAACAAATTTTGTATCTTTTGTTTTAGCGGAGCTGTTATCGTCCAAATTAAAAATATCTGTTTTGCATGTAAAAATACACTCAATCAACAGGTTTTTTCTAAATTCTAACTTTGGATGATAACAGCTCTGCTAAAATAAAAGATACAAAATTTGTTGATATTTCGTTGGGTAATCTGAAAATTTTAGCTCCTCTACAGCACATAATACGAAAATGGTTGATGGATTGATGGAAAAGTTGATAATTCTTCTAAAATAGAAAATATTCTTTTTTTATTTAATGGTGAATAGTTTAGATTCTATATAAATAATACTTAACACGTGCCAAAAACGTAAAACAACCTGTATCTTGAAAATGTTACAATATCGGAGAAATCTGTGTACAAATTTGGAATGAGTATTGAAAGTACATCTAGGATTGATAATCGGTTTACCGGATCGAAAATTTGTAGGCTAGTATTATATATCCAAACATGTCTGAATATAAGAGCACTGCTATTATTTTGACCGCAACTGTATATTCTCTTTACTACAGGAAAAATAAATAATTCAAATTTACAAATATTTATTTCCATTCATTAAACATAACTTTGAATTACATTTAGTTTAGAGTCTAAACTTTAGACCAACAAAACAAATGAACAAGAACAACAAATTCATCACCAAAAATTTTTATAAAACAAAACAAATTTTTACATGAATTTAATTGTGAGCTTTTTAGATCAGGTAAGTTCGAAGAAGGACAACAACAACAAATTTGTTTTTGAATAGTTTTTATTTAGAAGATGAAATGCTTTAAAATAGTTTTGAAAACTATAAATAAAAAAACCAGAATTTGTCTCTATTACTGTATAAAAAGGAATTCTACGTCTATACTTACGAAATTATCGAAACTGTACCTTTTTATGTTAAAAGTGTGAATATTTATTGTGATGGTGAAATTTCTTACAAATAGTATATGCTGAAAAATATCCGTTATTTTGGCATGAAAATTGGTGTGATAGCTCGAAAACTATAGATGTTTTCAGTACAACGTATTTTTGAATGAAACGACGTTAGTTCAGAAATATAACGGTATACGAAAGCTTTTTTGGTAAAATTTTTTTTAGATAACATGTAAAAAAAATTCCCATTATAATGACATCAAAACTATTGAGATGTCTCAAAAAATGTAGATTTTCTCAGTACAACGTATTTCCTTGAAGCAGGGTCATCGCCTCAGTTATATACACAAATCTATGTTTTAAGCCATTTCGTTATATATAAAAATAGGCGTAGAAGAAACATTTCTTCCGTTTTTCTGAACCGATTTTGATAATTTTTTAAATAAATTAGAGTAGGGAGAAGAAGTTCACCAAATAGTTATGTAACCTTTGACCTGAAGTATGAGCATATTTCTGCAGAAAAAAGCCAAACTTTAAGAAATGGAAGAACATGGCGTAGGTAGAAATTTTAGATATTAATACAATGTAGATAAAACATTTTTCAGTATATCTTACGGATACCCTACAATAAGCATTTTTACTAGTACATTTTTTTATTTTACAAATAGCAAAGTCTGAAAAATTTTGATATAAAAGTTATGACGATATCTCGAAAACTGTTGCTTTCTCTCGAAACTTAAGATTTTCTTAGTACAACACATTTTCTTAAGGCAAGGTCAATGACTCAGAATGAGAAAAGCGATTGAAATTTCAGAAAGTTGGTTGAATTTCGACCACAGGCGATACTAGTGAATAATTAATATGCATTTTGTTGATATATTTGTTTATTTCTTTAAAATTATATTAGTTTAAAATAACTAAAAATATACACATTCACCTTATTCATGACTTGAATATGTGTATGAAGTTTGCTTAACAAAACATTTCAGACAAATAGTTACAATATTTCAAATTTGCGACCAAAAAAAAAGATTTGAATTTTAATAATTTTTTAACCCGTATCCATAGGAACTTTCTAGAAATTAAAATTTGATGAAGATGCAAAAAGAATAAATCGCTAACTTAATATAGAAAGGCCCTATTGGCCTTTCATTGGCTTAGAATTACTAGATTACTATAAGGAAGATTTAATATAATCCAAAATGTTCGTAATTACTTTAGACACACAACTGCATTCTTAGAGAGAAATGGGGACGTTCAAACTATATAGAGAATTTTAACACAAAACAAAGTTTTTTATGAAAAAATAGATTTTTAGCCATAACTTTTGATTGGAAAGAGATATTGGGGTAATTTTTTCACATGAATTATTTTTGAGACTTAAAGTTTTTGCAAAAAATATAAAAACAGCATTTTGGCAAAAATAAATTTCGCGAAAAAAATCAAAGGTTGTTTTGAAAACAAAAACAGTAAAATAATTTTTGCGCTTAGCTGGAAGAATTTTTGGAAATAAATGCTGTGTACTATGAAAGATAGCCAGATGTGCAATTTTTAATTGATTTCATTTTTACAACAACAGCAATTTTTGAGTCATTTTTTGAGTAAAAAGTCAATATTTTGGACCTTTTTTTTTGACATAATCATAAAACATATATACACTGACTTAACGGTACAGTTCAACCTATTTTTGGGAAGTGCTTTTATTAAACTTTTGAACAAAAAAATTTGAATGAAATATATTAATGGACAGCGGAGATATTTGCATCGAAAACCAAACTTTATTTTCATGGCTTTTTTTTTAATTCTTAGGCAACGATGTTTTATGAAGAAGTCGTTGTACTGAAAATTTCTCCAATTTTAAATATATGTGAGTGTTTTTGATGTCAAAATAACAAACAGTTTTTTAAATTAAATACACAAAAATCTCCGATGTTTAAAAATTTATAATAAGAAAATTACCGTTAGTTGAAAAATTTCGGAGGGGGCGTGGCAAAAACTAAGTATGGAACATTTTAAGTTGGGATGCACTTAATATGTATACCTGCAGCCCTATTCTGGCAAATTAACAAATTGTTAACCAGTATTTTTTATATTTCTATATGTTTGTTGTTTTCAAAACAAAACTAGAAGCACAAAAAATAACATTTTTGAATGAAATTGTCAATAACTGAAAAGCAGTTGACAATTTTTATCAAAATTTATTATTTTTGAGCTTCAAATTTTGTTTTGAAATCAAAAAATCACAACAAACACATTGAAATATTCAAAATACTGGTTAACAATTTGTTAATTTGCCAGAAAAGGGCTGCTAGTTTAAGCCAAATCCGTTGAGCCGTTTAGATTTGTATAAAGGCCAAACAAACAAACAAACAGAAAATTAGTTTCATTACTGTAGATAGCAATAAAATTTTAAATGAGTCAAATAGGCTCAGTCCGCAAATCAAGTGTTAAATATGTATTTTAAAACAGCGGACATATTTGAATCGAAAGTCAAAATATTGGTTTTCAAGTCGATTTTTTCTCATTCCTAGGTGACGATGTTGTATGAAGAAGTCGTTGTACCTAAAATTTCTATAGTGGTGGTCGCACACGTACTTTTTTCTATATTTGCACTTTTTTTTAATATCTGTTTGTTCGATTTTTCCAATTTTTTCTTTATTGTTGCTGCAAAAACTTTAACTAAAAAAAAAGAGTATTATTTTTAAAGCTTCCTGCTAGCAGCGCCTTAGACATTTTTAATTTAATTTTCATTTAAATTCACGATACAACAGAAAAGTATATAGTTAAATTTAAAGACCATTAAGCTTCTACTTTACGTTTTTTACTTTACTTCTATTCTTTTTAATTTATAAAATAAAATTAAAAGCTTACATCAATACACCGGGCTTAAGATTTAATTACAGACATTTAACATTACTTTTGATTAAAAGATTATTATAATAATCATATATTATAATAAAAAAAGAGCAAATACATTAATAAAGAAGAAAAGAAAAGAAAAAAAAGAGAAAAGAAATAAAAATAACCTTTGAAATAGTTTAAGCAAATTGCAGATACTATGGAGTAGAGAAAAAAGATAAGATAGATTGCCTAAAAGTACCTCTCCTATTTATTTCTCTTAACCATCTAGATAGTGCATTCCAGAGTCTAATGGCGTTAATGAAAAACAAGTAAGAGGTGTTTAAAGAATTATGCCTGGGTATAATAAGAATATGACTTCTTCTAGACATACAAAACCGTAATTTTTCATAAAGGTAACGAGGCGATTTTTCATGAATAAGTTTGTGCAGGTATATACAGTTTCTTGCTTTGATGTATGATGTTATGTCGCAAACAAGTATTGAATTTCTAAAGCTAGCTAGGTGTTCATATCTTAGTAAACCATAAACATAAAGTGTGGCATAATTAAAAGCTATTTGCAATTTTAATTGGGAAGATGAATTGAGCTTACTGTACACTGTGTCAGAGTATGTTATCAATGGTAAAATTAATTATATCCATTGGCGTCGGAAGCGGGGGAAAAGGGGGACAGTTGCCCCCACTTTTTTAGCTAGATAAACAATTTAAAAATAAAACTTCAAAAGTTATTCAAAATATCAGTTTTTTTTACAACGATAATATTTTTGTATTATATATTTTCCTCTTTTTTTCCTTCTTCTTCATAAGCATGCTTGCGAATAACCATTTTCTTTCTCTATGTTTGCAAAAAGATAGAACAAAATGTAGAGTTTCTACTGCAAACCCACCACTTCAGTTTATAAGCACCCTTAAGTATGTAGCTTAATACTGTAATATTGTAATCGAAGCCTTCAACGGAAAAGTGCCTTCTGAACAAAATCTAAAAACAAAACTAGATCTTTATGCAGATGATCTTCATGCGGCACTTATACACATTTACAAAGATAAAACCGAAGAATTGAATTCGATGGAATTCAGCGAAAGAGTTTGTTTCTCGCAAGGACAGAAAGAAACATTTTGGAATAATTTAAATTGATATAACTTTATGTACCTTATTGCATTTAAACCATGTAAAGATATACCTAGTCTTGCTTAATAAAAGCAACCATTATTTCTTATATTTTCATATTACCATATGAAAGATCCTTTAAAGAATGATCGCTAATATTGAAATTGGAAGAACTTTTAAAAATAATGAAATTTTAATATTTTTTATATATTTTTATATTTTTTTTTTATTTTAAACTAAAATAAAAAATTTGTTTATTCACATTCATGTCTCTTTGAAGAAATTTTGGTGAACTTTTTTTGTACCACCATTTGTACTGCCCCCTCATTTGTACTGCCCCTCCAGATGAAATTCGCTTCCGACGCGCTTGATTGTATCACCAACTTACGTTTTATATTTACAGGAGTTACGCTAGCAGACATTCTCAAATTTATTTATTTAATGTTTACCATCTACTGGGCTTTGCCCTTACAGATTACATACTTAACCTAGTGAACAAAGTGTTAATTTAAATTAAAATAATTTAATACATCAAATTTAAACTTATTTCTATTATCCGCAAAATCACAATGACGAGCAGCTAAATTGCAAAGAGATAAGCATCTAGAAATCGGTTCATTTGTACCATAGAGTTAGTTCTATGAAAACGCGCATAAAATATGTTTGTATCTCTAAAATTTCTTAGCGGAGTATAAAACGGTATTAGACCAAGAAGTTCAGAGGAATCTATATTATTATCAATTAAATCTTTTATAAATAAAACACACTGGGCTTTTCGCCTGTTCCCAAGAGTGTGTAATTTTAAAAATTGACATCGCATATTATAGGAAGGCATGTTTTCAAAGGAATACATACGGCGAAGAGCGAATCTAGATATATTCTTTTGGATCCTTTCTATACGCCTGATGTCTTTTTCATACATCGGATTCCAAACGACACAAGCGTATTCTAAAACTGATCTTACCAAAGTTATAAAAAGTGTTTTTATTGTAAAAGGATCCAAGAACTCCTTGCAATTTCTTTTTATAAAACCCAGTTTCGAGTTTGCATTAGCTAAAATAAATTCTTTATGGAAGTCAAAAGACAATTTTGTGTCAAAAAAGACACCAAGATCCTTAACTATACATTCACGTTTAAAGACAGAGTTTGTATCATATGTATAATCATAGACATAATTTAAATCTTTTCTAGAGCAAGTAAGAATTTTACATTTATTATAATTTAAACTCAAGCTGTTTTCATTACACCAAGTTATGAATAGATTAATTTCTCTTTGAAATTTAGTGCAATCATCAACACTTTTTATTACAGTGAATATTTTTAAATCATCTGCATATAGTAAAAATTTACAGAAAGAAAAAATGGAAGAAATATCGTTTATAAAAAGTATGAATAAAAGAGGGCCTAAGTGGCTGCCTTGCGGAACACCGGATTTGACATCAACTACTCTTGAGTAACAATTATCTACTTTCACAAGCAATTTTCTATTTTCTAAATAAGAAGTAATCCACTTTAACAAAATGGAATGTACTCCTAATTTATTTAGTTTTTTAATTAGTAATTTGTGATTAAGACTTCGAAAGCTTTTACGAAATCCGTATATAATACATCCACTTGCATGCGGTTTTCAATAGATTCTAGACAATAGTTCGAAAATATTGCCAGATTAGAAGACGTGGATCTCCCACAAAAAAAGTCATGTTGATGAACTGATATATAATTTTTAAATTCAGTAAATAAGCGCTTATTAATGATTTTATCTAAAATTTTAGGTATGATTGAGAGTTTGACAATTGGCCTATAATTTTCTATTAGACCTTTTTGGCCTGACTTCAACACTGGCGATATAAACGAAAGCTTCCAATCGTCTAGGACTGTGCCCTCATCAAGAGACTTATTAAAAATCAACGTTAAGCCAACATATAAAGAATAAGCACATTTTTTAAATAAATTTGGAGGTAATAAATCGTATCCAGCCCCTTTATTGACATTTAAATCAAGAAGAGCATTGAGTACTTCTTCTTCAGATACTACAATGCTTCCAATGTTTACAACATCAGATATACACGAAAAATCCGAATCTTTATCTAAATTAAAATTATCAAAAACCGATCCAAAGAAATCAGCGAACAATTCTGACATTTCTTGTGCGCTATTTCCCACCCCTTTTTGAGACTCCATGGATTTGGGAAAACCACTTGCTTTCCGTTTAGAGTTAAAGAAGACCCAAAATGATTTAGGATTAGATTTTATACTATTTTCAGTGGAGTAAATATACTTTTTATACAAAAAATTAGATAAAAAATCAAATTCTTTCCGACGTAAGACAAAAGCAGCTTTGTCTTCAGCCAGATTTGTTACTTTAAATTTACTATGTGCTTTGTTTCTAAGATATTTAAGATGCAAAAGAGTTTTATTGTACTAGGGTAGGTTGCAACGCCGTTTTGATGATTTGCTTGGTACATAGAGATAAAAACCTTCATAAAAAATTTTTTTAGAGTATTATACATACAGTGTAAATCAAGTGGCTGAAATAATACTCTCCAGTTTATTGAATTAAAATATTGGTCTGACGCCGCATAATTCGCTTTATGAAAATCATAAGATAGCGGCGATGTATCGTTTGAAGATGGTATTAAGAAGTTATAAAAACTAAATTCCAATAAAAGAGCTATATGATGTACGGATTCATTCGTAAGAGGTAAGCTACATTTAGAAATTTTGAACTTAATATCGTTATTTATGAAAGTTTTTAAGAAAATTAATTTGAAAAAGGTTCTTTGAATACAGAGTGTCACAAAGAGTAGTTTCAACCTCGCGCTTTAAGTTAAATGGAATTAATACTTTTTCTTGGAACTGCCAATCAATGTCGCCTAAGTTAAAATCACCAAGAATACAAGGAAATTGAGTTGAATTTAAATGATCTAAGATGTAATTAATATTATATAAATGATCATTAAAGATGTCAATTTTGCTATTAGGCGGAATGTAGCTTAATATAAAAACCATTTCTCGCACGCTCTCCCTATTTTCATTGTAGAATGATACAGCAACACACATCTGCTCAATATTATCAGCATTCCGAGGTAGTGGCAATCTTTTGCTACGAAAAAATGAAGAGACTGCAATTAGAAGACCCCTCCTCTGCTCAAGCCAGGCTTAAGAGGTCGATCTCTGCGATGTACTTCGTATTGAGAGTCAAAAAGCTCAGATGATAGAAAATTTGGTGTCAACCAAGTCTCAACTAGAGCGATTATGTTGAAATCGTGACTCGCCGCTGCAGTAAACAAAGTATTTGTTTTAGTCCGCAGGCCACCTGCATTGTGGAAGTAAAGGGAATAGGGTTGCTCTTTATTATTACAGCGGATCGGCAACATTGTGTTACTATTGAAAGAGCTTGCAGCGAAAGGTTGTTGTTGCTGTTGAATTAATGAGTTTGATGATATTAACGAAGCAAAGTTGACAGCAGTGGTGGTACCAACTGCAGTAGTATGTTCTTTATAATTGATGACATAAGAAAGTTGAGAAGCAGGATCGCAATTTACTGAGTCCTCGGTTGAATGGGTGGCGGAATGTTCACAATGCCTTTGTTGAGGTTTTTTGACTCCGTAACAAATCGAGAGATTTTTAAGGATAACGGCCAAATTGAATTATCAAACGCTTTTTCAAAAAGTTGTGCAGGTACACCTAACTTAAAGTTAACAAATTTAAGATTTTCTAAGTTAACATCTTTCTTTTCAGGCGCCACATTAAGAGCGTTTGCGATGAAGTTGCAAACCGCCACTGGTTCCGTCTGCACATTGAATTTGGATAGGTGAATGTATTTTAAATTTTGCACTACTTTGAGAGTGTCACACATAGGAGCAGTGCCGATGAGGGTCTTGTTGTTGCTAGTTTTCGGGTTTAAATTTTCTTTCTTCTAATGCCGTGGTTATGCTAGCCAAACATGTTCGGTGTTCATTTTTGTTAATTTGTTCTCTTCGCTGAAATGTTTGTTTGGTGGTTATGCTGTGATTGGTGGCACAGTTGCATTACATGTAATAGTATATCAAAACACAGAAAAGCACAACCCTAATTTGCATTTTTGTACTCAAAATAAACGAATTAAAATATACGAACTGATATTACTTGCTCTAAATTTTTATTATAATATCTTAAACAAAATGGTTTGCATATATCTGACATGCTAGCTAGCTGATTATGTTAAGGGTTACTTGAAGACACAATCAACTTCACTTTTTAATACTTTTACCTACTTTTTTGATGCTATTATACAAAATGACTACAGCCAACACTGGAAAGTTCGGCATGTTTGGCGTTTCAATCAGCAATCAAAATGTTCGGTCCGAGAGCGAGAAAATGAATATGAGAAAAAGTTCATTTCTTCATTTTATACGTGAAACAATAACAACAAAAAATGTTCGGCAATCATGTTTGGCTAGCATAACCACGGCATTACTCACTGCAACCTTAGAAATCTCGCTTATATCAGCATCAATTCGTTGAGGTAAAGAGCGCCTATTGGGTTTATTATTGCTCACCACATTCCCATTTGACTTACCACCCACAACAACTTGTGCAGCAGAAACAGGTTTTTGTACATCAGTGTGCGGAGGAGAGGTAAGCACATCAGCAAAAGAGTGGCGTCCATCAAACTCATTTACAGCAGCATAAATTAGATAATCAGCAGCCGTCGGTGGTGTAGGGCATGAATTAAAGATCGCAGCGGGAGGTTTAGCTGCTGGAATAAGAATGCTTTCGCTTTCAACTTGATTTAAATTATTGACAGAAGAAGAAGATCCACCGATGTGAATTGTTGATTTCAGCTCCTGGACCTCACTCACCAAATTAGAGATTATGATTCGAAAATTCTCTAGAAGTAAGGAGCATGCGTCGCACTTAGAGCAAAATAAACATCTCGGGTCACTAGTGCAGGCGGCATTCGGCTGATCGATCAAACTCTTGTCTTCGGCATTGCAATTTATGTTGATGGTTTTGTTGATGTTGCACTTCGGCAGCTCCGAATTAGGCTGAGAATTTACCAAAAATTCATCTTGATGATGCTCTTCATGAATAATGTTAGCAGCGCTAGACAATAAAGACGATGAAAGGTCAATGACCTCTACCGCTCTCTCCGGCTTCCCCTTTGCACTTGTTAACTTTGCAGCAGGCTTAGCAGCGGCACCAGTCGGTGAATGTCTAAGAGAGGCGCGTCGAGTCGACTGGCACGCGTCACAAATGTATTTTTTATTGATTTGCAACATAAAATCAATATCAACTTGATTAATGTTGACGCACACACAATGAAAAAATTCATTACACTTAACGCACAAAATCTTTTCTTGGTCGCGTTCAACTTTCTGGTTGCATACGCACGGCATTTTAAGAAGTCTTTAGTGTGGACATAATAAACTTTTTTCACTACATTGTTCACATGATCAAGCCAAGATTTACAATTTTTGACACAACAGCTAGCTTATTTATTCCAATAAACAAATCCGGGATATCATTTATACAGATTTTGTGCTTACAATTTGGCAGGACATATGACATTGATGCATTTAATTGCAGACCATTGTTACTGGCCCACTCATTGATGCTGTTGAGATCTTCATTCATTCTACAAAAGAGTTCGTCAAGATACCCTGTTCGTCGTGAAAGATAAAGCTGAACATCATCAGCATATGCATGAATAGATGCATGTTTGCAAACATTAAAAACTTTACACGCAAAAACTTTTTTATAACTAGAAATAATTTAGAAATAATTTGAAATAATTTAGAATTAATTTGATGAAATAATTAAAGCAATAAAAATGTTGACACTTTTCTTTCATTTTCAGTTGTAAGAAGTTACACACCAAGTATTTTTGCATAGACAAATGTAAGAAATTGCAAACGAAATGCAAAATCATTTATTGATTAATATCATATATAGCATAGAGACAAACCTTATTTGAATGGCCAAACCTATCGACCTGTGCAGCATTAGTGACTGTAGGTAAGGATTAAATTAAAAGCTAATACTTTATTGCTGCAAGCATACACAAAGTGGTTTGATAAAAAACTCAAGTTGAGAGTCCATAAATAGGACGTGGTTGACCCTAGAAAAATTACCAATTGAACTTATACAGCAAAGCAACCAAAACAAAGGAACTTCTGGGACAACAACTTTTTCTGACCTAATTTGCAGTTGTATATCCTTTTGAATTTTCCTATTGCTTGTGAATTTTTTTTTTTTTAACACACAATTTGCATAACAAAGACCACGTTTTCGCACTTACGGATACTCTTCTCTTGAGGTTTTTGCCTTTTTTCTCGGCCATTTTTACTGCTTTTAAAGTTTCTTATGGAACCACGTTAAAATATGCAATCAAATTTATAATATATATTATAATACGCACAAAAACTAGCAAAAAATATAAAATTCGTCGAAAAAATAAGGCTTGTTTATTAATTTTGACTTTGTTTGACAAAACCGATTTCTGACATTTTACTCTGTAAGATTTTTCTATTTTTTTGATTAGTTTTGTCAGTTTTTTATTATTTCTTTTCTTTTTTGTGATGTTGTCATGCAATAGTTGTTTGCGCTTTCGCTTCGTTGATTTAGCCGGTTACTATAGAAATTTTGAATTGTTTTATTTTGTCCATGGTGTAATTTTTACACCATGATTTTGTCTAACTTATTGTGACGTATTGTTATCTGGTCAAGTCACGCTCGTTCTTTGCCTGGAAATAAAAGAAACGTTGCGCAGGGCCAGCCGCTTTAAGATGCTTCCAGAATTCTTCGTACGTGAAGCTATTAGGATCATAGACAAATGGTTCTTCCTCAACAGGAGCTGGAGCAGGAGCAGCACCATGTTCAGATGTAATTGAAGATTCTTTTCGTTTGTCATCGGCGGGCTTGTGCATAGCCCAAATATCGCTTTCCTGAGCTGGTAACTCTTCTTCCTTCTTTTCGGCTATCAGCATTTCAGACGAACGCTTAAATTCTAGTGGCCGATTCTCTGCGCACTCTTTGCGTTTTCTTATTTCATCAAAGGCTTTCAGTAATATAGGACTCCTAAATAATATAAAATAATCAATATTTTTGCCAACTATCATAATACACATGTATATAAAGGCACCTCACAAAAAAAAATAAGTTGTCCGGGTCACCCCCTCAAAATAAACTTTAGTTTATGGCAGATGATTCCCAGATATTTCGGCTCTAGCGATAGACGTCAGTTAGCTAGAATGTTTCCAAAAGCCTCTAAAAATCGCGTTTTGTAGGGATAATTTTTTTCCATATTTTAATTAAAAGAAAAATTACACTAATACAGTAAATCCCAGAATTACAGAGTTCTGCATTAAATTGTTGGGAAATTTTGCCCTAACACAAAAGAAATTTAGTTTTTTGCAGGGATTTTTTTTAATAAAAAAAAATAAACTGGCCATTTCAGCCCTTGTAAGGACCTAGCTTCTATTGATCAATTGTGTTGTGCGTGTTATTAAATATTTGATCACAAGTGATCACTCCGAACGGGCTTATGTTCTCAAGGTTTACTCTCTGAGGTTTGCCATTGTCTGCAGAGAGGTGACAACCGAACAGAAAAATTAGTTCAATTGCAAAAATTTTCTGTCTGACCCGGAATTGAACCCGGGCTACCAAGGTTCTTTAGCTTAGGGGCCACGCACTCTACCCACTAGTCTACGGTCGCCGATTTTTTTAATTTTTTTTTAATTTTTAACAAAATATGTATAACCCCTTATCTATTGCCTGATTTACCATTCCGAGGTATCATTGGAAAGGTGCTGACTACTGCTTTTCACTCCTGTCACTGACTTACCCTTATAGGGCATTTTATTGCTGAATTTTCTTGCTGTGCGAATCATCGCCCAAAACCTTAACGCCTAAAAATGGAAAATGAACGATCGCCCAAAAATGAAAATCAACGATTGCCCAAAATTATATTTTGGGCGATTTTTCATTATGAACGATTGTCCCAAAGTTATCAAATGAAAAAAATAGCCTAAACGAATGATCGCCCAAAACCTTAAAGCCCAAAAACAAAAATTAAACTTTTTTGGACTTTCGTTCATTTTCCATTTTTGGGCTTAAAGGCATTTTTTTTTAGTGTTCGTTCATATTGGGTAATCGCCCAAATTTCCAAAAATGTGCAAACGCCCAAAACAAAGAAATTATGTAAGGGGCTATGAAAAAAAAATTAAAAATAATTTTATCGTAAAAAACACCATTAAAAAACTTGATTTTCCCTTATACGGTCGTAACAACATACCGTACAAGGGCAAATAATTTTTGAATATGTGCCTTTTACAGAAAAAAAAATAGTGCCAAAAATGATCAAATTTACAAAATGCGCAAAAGCTTTATTAAAACTATAAAACAAATCCATTTTACCCAATTCTACCGTATAATTGGTTTCATATGCGCCTTTTACCAAAGGAATAGTCAACCCTCAGTAAGTGCAATACCGGCTTCTCTTTCTACAGTACTTCCGCATATAATTATCTTTTTGATAAGCTATTTTTTGAATTTGAAACATTATGTTGAAATTGGGTCATTTTTAATTTTTTTGGGTGATTTTTTATTTAATTTTTTGGGTAAAAAATTTCATTTAGGTGATTTTTCATTTTCTTTAAAAAAGTTTTGGGTGATTTTTCATTTCTTTGGGCGATTTTTCAATTAAATTTTTGGGCAATTTCCTCATTTCATTTTGCGCCATTTTTCGATTTTTGTTTTGGGCGATTTCTCATTGGGCGAATTTTCAGTCTCTTCATTTTCCTTTTTGGGCGATAGTTCATTTTGAAAATTTTGGGCGTTTGCTCATTATGAACGATTACCCAAAAATTATAAAATGAACTATCGCCCAAACATTTTTTGGGCGATCGTTCATTTTCCATTTTTGGGGCGTTAGGGTTTTGGGTTTACTAAAATTAAGCAAAATGAACGAACGCCCAATAATTTTTGGGCATACGTTAATAATGTACGATAACCTAATGTCTTTGTTTTGGGCATTTGTACATTTTTGGAAATTTGGGCGATTGTTCATTATGAACGAACAGCCAAAAAAATGTCTTTACGCCAAAAAATGGAAAATGAACGAACGCCCAAAAATTTTTTTGGACTTTCGTTCATTTTCGTTTTTGAGCGTTAGGGTTTTGGGGGATCATTCGCACAGCCGAATTTTCTATACTCGAAACAACTTTCCAATGATAGCTTGGAATGGTAAATCAGGCAAAAGATGGAGAAGTTATAAGTTCATATTTTAATAAAATTTACAAAAAAAAAAAATTTAAAACATCACTGCAAAAAACTAAATATCTTATGTGTTATGACAAATTTCTCCAAAATTTTGATGCAAAACTCTGTAATTCTTCGATTGACACTATTAGTGAAAAAATTTTTTACTAAAAATATCATAGCAAAGAACAGAATATGACGGCTATCGCTTAAGCCGAAATATTTGGGGAATCATCATAACATAAACCAAAATTTATTTTGAGCGGGTAACCCGGACAACTTTTTCTTCTTCCATAAAGTGTGAGACACCTTAATGTATGTATATGAACGACATACTTGATGCGCTCAACGAATGCTATGATCTCCTCTTTAGTTTTCGTTTCATCACCAATGTATGGATTTTCCACAATATATTGATTACGTTGGAGTAAAAGTGCAATATTATATTCACTATCGCAATCCAATTCGCAACCCTGGCAGTCAAGTTTTAAAATGCGTTTATTCAAATTCAGAGCTTTCACAAGTTCTTTGGCAGCCGTTATGCCTACGGGAATGGCAACCATATCCAGTTCCAGCAGTGTTTCATGTTCGCACAGCAGCTTATTGCAAATGCAGAAAATGATGGCCTCTTGACTGATATGTGCGTCCCTGAAACTCAAGCTTGTAACTTGTTGTGTGCTGATCAACGTCAGTATCAGCGTATTCACACCTTCATCGTCAAGCCTGTTACCACCCAGGCTCAAGTATTCAAGGCTTCCCTCAAATGCATCCAGTCCCTTGGCCAGTTTAGTCAGAACATTTGTATTAATATTGTTTCGCGCTAGATCGAGACGCTTAAGCGAAGATGAGTTTTTAAAAAATTTATATATCGGATGGCCACAATCATCCTTCAGCTGATCGTTGGAAAAATCCAACTCTTCAAGTTCGTTGAGCGTCTGTAACGATTTAAGCAAAATAACTAGTTTTTTGGCATCCATGCGACTGTTTATGAGGCGAAATGTTTTCAAACGATGCAGTTGCAGCACGCCACTGTAAATAAAATATAAATAAATAAGTAGCCAAAAAGTATGCTAAACATTTTAATAAACGGGTGTCACGAATATACCAGTCATTTTTAGGACAGGGTGCTTATAAACTAAAAATAATGTTATACAGTAGGGCGTATCGAAAAATTTAAATCGTATTCTAAGGTTGTGTGCGAATTGATCTTAATGCGACCTAAACTAAATTAGGTCGATAAGGCAGTGCTTCCTAAATAATTTAGGAAATTCTCAAGCTACCTAAATGCTTCCGAAATTAGGAAGCACTGCCTTGTCGACACTATTTAGTTTAGGTCGCATTTAGATCAATTAGCACACAGCCTAAGGCCTTTTCCACACTTGGTCAACGCAACTCCAACTCAAGTTGCTAGCCTGTGTATTTATACCGGAACCTTCAGATTAAGCAACTTGCACGCAACAAGTTCTCGACACGTTCTAAACCTGTTCCACGCAACGCGGCTTTCCGCAATTTTCATCGGCGACTTGTTGCATCAATTTGTTTGTTTTGTGAATTCAAGTATTTGCAGTGCAGTAGGCTATATATTAATCAAGGTGAATAAGCTAATTAATTAGTTCCTAGTAAAATCTAAAAGAAGAAGAAATAGTTTGCAGGATGAATGAGCAAGTGTTAAATATTGAATTAGTGCATGA
The DNA here is from genome assembly GCA_963920525.1 of Dichetophora obliterata. NCBI lineage: Eukaryota > Metazoa > Arthropoda > Insecta > Diptera > Sciomyzidae > Dichetophora > Dichetophora obliterata. The sequence continues at coordinate 53,159,985 of OY986437.1, forward strand.
AGTCGAAAAACATGAGTTATTAAATAATAACAATTATTATATGTTGCATGACTTTTGAAGCAAGTCTGAAAGCATTCGGTTTATAGTTGCATAGCTTTTCAACTTTTTCGCTGTTGCGTTGAAGTTGTGTTGGAATTGCGTTGACCAAGTGTGGAAAAGGCCTAAGAGGTCTCAAAAGTTGCATAGGGTGGTTAAGATCTACCAAATAAAATTTTAGTGAAAAATAAGGATGTCTTCTTCCCCGCAAGGACAAAGTTGTTTTTTGAGAAAAACAATAAAAATCACTATCTCAAAATGCTTAGATTTTTGTCAGAAAAACTTCATATGTCTTAAAGTAAAAATAAATAAATACTCTAACTAACAATATCCCGCCAAACACGATGCCTTTCTCGATTTTTACCCAAAAGGTCCTGTGTGAAGGATATTCGAATCTAAAGGTACATTCGAGGTAGCACAGAACTTTTGATTCCCATCTGATTGTCTAAATTTTGGCGATTTTGATTATTGTGTTGACGTTTTCCTTAAATTTGCCAAATTAATAATTTGCATATTTTATGCATATGCATTTTCTTGTTTTTGAGAAATGTAAACTTGAATGCAATTTTTTAACTTTTTCAAAAAACTTAATATAAGTTTTTATATCTCGGGCACTAGAATTGGTACCGAAGGTAATTTCATTAATTTAGATTCTTCAAATATTTCTGAACAACACCCTGTCCAAAAGAATCAATTTATAGCATCAGGTTAAGACCACGACTTTTTTCCTATTTTGATTTTTTAAAAAAAAATGTCCGTCCTAGCATGAATTTTAATATTTCGGTAAAACACCTTTTCTACTAAAATTTTGAGTTTCTGAGTTTGCCATTCGATGGGTCTCAATTGACTTAGCAATTGTTGTTTAGAAGTGTTTTAATTAAATAATAACCATAAAGGAGATATGAACAAAATTGTTACATTTCATGCTTGCAGTAACTTTTTTTAAATAACAAAATAGGAGAAAAAATCGTGGCCTTTTCCTGCTGTTTTAAAAAAGATGTTTTTAGACAGGGTTTCGTTCAAAATTATTTGCAGCATTCGAATTAAAAAAAACTATCTTCGGTACCACTTCTAGTGCCCGAGATATAAAACCTTATATTAATTTTTTTGAAAAAGTTAAAAAATTGCATTCAAGTATACATTTCGTCAAAACAAGAAAATGCATATGCGAAAAAAATGCAAATTATTAGTTCGCCATATTTAAGAAAAGCTTTAACACTGTAATCAATATCAAAATTAAGGCAATCAGAAAACAATTAAAACTTCTGTGCTATCTTGAGTGTTCCTTTAGATTCGAATAGCCTTCACACAGGACCTTTTGGGTAAAAACCAAGAATAGCATCGTGTTTGCAAAAGATTTTTAGTTAAAGTTTATATTTACTTTTGCTTTAACACATATGTAGTTTTTCTTTCAAAATTAAAGCATTTTGAGATCGTGATTTTTTACTGTTTTTCTCAAAAACAACTTTGTCCTTGCGGAAGAGGAAGATATCCTTAATTTTTTCTAAAATTGTTTTTGGGAGATCCTGGTCACCGAATGCAACTTTTGAGACCTCTTAGAATATGAATTATACAGCCCTATTCTGGCAGCTTAATAGCCTTTTTCTGACAGCTTAACAAAGCTCACCACATTAACAAAATAGTTAATATTAACAAGTTGTTAATGTTTCGTATTCTGGTAAATATTTTAAAGCTCTTTTCTTTACAATTTTGTTAATGACAGCAAGTATCTTAACAACGTTTGATATTTAGGTGTTTAACTTGAAAATTGTTGTGTAAATAATAAAAAGAATATAAATTATTGTACATCTGAATAAAAATAAATAAAAGTGTGGAAAATGGAAGAATTTTTACTTCTTTTAATTGTCAACAGTGAAAAAAATCAACGTCACCACAAAATTGAAAGACGGCGTTATTTAGAACGGTTGGCTATAAAAATATGAATTAATATTTTAAGAAAAAGGGAACATTTTTATGATTACTTACTTCTTATTTTTTCCATTCACTTAAAAAAATATGAACAATGAAAAATAATTAAAAAACCGCTGACAGCGATGACATTTGCTTATTCACCATTTGCGTGGTGAACTTTAAAAGCTTTTTAGGGCTTTCAAATTGTAAATGATTTGTTAGAATACGAACATTTACATAACATAACAATCAGCTTAACAAGAGCTCCTTAACTATTTCTTGTTAAGCTAACAACCAGAATAGGGCTGTAACTATGCTCACCACATTAACAAAATAGTTAATATTAACAATTTGTTAAGGTTTTGTATACTGCTGCAAATTTAAAAGCTTTTTTCCTTACAACTTTGTTAATGACCGAAAGAGTCTTAACAACGAATGAAATTTATGTGCTTAGATAGAAAATTGTTGTGCAAACAATAAAAAAAAATTATAATATAATATTGAGTTTAAATACATTAAACTGAAAAATGGAAGAATTTTTACTTATTTTAAGTGTTGATAATGAAATCTTTCAGAAGCCGTGGCAAATTTTTCAAGCGCTTGCAAAGTCACAAGCTGCACTCGAAGCATCTGTTTATATCGCGCATCTTTTCTTTCAATAGGCATATCGATTTTCATGGTGAACTTTAAAAGCTTTTTAAGCTTTTATGTTGTAAATGATTTTTAAGAATACTAACATTTACATAACATAGCAATCAGCTTAACAAGAGCTCCCTAACTATTTCTTGTTAAGCTAACAACCAGAATAGGGCTGATAGTTTCTAAATATTTATTTGTACTGTAAATTTGACAATCTAATTAAGAGCAAATTTAAAAACGATCAGATTTAATAACGATCAGTTAAAACGTAAGGGGTCTAATATGAAAAATGGGGCAATAGAGTACAAATATCTTCATAGATTTTTTACAGACATAAATATTTTGGCCGATCTAAGAAAAAGAAAAATGTTCAGCGTGCAATTATTACTAAAATAATATTTGACTTGACTGTCAAAGACAACTAAAACAGTGTTGCGTTCGAGGGACCCCCGTCAGGAACAAAATTCCTTACGCCTTTTCTTTAACTCCAAATGTAATCTGGGGCCCTACTCTCTATTTCGACTCGAATCTTATTTCATTCGGAAATGAAAAATTGGTACTCTGTAATTCAAAAATAAGAATGCAATTTCCGAATTTCAAATTAACTCAATAACTCCTGGGATTCCCGACTTGAGCGAGTCCAGCGTGACGATCTTCACCAATTTGTTGTTGGTATCCGCCTTTACCAAAAAATTTGAGGGTAGCTCCTAATTTAATAATTTCTGGAATTTCAGTGTATGTCAAAAAGTGGGACATCAGTGTTGTTTTTAATTACTTTTGGTGGGCTTATTCGGGTTTTCGTCGATTTCGGTAAGGAAGCAACACTGATAGCTTGTTTACAATAAAACCAAATAAAAAAGTTAGAGCACACGCAAACTGCAATAGCAGCGAGAACCTTCGCATTCGATGGAATTTTTGTAATGAACTTTCACGTGCATGTGTAGCATGTCTTGCTACTAGCATGAAAGTTCGTAATTTTTCATATCATTCGAACAGTACACGTATTCTTTCGCACTTTCACTGTGGCCTGTGTAACCGGCCTGTAAGAAACGACTGTACAATTTTTCGCATAAAAAAGGAATTCTGAAGATTTAAGAAATTGTATTAACTATCAGACTCAGTTTATTTAATTTTTTTTTAGACACAAATCAATTGTTATTTTCCAAAATTCCAAAATTTAAAAAAAAAACATTAAATCGAGAAGTGTATGTATATCAAGTTTGAGTTTTTCCAATAATTTAAAAATCCAATTATTTTAAACCTTTGACATTTAACGCAGTGATTAGCATTCCCTTCTGCGCAAGGGTATTAAAATATGCACATGCTTTTAGGCTTGCAAGAAAAAAAAAAGCGTTATCATTATCGATATGGTTCGAAGACAGACTATTGCTAAAGCTTACTCAGCTTTTTTGAAGAAATCCTGATACGCGGCAGAGAAAACTTTATTGGATATGTCAGACAAAAGAATTAAATTAAGTGGGGCTGCTTTTAAAAAAAAGGCAAAAGAAAAACAAAAAAAATTAAGCATTGCTTCTAAAAATATCACAGCTCAATAGATATTTTCCAAGTAAGAATTCTTAAGAGGTATGTGTAAATCTTTCTTCATCTTTCAGAAGAAAATTCTGGAACACTTGCTTTCGAAATCAATAAAATAGCATTTAAATTTTTTTTCTTAGTCGGAATTGGTCTTTAAGGATGCAAAACAAACTGAACAAATTTAAGAGTGTTTACCATTATGTTCCAATACATATAAAAATACTGCAAATATGATGCAGCAGCGTGAACAAAAGGTTTGATTTTTTACATTAATTGTTAGATGTGTTTCCAACAGAGCTAAGGACAAAGTAAAAGAACATTTAGGGTATACACTTCACTTCGTAATTTTCCGAAATCGCAAATTTACGAAAATTCCAGTGTAATTGTTGTTGTTCTGGTTTTCCGAAGATTGCTTAAATTAAATCATCTATTGAGTTGATGAAAAATAATCGTCGAAAATTGGCGAATAAAAGATGTGTTCAGTGCTCACAAGCAACTGTGTTTCATGAGAACAAACAACATCCTGAAAGGTATTCTTCAAAAATATTTCGTATAATTTAGTTTTTTCACTTATTTTCTTCATTTTCCAAGGTTTCAATAAATTAACAGTTTGCGCTTTGACAGTTTGACAAATATTTTGGAAAATAACGCAGTTAAGTGTATACTAAACCTCTGCACAAATGCACTCGTTTTTTCTACAACAGTAGAGCCCACAGTGCCGAGTTCAGAACATAACATAACTCTGTTAAGTCAAGCAGAACATAACCAATTCATTATAGATTCACACCAGAGCACTCTTCGGCTTCAAAGCAAAACTTGTTCGCCGCTTGCTTTACTAAAACACCATGAACCAATAAATAAAGATCATGCAATGAAAAGAGCCGCCATATTGTAAACAAAAACAGCTGATAGGTCTGACGTCATCGGTCACAAAATCATTATTTTACGCTTAGTGATTGGATGTTGAATGCTATTTCTTAAAATTTTAAAGAATTATCATAGAATTATAAAGTGTTTTTATATTAAAATTAAGTGTGCTGTAGCGACATGCATTAATTGCAACAGCAAAAAAACAAATACGTTGGTTTCTACCGTTTTCCCAACGAAAAAATTGCTTGTAAGCAATGGGAGATTTTTTGTCGGCAAAATGTCGACACTGCAACGGCAAGAATCTGTGGAGATCATTTTCTGCCTGAAGACTTCGAAAGAAGGCTCCAAGTTGAAATGGCTAAGTACTCCTACATTTCCACGTAAATATTTTTTTAAAAAATGTTACGATAGGTTTTGGCAAAGCTATGCGGTTAAAGGCGGGCGCTGTCCCAGTTATGACCAAGGAGGTGTTGCCAGCAAATGCAGAACGATGTCAGCGAATTTTAAAGCGCGAAAACAAAAAATCGTTAGTGCTCTGCTTCAGGAGTCGTTGGTCAAGGAGAAAGTGCAGCGGCGAGAAGAAGTTTTTCCTTTAGAGGAAATAGAAAAAGAAAACATGGACCCTTCTATTGCTAACCGCTCTTCAGAGCAGTTGCTTCAAGCGAAAATAAGGCAGCTGGAGTCGCAAGTGTAAGTTCAATTTAACAATTTTATGAATTCAATACTTTTAATCTTTTTCTTGCAGTGAAGAGCTAAAAGAGAACATTTTTTATTGCGTCAAGCTGCCATAAATGAAAAAAAATGCGTGGAATGCAACAACGCGCTGAGAAAGGTTTCCCAGAAACTGTGGAGGACAAGAATTTGGACGAAGGAAACGATGACGATGAATTAAATGATTTGGAATACGACGGTTTGGAAAACCTCGCGAGATACATCTGCCACAAATTGCACAGAGACGTTCCGAACATAAGAGTGGAAGAAGAAGCGGCAACAACATTTAGTTGGGTAACCATTTAAGTGAGGGCGGCTTGTCGAAGCCAACGGAACAACTCATGGCGCATATGAGGGCGTTGGAAAAAGCAGCGAAGGGCTGCTAATAAGCAAAAAATATTTGCAGGCGCACATTACAAGTGCAGAGGATGTTACGTGTGACAACAAAATAAAAAATTGTTTTTCCGCGCACGATTAAAATAAGATTATTAAATAAAGAAATCGTGAACAATTCGATGCAGAGGAAAAGAAAATTTAACAAAACAGTTCAAAAATATAAACAAAGTGAACATCCAATTTTGTATTCTATTTATTTGCAGCTTTTCTTTTTACAGCATTCTTTACATTTAGTTACTGCATGGAAATATAAACAAATAAAGTATTAAAACACTTTTTTTGCGAATTAAACTCATAAATTTTATATTTTTTCACTTTTATCCGAGTTTTCACATGTTTTGCATGCAAAACGTATGCAAGTTGACAGTTTCATAGCTTGCTTGTGACCGATGACGTTGCACAAAAAAATACTTTTTTCTCGCACTGCTGATTGTGTGATCTTCTCTTTTTGGTTCATACCAGAGCACGATGTTCTTCGTTCTATAAAACAAAATTGATTGATAACAGCGAGAAAAGCATCGATCACACCTAACGCAGCAGAACACAAGCAAAGAGATTAAGGGCAATTAATTTCATGCAAATGCAAGTTTTTACTGGGCATCTTAAAGCGCAAATGGTTAAGTTATCTTTGCGAATCATGAAAATTCCTTCTAAATGGCATTCAATAGTTGGTGCATATTTTTAAATATTTTGCAATAAATGCATGGTTTTCATATTTAATAAAAAATGCTTGTTTTTGCATATTAATTTTGTATACAATAAATTCATGTGGTTTTTGCATATTTTGTTTTTTTTTTGATTGCAACCATAAAAATTTAATACGACATATTTTGGAAAAAGATAACTTAGAATTATTAGGTACTTTCAAATGCACTTTATTTTTTTTTTAATAAATTAATTTTATATGTATTTAAATTAAAAATTAATTGTTTTTTTTATGTTAACACAGTGCAACACGAAAAAATAACCATATACGGACTCCACTACATGACAAAAGACCAAAAAAAAGACCCCTGTCTCCCAGTTTTGACCAAAGGTTTTTTTTATGGGCCCCCAAAAATGTAGGGCCTCGGTGTCATTTTTGCAAAATAATGATCATTTTCTCAAGCTCATATCTAGCAAACCGTTCGGAACTTTGATTTACTCTCTGAGGCAAAAATGTAGCTCTTGTCATAAAGAACAAAAATTGTGAACATATAAAATCAAAAAACTTCATCTTCAAGGTCAAAATCGCAAAAAACTATAAAAAATGAGCGAAAAATGTCCCAGAAAGTGTTTTTTTGAATATTCCGCTTTTACGAACAAATTTACTTTATGAAAAATTGTCTTTGGCCTGGTAGGGCTTACAGCGCTGATTAAAACCCCAAAGTTTTTTTAAGGAGGCCGATCCAACTTCTTGAGATATAGGCTTTATAGCTTGAGTATATAATCGCTTATATCTCACCTATTTCTTATCTGATCTGGTTGAGATGGCCATCGTTGAGAAGACCTTTGAAAATGCTATAAATCTGTATATGAATGTGTTAATTTTTATTAATTCATTGGGGCAAATTAAAAAAAAAAGTTTTTTAACCTCACTTTTTTAATAAAAATCTGGTTTTCTCAAATGCAACGATGTAAAAGCTTTGGTGGTAAAAATGGGAATGAACTACATCGCTAGTGGGTGGAGATTATTTATTGATGGTTCTGTTTCAAGCTTGAAAGCAGTGTTGTTGCATGAGTTGAACCGAAAACCTTCCATTCCGCTAGCAATGGATATTAAAATGAAAGAAAGCTATGAAACATTGATAGATATAATGGAAAAAATCAAATACTACGAAAATAAATGGAATATTTGCTGTGATTTGAAGGTCATCAACATTTTGCAAGGGATTATGGATAAGGGCGGCTTTCCAAAATTCTTTTGTTTTATTTGTAATTGGGATTCGCGCTCACCTCTGAATCAATACCAATGTAATTCGTGGAGACCAAGAAGAAGTGTGGAGTAAAAAATGAAACAACATAAACTGAGGAATGCACCTTTAATAGACAATACTCAAGACATCTTGCTGCCACCGCTCCATATAAAATTGGGAATTGTTAAAAAATGCATCGAAGTGGCCGTTGAAAATTGTCCAAACGCATTCGACTATTTGAAAAGCGTTTTCCCAAAGCGTAGCGATGACAAAATTAAAAAAGGTATTGTAGTAAATTTAAAACGAATTTTTGTTCACCTCATTGTACTATTTTCACTTTGTTAATGTTTTCTCTTCTGTCTTTACTTTTTGTCTTCATTTACCAGGCGTACTTAATGGCCCTGACATTAGAAAACTATTCAAGAGCAACTTTGAATCATCGCTTCATGATTATAATCATTCAATGGCATGGATTTACCTTCAGGGTGTATGCACCAGAGTCTTGGGAGGGGATCGAGACGCGGAACCTGAAGCAAGAGAATGGGTGAAAGAAATGCTGTATTATTTTGAGAAAATCGGCACATCGATGACATTAAAGCTGCATTTTCTTCATTTTCATTTCGATGATTTTATCAAACAAGTCCCTACCGAATCCGATGAGCAAGGAGAACGGTTTCACCAAACCACAATGCCAATGGAAAAACGGTACAAAGGCAAAAAACTCGACGCATTGCTTGCAGAGGTAATATCAATTTTATTGATGCATTGTTTTGCATTCCTTTTTTTTATTTCTTTTCTAACTCATTTCAGGTATGTTGGTAGAGTCACAAGATCATCCTGTATGATGTTAATGAAGTATCTGAAGAAGAAAAAGCTGATGATGGAGGGCAGTCTGGAAGTAACATGCCTGTGGCCACCATAAGTTCTGAATCAGAGTCAGATTCGGACGATTCGGACGACGATGTGGATCCACAACTTAAGAGAGTAAGATTTGCAAGTCCAGGGCCGTCAACATTATAAACATAATACGAATATTTTTTTTATAATTTTTGTAATAGATAGCATAGTATTGTAGTGCCATCCCTGCTGAGACTACTAATCCCTACAACACTGAATCATTATTGCTAAATATCTATGCTACTACTCTTTGTTACAACTCTAAATGTCAACCCATACCACCTAAGAACTAAGATTAATAAAATCAGTAATAGTATAACAATGAAACCTGCAACATGCCTTTTTACTTACGGGAGAAGGCTTTATAGTATCTCAATGTTGAAGTAAAGAAAAAAAAATAATATTAAAAAATTTTCGGGAAATTTTTCACTTTTGCGACTACCTAAGCACTACCTAAACGGTGTTAAGAATCATTCCTAGGAAGTTCATACGTTTTAAGAAGTTCTTTATTGAGATCTTAGGTTCATTTTTGTAGTTGATTATATCCTTGAATTATGAACGGTTTGTTAAGAATCATTCCTAGGAAGTTCATATGTTTTAAAAAGTTCTTTATTGAGATCTTCGGTTCATTTTTGTAGTTGATTATATCCTTGAATTATGAACGGTTTGTTACCTATGGACCTGAACAGGGGCAAAAAGGTAAAAAAAAATGCATTTTTTAAAGTTTTTTGTGATTTTGACCTTGAAGATGAAGTTTTTTTCATTTTGTATGTTCACAATTTTTGTTCTTTATGACAAGAGCTACAAAAGCAAATCAAAATTCCGAACGGTTTGCAAGATATGAGCTTGAAAAAATGATCATTTTTTGCAAAAATGACACCGAGGCCCCACATCTTTGGGGGCCCATAAATAAAAACTTGGAGGACTTTGGGCAAAACTGGGAGACAGGGGTTTTTTTTTTTTTGTCTTTTATCACGTAGTGATGTCCGTATATGGTTATTTTGCCATGACTTAAAAATAACACACTGTGTAATTAAATGCAATATTTATTTTTTAACCGATAATAAAAAATAAGAAAATATTTTTAGTTGCATATTTTACCTTTTCTTAGCGAATATTTTAGAGTTTTAAGTGCATATTATATGCGCATATTTTCGATTTTTATGTTCAAATCGTGATATTTTGCAAATTTAAGTATTATTTTATGTGATTTTGGAGGGTATTTTTTCCATCATTTTAACTCGAATTTTTTAGAAATCTTTAAGGTACTTGAAAAATAACGCCAGTATTTTATGCCAGGGCTGTAGTAAGGATTTACCCATGGGAGGGGATCTTGATGAAATTTTTTTTCAAAACTAAAATATAAGTACAATTATTTGTTTCATTTAAGTTTTACTTTAAGTTTGCAAAAACTATTACACCAGCCAATATATTTACGAAAAACATGAATTTTGGAGGTTTTTGCAAAATGGCTAAGCTCACTGGCGATTATCGTAAAACAAAAGATACAAAATTTATTGATATTTCGTTGGATAATCTCAAAATTTTTGCTCCGCTACCGCACATGACACGATAATGTTGATGTATGGATTGAAGAGCTGATATTTTTTCTAAAATACAAAATAATTTTTTTTATTTTATAATGAGTAGTTCAGATTCTAGATCAATAATACTAAACACGTGCCAAAAACGTTAAATACCCTGTAAATTGAAAATGTTACAATATAGGAGGAAACTGAGTACAGATTTGAAACCAGGGTTAAACGTACATATAGGAATGGGTTTACCAGTTACGAAATTTGTAGACTAGTATTATTTATCCAAACATATCTGAATATAAGACGACTGCTATTATCTTGTTCGCAACTGTATATAAAATATAAAAAACTAAACGCAACATTGAAATGAAACAAATAATTGTCCCTATATTTTAATATATTAATTTGTGGCGACCGTAACCTAGTGGGTAGAGTGCGTGGCCCCTAAGCTAAAGAACTGCGGTAGCCCGGTTTCAATTCCAGCTCAGACAGAAAGTTTTTTCCATTGAATTAATTTTTCTGTTCGGTCGTCACCTCTCTGCAGACAATGGCAAACCTCAGAGAGTAAAAACTGCCATGTAAAGCTTCTTGAGAACATAAGCCGTTCGGAGTCGGCATAAAACACGTAGGTCCAGTTCTCGGTAATTTGTGATCAAACATTTAATAACACGCACAACACAACTGATCAATAGAAGCTAGGTCAAAGTCCTTCCAAGGGCTGAAATGGCCAGTTTATATATATTAGGGCGGGTCAAATTGTATGGAACGATTTTTTTTATGAAACGTATAGCAAAAACGTAATCTATAGGTGATTCTGAGAAATTTTGCTCAAGAGACCATAGTTCTAAGTCGGATTTGGAGCACCCCAAAATAGGAATTTTTCCATATATACATAGAATAATTTAATTAAATTCGTCATAAAATCGGATAGAATTATAGTAGATTTCTCAATCTGGGCTTGTTTGAAAGGTATTTTTATCACCTTTCAGATTCTGTATTGATACCTATAGAATAAGTCGTCAATGGCAGCATTGTTCAATTGAACAACTTTGTAACACTGAATAATGACGTTACAAAATAATGACGTTGACCAACACTAAACGTTGCCAAGCTTACTTTTCCTTGTTCCTTAATCGTTCATCGTGCAATGCGCACGCAGTTTGCCAAAATACTTAAATAAAAACTCGGTTATCACAATACCAATATTTTTTTATATTTAAATTTAAACACAATCGCAGAGTGCAGTGATAATATCAAAGTTATTATGGATAATCAAGAACCATCAACATCGTCTGCGGTGTCTTCGCAAATGGAAGCAACAACATCAACAAGTTTTGAGTCTAGATTGACTAACATGCCTCATCAAGATGTTGTTTTTTTTTTTGGTTTATCAAGTGATTTAAATGATCTTAGTTTGCCTACTAAATGTGAAATTTTAAAATATTATTTTTTTTTAAGTGATCGTGCTAAATTTGAAAACAAAATGTTATCGTATAAAACTTTTACTCCTCACGTAACAGATAAATTGATCCAAATTTGGTGTAAATTAAATATTGAAATCATTAATAGAAAGAGTGTTTTCAAAAAACTAACTGGTTTGCTTGGTAAATACCAGAAACATGTACAACATAAAAACAAAACAGATGAATTTAAAGCATTTGTTGATTCAATAAACGAATTATTTTATATTGGCAAATGTAATTGAAAATTAAAAACAACAAAATGCTCGTGTGGATTGATTCCAGAACATTTAAAAGAATTTATGATGGACCAGCATAATGATAGAAAATTCACAATACCTGAATATACAGAAGACGTTGAAGAAGTAGCTACAACAATGCCAACACTTACAACTGGTACCGATGATCCAACATACGAACCACCTGAATTACACATGGATGAAGATGAAAATGAAGCAACAACAGAAGTTCCGGAAGCAACTTTTCAAATGAGACGAGGTCATTATACTCAAAGATACGATGCCTTAAATTTTGCCATGATGTGTGATAGATTCGGTGTTTTAGATAGAGTCGCTTCATGTTTACAACAGCTTTATTCGAAGATATAAATTTTAGAGATGTTCATGGTAATCTTGTTATTATGGATAAATCAAAAGTGGCTAGAGAAAAAGTTAAATCTAGAGATGCAGTGCTTCGTACACGACATACAAATTCTTCCATAACTGCATTCTCTTTCGATGGTAGAAAAGATGACTCATTAACTACAGAGAAAATTTATAACAAATTTCATACCACTGTGGTAAAAGAATCGCATTTAGTTGTTCTGAAAGAGCCCTATAATGAGTTACTTGGTTATGTTAATTTGGGTAGTCAAGACGATGCAAAAACCAAAAAAAGAAAACTGAATGAATTTGCCAACAATAAAACATTAACAGTTGATCAATTAATTGGCATATGCAGTGATGGTGAGCCAGCAAATACTGGAACAGAAAATGGAGTTTTACGATTTTTTGAAAAACAGTTTAATAGACCAATTCACTGGTTTATATGTCTGCTTCATTTCAATGAACTGCCATTTCGTCATTTATAGGACGCATTGGACAAAACAGTCACCAGTGGACCACGAGCAGCAAGTGTAAAGTTATTCAAAGCTATTCAAGAATGTGAGAAATTGCAGGTAACACTTTATTTTATTTAATATCATCATTTATTATCATTATTTATTGTCATTATCTTACTTTTTCGATTGGAATAAAGTTAAAATAAAATAGCTGCATTTTAATTGATCTAAACATTTCATTTTTCAGGTAGTAGCTGATTTAGATCCAATACCACTGGAGAATATGCCTGCAATGATGGATCATGAACATGAGCTCGAACTATCAACAGATGTTAAATATTTATATCAAATAGCTAAAGCAATTTCGAATGGTATTGTTCCAGTTGATTTAGCTAACATTAAGCCAGGACCAATTGCACATTCTCGTTGGTTAACCAAAGCAAGTAGATTACTACGATTATATGTAACAACTAATACACCATCGAACAATTTAAAAACTTTGGCAGTTTATATTATTACAGTTTATGTGCCAATGTACTTCAATGTGAAGTTTTATAAAATTTATAATATTGAAGATGGTGCAATTCAAAACAACTCATATTACGCACATCCAGAAAATATTTTATTAACAATTTGATGATCGAAAAGCATTACGGGATAGAGCTATCAAAAAGATTTTACACTATCGAGAAAAATTGTACGATCCAACTAAAATCAGAGCTTACAAAAAAAATATATCTTAAATTTCGATGCTACCGATTATGTCAATATGGTTGATATGAATAACGACGATATATTATTTGAACCAGCATTTACTCGACAGATTCCATATGATCACTTGGTAGAATACTTAGATTTCGATGAACCACCACTGGCTGATCCACAAATTCCAATGCACATGCAGGGAACAGAAAGACATGTACAATTATTAACGAGTGTTTCAAAACGAGTAATAGAAAAGAATCGTGAAGGAGTTATGGCAGTGACATTAGAGAGTCGTAAGAAAACTCCTCGAATGGAAAGTAAAAAAGACCTTAAAAAATAATATTACCACGTTAAAACATTAAATTGTAGGTCGAGAATAACATTTAAAAATAAATTGAATTAAAAATGTAGAAATAGTGTTTTTTTTTTTGTTGAAACCTTGAAAATGTTAATTTTTTTCAGATAGATTTTCCTACAAAAAGGAGTTTAAAACAAAAAAATTGATCGAAATAAAAGTTGTTGGAAATTATCTGAACTTTCATAATCTGCAAAAACAAAAATATCTCGAAAAAAATCGAAGAAAATTCAGAATTTCTTAGTTAAAAGTTCATTTTAGGCTATTTTTCGACAAAAAATTCCTAGTATCTCTACTAAAAATAAAAAAAATATTGGTATCAATACAGATTCTGAAAGGTGATAAAAATACCTTTCAAACAAGCCCAGATTGAGAAATCTACTATAATTCTATCCGATTTTATGACGAATTTAATTAAATTGTTCTATGTATATATGGAAAAATATCTATTTTGAAATTTTGGGGTGCTCCAAATCCGACTTAGAGCTATGGTCTATTGAGCAAAATTTCTCAGAATCACCTATAGATTACGTTTTTGCTATACGCTTCATCAAAAAAAATCGTTCCACACAATTTGACCCGCCCTAATATATATATTAGGGCGGGTGAATTTGTATGGACGAATTTTTTGGAGGTCTGGCTCAGCGAAATTAGTAAAATACATGTAATTTCAAGACTTTTTCTCCACTACAGCATATACAAATTCTGAAAAAATGCTGTGCGGACTTTCGTAAATAGATTTTGTTCTCAATTATAAAATATGAATGTATGAATGTATGTGTATGAATCTATTTACGAAAGTCCGCACAGCTTTTTTTCAGAATTTGTATATGCTGTAGTGGAGAAAAAGTCTTGAAATTACATGTATTTTACTAATTTCGCTGAGCCAGAATTTGACCCGCCCTAATATATATATATATATTTTAATTTTGAAAAAATTTACTTACTACGGCCCTGGCATAAAATACTGGCGTTATTTTTCAATTACCTTAAATATTTCTACAAAATTAGATTTGAAATGATTGAGGAAATACCCTCCGAAATCACATTTTTCAAGTAGATCATTCAGTTTTACTAAAATCTACCACAAAACAATAACAATGAAAAAGATAAACATCATCACAATAGACCAACAACAACACCAATACTACCATAAACAACACCGCCAACAACAAACGTAATCACATCATTACTAGTAATCATATTTACAAATTAATCATCATTATAATCATCAACAGAAAAAACAACAATAACAACAATCCAACATCATAAGAATGCAAGAAACATTAATCAACAAAACCACCACCAATAGTAAAAGTAAAAACAACAAGAAAATATACTCATAAACAACACTCATTTATAAGGTTGAGGCACTTGAGAGAAATGCACTCTTTTTTCGCCTTTGCTTAAACCGTCACTGTTCGTTTCTTTGTTCTATGCATTCATTTTATTGATTTCTTTTCATCCATTCTGACAGTTCGACCGAGCTCACTCTCAAGTGCCACAACCTTATAAATGAGCTTTGCTCATAACGTTTCGTACTTACTCGGCCAAATGTTGAGTATCTACGTAGGAAAAGTTAAAGTGCTTCGTATGATAATCCCGCTTCAATTCGGGTCCCTGGAATTCTATAGTAAAAGAGGTCATATAAATGAAGTCACCCACAAAACGTAAATCTATATGATGACAGTCCTCTGGTGGATATTTGTATCGCTTCAGACGTTTCAAATATTTTTCCAAATTACGTCGATCATGCTTTTCCTCCTCGCTGTCATTTTCCTCCGGTGAGACTTCTATTTCGAAGACCCCTGTTGGTGCCTTCGCTTTTTTCTTCTTGCCCTTCACTGGCTCTGGTGGCGGTGGTGGAGCTCTCATTGCTTCTCTACGCTTTCGACGGTCTTCTTTTTTAAGTCGCCTTGCAGCCTTTTCCTCTCGCAACTGTTTAATAAGCGCTGCTTTTTCTTCGGCTTCATAAGCTTCTTCTTCCAGTTCGGCAACGGTTTTCTCTATCACAGGCAGCGGATCGCCATTTTCATCAAATTCCACTGATGGTGCAACAGATATTGTAGGCGTAACAAATACCGAAGAATCACTCGATGTGTCGGAGCCTAAGCTTGACTCACTTTCGAAATATTCCTCGAAGGAAGCATCATGCAGTGTTTGCAGCTTGCTAATATGCATTTCAGTAACAAACTCTCTGACTTTAACAGCCAGTGCGCGCATCTCCTCCTCTGGCCAATACTCAGCCGGGCAGGACTCAACCAAACTGACATACTTAAGTGAAATACCCAAATTCTTCCATGGGAAGTCGAGCTTTTTCAAAGCAAGTGCTTTATTTCTATGCTTGGCCAGAACAACACGGCGCCAAAATAAAACGTCATTGACAAAGTAACAATTCTCCAAGGGTGTGTCCACGTCTAACGAATCATAGTGTATACGCAGCTTCAGCGGATCACTGCTGACTAGAGGTGCAATATCTTTTGTGCCATAGCCCAGGGCAAGAGAGCGTACCGCTAGATCTGAGAGTGTTCCCAACTTTGGGTCTTCAATGAATTCCTCGGCAAATATCGTACGTCCAGCTTCACTCTTCAGCCTTAGTGTTTGTATTGACGGCTTATAAACATTGTAGGCGGCCATTATGTCGATTTTGTTAGGAATACCGAAAGTATTCGTGTTAATCGGTGGCAAGAAGCCTTCGCGAGATATTTGCTGTTCCATTTTTTTTTTTATCTTAGTATGGGTTTTTTTTTTTTGTTTTTAGATTTCCTATTAAATAGTTTTATTAAAATATATCTAAGCTTTTGATATGTTTTTCTTTCGCCTTCAGAATTTAAAAGAAAAAAATTTCATAGGGCAATTTGTACGACTATTTTTTTACTTGAATGCAAGCATAGTATAATTATTATAAATAATATTACCATGGAATACAAGTAGGTAGAATTCAAATTTAATATAATCAAGCTACAATGCATGCGTTCTTCTCTTTATAGAAGAAAGTAACTGCCAGCTGGGAGGGACTTTCGAAATAATCAATAAATCCATGCATTGGCGTCGGAAGCGGGGGGAAAGGGGGCAGTTGCCCCCGCACTTTTTTAGCTAGATAAACAATATAAAAGGAAAAGTTATTCAAAATATCAGTTTTTTACAAAAATATTAAAACTTATTATAATATTTTTGTATTATATATTTTCCTCTTCTTTCTCTCTTCTTCATGTTTCATGTGAAGAAATTTTGGTGAACTTTTTTTGCACCACCATTTGTACTGCCCCCCAGATGAAATTCGCTTCCGACGCGCTTGAATCCATGATAGAATGAGTTGGAGAGTATTAATCGAGCTGAAACAGCTGTTCAGCGTGGGCATATATTGTCAAAATGAGGTGATGACATTTAACGATGTTGTTTTTCTTAATAAAAAAAGGAATTTTTCTTAAAAGGGAAATTAATTTTTAAAACGGCACAATTTTCGGAACATTTAACCTTTAGCAAAAATGGTATTTTTTATTTTTATATTTTTCAAAATGTGTATTTATTTGGAGCTAAAAAAGGTAGTAGTGAAAAAATTAAGGGCCGCTCTCAAGTCGTTCATAAATTATATGTTTCCAAAGTTAGAAAAAATTACCTTAACAACATGTGATTTTTAAATTTTCCAACAAAAGTAATATTTATGGGTATCAAAAGAAAGGCAAGTATCTATTCAACGAAGTATAAATCTTGAAAATTCATGCATATCTCTTGAAGATATATCTCTTTGGACTAAGAAAATTTTACGTTTGAAGATGTTTTTGTGATAAAAAATTGTTGTCCTTGAAATGATCCCAAATTGATGTAAAATCTAAGTTTTTACAATAAATAAGTTTAGTGTATAAATAGCATTGTGAACATAATGAGAACAATATGACGCCAAAATGCTTGCTTTAAAAACAAAAAACCCCTTGTTATTTTTGTTTCGGTGTACATCACTTGTTTTTGACATCTTATGCCCACAGCTTGGCAGCGCAGTCGCTATTAATAATACCTGGTCATTGTATCATGAACAAATCGACCTGTAATCAATAAAAAAGTGGCTGCCAAATTTTTATTTTAAAAAAATAGCTTTAAATTGTTAATTACTTTTCAAGTAATGCAGTGTCAATAAGATGTTGCTCTTAACCCTCCGATGCCTGACAAGGTCACCTGGGTAATCACCTGCAGTTTTCAACGATGAAGTATTTCAATATGATTCGCCCGAAAAGCCGCAGCCTTCCTGACTTTATAGAAGCTAATGAAATTAGATACGATACTATTACGACAAAATTTTTGGCGGTTTTGCTCTACACGGTCCTTGTGTGGGCTTGCATACAATATGCTCATGATTTTTATTTTTGCTGGAATTTTCTCGTTGGTTATTTGTGTTTTATAGCTATAATAGCTAAATCTTGTCGTGTTTCTGCCACGCCCATAAAATGTAATGTTAAATTGTGGTCGAATACTGAATTCCGTGACTGTGCGACGCTGTGCTATTCAATTTCTCAAATAAGTTTGTATGGGAGGTGCCACGCCTTCTTTTCCAGATTTCTTAAAATATTATCAGTGAAACGGCCCGTGTAAATTGTGATCAAATACCGAATTCCGAGGCTGTGCTACCTATAACTTTAAATCTATTCGATATCGTAAATTTGAGTTGTGTGGGAGGTGCGCTCATAAAATATAACCAATGAAACGGCACATGTAAATCGTGATCGTGTAAATACCTAATTCCGAGGATGTGCGACCTATAATTCCAAAGCTATTCGATACCACGTCCAAATTGAACTAAAAAACGAAATCTATGCCTACAGCGCCACCTGTTAAGAAATTTTCGACTTTCACTTTTTTCTAAACCTTTGCGTAGCAATGACGAACATATCTGCAGGAGGAAGAATTCAATTTGATCAAGTCGTTTTCAAGTTTTAAGAATTCACGGTATATTACATTACACTACCACGATATATTTTTTATGTATACATAATGCTACCAACTCATGTTATTAAAAAATAAGTATATTTGCTACTTAGAACACTGAAAAGTAAGTATATGTAAGTATAATTTTTAAAAATAAGTATAAGTAAGTATATCACCTTAGAAAAAAATTTTAATATTTTCTTGATATTATTTACTAATATAAGAACTAATAGAACCCACAATATTCCGTATTATCAATATTTTTTTCTTCTCGAAAAGTTTTGTGCAGGCAATCTAACTAAAACCAAAATTCTTCCGATAAAAAAAAATTAATTTTATATATTTGCAGTTCATATACCCAGTAAACCAAAACTATCATTTTTTAATTCATTTATAAACTTTTTCGGGTAGAAAAATTCTTTTTCGACACTCATAAATGAACCTTTTTGGACTCCTCATTCGTCGGACTAAAATGCCTCTCAAAAGCGAACCTTTTTTTTCTTCAGAAGTGAGTTAATAAAAGAATCATCACCTGTCTATTTTTTGTTCGGAAACAAGTTGAAAAAAACTATTGAAAAGTTATTTTTCGACACTCATACATTAACAATTTTTAACTTTAACTCATTCGCCGGACTGAATTGCCTCTCAAAAGCGAACCTTTTTTTCGAAAACGAGTAAAAAACTAACTATAGAAATTCACTTTTTAATAATTAACATTTTGTTATGGAATGAATTTTCACTAATTTAATCTTCTCTAGCAAGAACATTGATCGTACAAATTAAAAAAAAAACAAAAATTTACAAAAAATAAATTTCTTTCCGAAAACGTACTCAAAACTATCACTTTACGCAAAACATTCACATATGGTTCGGTGGGTATATTACATATATATAAAATAGTTTGAAAACAAACAAAAGCATAACAAAAAGTTAAAAGAAGTACGTACTTTCAAAGTAGTGAAATGAAAATAATATTAAAAAATCAGATTCAAATTAATTAGGCTGGGTCGATTTGCAAGCCTATGTTGCCTGGGCAATTTGCCTGGATCGGGCATGAAAAGTTATTAAAAAAAAATGGAACATAGAAGTGCACTTTACCCTATCACATCTTCAATTTTGTGAATTTTTTCTTTAGGATTTTTTTCTAAAAATTTTTGCATATAAACGTGCACAGCTAGAACAAAACTGATGCCAGATTCAACTTAAAACCGGTCTCACATTGATACGTTTGAATACAAAATTTTATCGTTTTTTAGATCCCCCTAGGTGGCGCTGTGGTCGATTTTTAAAAAAATTGTATTTATAAACCGATAAAAAGCGACCACAGCGCCACCTAAGGGATCTAAAAAAAGAAAAAATTTCGGAGACCACACAAACATATGTGAATATAAGGTGGATAGCTTTTGTGGTTCAGCCGTGATGGTCAAAAACCTTGAAGTTTGTGAATTTTTTTCTTTAGGAATTTTTTACGATCAATTTTTGTTAAAAAACGTATAAATGTGAGACCGGGCTTAGGTTGAATCGGGTACGAGGATTTCATTTCTGGCATCGCTATTGTTCTATCTGAGTACGTTTAAATACAAACATTTTTTGAAAAAAATTCCTAAAGAAAAAATTCGCAAAATTAAAGATGTGATAAGGTACATTGCACCCCTATGGCCCCTATCGCCCAGGCAACATCAATTTTTTAACCTCCAAACAAATCGACCCAGCATAGCAAAGTTATCATTATTCGCCCTCACTGTCACTGAATTGACGTGCTACATTAACTGGTTTGTTTTATTTTTGCTTGGAATCGTATTTGTCTTGGCTGGAAATGTTGTTTAATATGTCAAGTCTTGTCCTTAAAAATTTGTAAAATTCGATACAGCTGTATTCAATATTATTTTTTACAAATAAAATTGACCTCAGTGTCTGTATTTTTAACGCTGCTGACTCCAATTTCCAAATTTTTTATGCTTTTGCAAGCAAAAGTTCAACCAGAGCTGAAAAGTAAGCATGAATAAGTATAAATCTTAAAAGTAAGAATACTTATAAGCATGGAATTTTAGTAAGTATATGAAGCTGAAAATAAGTATGATACTTACAAAGTAAGTATAGTTGGTAACATTATGTATACAGATTAGGGCGTAAACATTTTTTTGTCAAAATTTTGGAGGGCTGAAGCGGAATTCAAAAGTTCATCACCAAATAGAATTTTGACAGTTCGTTCATATATTTGGAAAAAGGTTTAGCTAAAAGTAGTTTTTTTTTCAAAAAAGTAGTTTTTCAAAATATTACTTGTAATTTCTTCCCAGAGTGGTTGCTTGAAAGAAGGGTTCCGACTGTTTTTCTGGACAGGAGGGTCAAAAAGGGAGGTTTTTTAAAATTACTGTATTATTTTTAACCGACTTCAAAAAGGAGGAGGTTCTCAAGCTGGTTATTTATTTTTTTTTAAATGTATGTACATCGATAACTCCCAAAGTACTTGCCCGATTGGCACAATTTTTGTCAACAGATAGAGATATTAGACGCGGAGGTACCCGTCTAAAAAATTGGGCTGTATTCGACACATGGGCATGGCAATATAAGAAAAACTTTGTATATCGAATAATATTAACACAAGAGTACTGAAATTTAGTACAAGGGTAGGCACAATTATTAAAAATTATGTTAAAATAGTGGGCGTTATTCGATAAAGGGCGTGGAAATATTAGAAAAACGCTGTAACTCGAATAATATTGACACTAAGGTACTAAACTTAGGTACAGGGGTAGGCATTATTATGAAAATTTACGGTGAAGAAGTAAGCGTTGTTGGACAAAAAGGCGTAGCAATATAAGAAAAACACTGTATCTCAGTTAATATTGACACTAGGGTACTGGAAATTGGCACAGGGGTTGGAACAATTATTACAAATTACGGTCAAAAAAGTGGGCGTTGTTCGACAAAGGCGTGGCAATATTAGAAAAACGCCGTAACTCAAATAATTTTGACACTAGAATACTAGGATACTGACACTAGGTAGGCATAATTATTAAAATGTGCGGTCAAGAAAGTGGGCGTTATTGGACAAAAGGGCGTGGCAATATAAGAAAAATACTGTATCTCAGTTAATATTGACACTAGGGTGCGGGAATTTGGTACAGGGGTAGGAACATTATTACAAATTACGGTCAAAAAAGTGAGCGTTATTGGACAAAAGGGCGTGGCAATATTGGAAAGACACTCTATCTCGAATAATATGGACACTAGGGTAATACAATTCGTTACAAGAATGTGTAGAATTATTGCAAAACACTATGAAGAAAGTGGGCGGTAATAGACAAATGGCGTGTCACTTTTCGAGAAACACTGTATCTCAGCTAATATTGACACTAGGGTACTGAAATTTAGTACAAGGTTAGGCACAATTTTTACAAATTATGGCCAAAAAAGTGGGCGTTATTCGACAAAGGGCGTGGAAATCTTAGAAAAACACTGTAACTCGAATAATATTGACACTAGGATACGGAAATTCGGTACAAGAATAGGTAAAATTATAACAAAACACAATCAAGAAAGTAGGCGGAAGTTTTCAAAGGTCGTGTCACTATAAGAAAAACACTGTATCTCGAATATTGACACTAGGGTACCAAAATTTGTTACAGGAATGGGAAAAATTGTTGTCATAATCTCTAAAAAGGTAGAAATAAAAACTTTTTAACAAAAAAAAAACTTCAAAACCACTACAAAGCAAATAATAATTTTAAATTACTTTTCACGTTAGTTCTTGGTCAAATTTGATAATTTATTTATGCATATTATTAAATTGGAAATCTTATTATTATATTTTTTTTTTATTTTGTATTATTATCATAAATATATAAATTTCTCCATGAATAAAAAACCTTTAAAATCGGCTCTTATATAATCAGACTTTTATAAAAAAACGCTCCAGCTTCAAAGGTTTTTTATTCATGGAGAAATTAATATACATATATGTATGATAAAAATACAAAATAGAAAAAAATTATAATAATAAGATTTCCAATTTAATACTAAAGGGTGTTTTTATAGAGTGATACAACTTTGAGTTGGCATCACTGCTTTATTTAACAGCGGCCGTAGCCTAGTGGGTAGAGTGCGTGCCCCCTAAGCTAAAGAACCGCGGTAGCCCGGGTTCAATTCCAGCTCAGACAGAAAGTTTTTTCAATGGAATTAATTTTTCTGTTCGGTCATCTCCTCTCTGCAGACAATGGCAAACCTCAGAGAGTAAAAATTGCCATGTAAAGCTTCTTGAGAACATAAGCCATTCGGAGTCGGCATAAAACACGTAGGTACAATTCTCGATCATATGTGATCAAACATTTAATATCACGCACAACACAATTGATTAATAGAGCTAGGTCAAAGTCCTTCCAAGGGCTGAAATGGCCAGTTTATTTATTTATTTATTATATTTAACAGCTGATAGTTGCTTTTTGTTTAGTTTGCTTTGACATTTCATTATGGATCGACTTACACCAGAGCAACGCGTGCATATTGTGGAAATTTTTAATAAAAATAATGGTTCTGTTCGTCAAACTTATCGTGCACTTCGTCCATTTTATGGCGTACATAATCGTCCTTCAGAGCTGCTAATTCGAAGAACAATACATCGTTTTCGGACCACATTTACTGTTACTGATAATGTGCATCCCGTGAGACGCCGAACAGTGCGCACTGAA
Source organism: Dichetophora obliterata (assembly GCA_963920525.1). Lineage (NCBI taxonomy): Eukaryota > Metazoa > Arthropoda > Insecta > Diptera > Sciomyzidae > Dichetophora > Dichetophora obliterata. The sequence goes on from OY986437.1 coordinate 53,183,602, forward strand.
GAATCTGTAGCCGCTGTACAGCAAAGCATTGAAGATGATCCTAATCAATCAATTCGTCGCCGTTCTCAGCAACTGGGGTTGTGTCCTTCCAATTTATGAAAGATTTTACGAAAAGATCTTCGCTTAAAACCTTTCAAAATTCAACTTGTGTAGGAATTAAAGCTGAACGACCATCGTATGCGCCGCCAATTCGACGAATGGGCTGAAACACAAATTGATATTGATTTTGAATTTCCATGGAAAATTTTATTTTCCGATGAAGCCCATTTTTGGTTGAATGGGTACGTAAATAAACAGAATTGTCGTATTTGCAGTGAGGAGAATCCACAAGCTTTTGTCGAAACACCATTACATCCACAGAAAATTACTGTTTGGTGTGCTTTATGGGCTCGCGGAATCATTGGCCCATATGTCTTCAAAAACGATGATGGTCAGAATGTTACAGTCAATGGTGAACGGTATAGGTACATGATTCGAAGTTTTTTCGTACCTCAATTAGCTGGCATTAATCTTGCTGATGTGTGGTTCCAACAGGACGGAGCCACATGCCACACAGCGGGCGCTACAATTGATTTACTCAAGGAAACTTTTGACGAAAAAATAATTTCACGAAATGGCCCAATTAATTGGCCCCCAAGATCGTGTGATTTAACCCCATTGGACTATTTTCTTTGGAGTTATGTAAAGTCACTTGTCTACGTCGATAAACCACAAGCAATTGAACACCTGGAAATCAACATTCGAAGAGTTACCGGCGAAATACGGCCGCAAATGCTGCGAAAAGTTTGTGAAAATTAGTGTTCCAGATTTCGCCTTGTACGCGCCAGCCGTGGCGGCCACATGGCCTCAATTATATTTAAGCATTAATGTCATAAAGTTTTCTATCCAAAAAAGCTCATTTTATTGATATTAAAAATATATTACTATGTTTTATTATGATTTAAACTTGTATCACTTTATAAAAAACAGCCTTTATATAAATAAATTATCAAATTTGACCAAGAATTTTTGTGAAAAGTAATTTAAAATAATTTTTTACTTTGTAGTGGTTTTTAAGTTGGTTTTTTTTTTTTTTTGTTCAAAAGTTTTTTTAAATTTTAAATTTCTCCAAAATTTCGATCTTAGTATAAAATCTTAGTATAAATAAAACTCAGAGGTGCTGATCTATAACTTTGCTTAGCAAAAGTGGTCTTCACAATATTTCCTTTCAGAAATACACCTGAATATCTGTTGCATTCAAGAAGTCTCTAATGCTATGTTCACACTGAGAGCTAAATGCGCATTTACGAAATCCACATTTACGAACGAGCATTACGAACATTACGAGCCTAATAATAAAATTTTTTGCTTTAAGGTGTTTTTTACTTTTGTGTTTATTTTCAAAAATGCTGTATTAAAAATATGCAAATTAGTATAAGATTTACATGTAGGTACATACATAGGAATTTTTACATTTGGTTATACTTTCTGAAAAACTTTACTGGAATCTCTGGCAAATAAATGCAGGCAATGAAAATAATTGGCCCAAATACAATAGTAAATATTAACCAAAAGAAGATTGTAAACTCCAACATTGGTTCCATACTTAAAGTACCATAAATGCTGGTAGTGTGCTTGAGTTGATATTTTTAAAAAAGTGTAAAAACTTAAAGCTAAGATTATACACTAATATCACTAGTTAAATGTAAATAAGTTGTTGTTGTTGTTGTTGTTGTTGTTGTTGTTGTTGTTGTTGTTGTTGTTGTTGTGTCAACAGACGCTTAGTAGTTTCTTTACTACCTGTGCAGGTAACTTTGATAATATTCCATGCGAGTTTTTGCCTCGGTTACATACATTCGCACTTAAGATCGCCACCTGAAAGTAAAAAACAAAGAACGATGTTAAAATATTTTAATGATTATATTGTAGAATAACTAGTATATGTTTTTGCCTTTATTTGAAGCTATAAAAAAATTAATTAAAATAATTTTTTTTAATTCAGCCTCTAAACTGCGACGTGTTTGCTTGCTCTGTAGGTAACCACATGAGTAAACCGTCTTTTATCTTCGATGCCTTTATAAAAGCTGAAACATCTTTAACTTGCACAGAAATAAAAGTTATTTTTAGCTTACGGAAAAAAAACAACAAAGAACGATGATGTATTTAAGAATATGCAGCTTTTATATCTTGCTGAATTACTGTTTTGCTGGAAAATTTTTAAATGCACTGCCGTTATGTGTCCACAGAGCCTGAAAAAGGGTATTTTTAGAATGTGGCCAAAGCATACTTATTGCTCTATATCAGCAATATATAAAAGCATGACGACGATTTTATGATAAAATATTCTCAATATAGCCATTATAAAATTTTAAATCCCTTCAAGATTATAAATAAATGTGCATTGTGATGCCACATCTCATTTTCTCATTTCATTTACTCATCTACACAATATCTCATCTCACAACAACTCATTTTCTCATCTCTTACTCATTTTCTGTTTGTTTGTTTGTTTGTTTGTTTGGCCATTATACAAATCTAAACGGCTCAACGGATTTCGCTTAAACTAGGTATACATATTAAGTGCATTCTAACTTAAAATGTTACATAATTAGTTTTTGCCACGCCCTCTCCAAAATTTATAAAGTAACGGTAATTTTGTTATTATAAAACTTTTACCATCGGAGAATTCTGTATTTTTAATTTTAATTTTTAATTTTTTGTTATTTTGACATCAAAAGCACTCATATATCTTCAAAATTGGAGAAATTTTCAGTACAATGACTTTTTCATAAAACATCGTTACCTAAGAATGAGAAAAAAACGACATGAAAATCAAAGTTTGGTCTTTCGATGCAAATATCTCCGCTGTCCATTAACATATTTCATTCAAATTTTTTTGTTCAAAAGTTCAATAAAATCTCTTCACAAAAGTCTTTCGATGCACATATCTCCGCTGTCCATTAACATATTTCATTCAAATTTTTTTTGTTCAAAAGTTCAATAAAATCACTTCACAAAAATAGGTCGAACTGTACCATTAAGTCAGTGTATATATGTTTTAGGATTATGTCAAAAAAGGTCCAAAATATTGACTTTCTACTCAAAAAATGACTCAAAAATTGTTGCTGTTGTAAAAATGAAATCAGTTAAAAATTGCACATCTGGCTACCTTTCATATGACACAGCATTTATTTGCAAAAATTCTTCCAGCTAAGCGCAAAAATTATTTTACTGTTTTTGTCATCAAAACAACAAGGGTACCCCTTTGATTTTTTTCGCGAAATTTATTTTTTCCAAAATGTTGTTTTTATATTTTTTAAAAAAATTCAAGTCTCAAAAATGATGTATGTGAAAAAATTACCAATCAAAAATTATGGCTAAAAATCTATTTTTTCATACAATTGACTATCTATAGTAATAAAACTCATTTTCTGTTTGTTTGTTTGTTTGTTTGTTTGTTTGTTTGTTTGTTTGTTTGGCCTTTATACAAATCTAAACGGCTCAACGGATTTCGCTCAAACTATATATACATATTAAATGCACTCTAACTTAAAATGTTACATAATTAATTTTTGCCACGCCTTCTCCGAAATTTTTAAAGTAACAGCAATTTTGTTATTATAAAACTTTTTTTTCGGAGATTTTTGTGTATTTAATTTTGAAAATTTTTTGTTATTTTGACATCAAAAACACTCACATATCTTCAAAATTGGAGAAATTTTCAGTACAACGACTTTTTCATAAAACATCGTTGCCTAAGAATGAGAAAAAAACGACATGAAAATCAAAGTTTGGTCTTTCGATGCAAATATCTCCGCTGTCCATTAATATATTTCATTCAAATTTTTTTGTTCAAAAGTTCAATAAAACCTCTCCACAAAAGTCTTTCGATGCAAATATCGCCGCTGTCCATTAACATATTTCATTCAAATTTTTTTTGTTCAAAAGATCAATATAATCACTTCACAAAAATAGGTCGAACTGTACCATTGAGTCAGTGTATATATGTTTTATGATTACGTCAAAAAAGGTTCAAAATATTGACTTTTTACTCAGAAAAATAACTCAGAAATTGTTGCTGTTGTAAAAATGATCTCAATTAAAAATTGCACATCTGGCTACCTTTCATATGACATTGCATTTATTTGCAAAAATTCTTTTAGCTAGGCGCAAAAATTATTTTACTGTTTTTGTCATCAAAACAACAAGGTTTGATTTTTTTGCGAAATTTGTTTTTTCCAAAATGTTTTTTTTTTTGTATTTATTACAAAAAAGTCAAGTCTCAAAAAAATAATTTAAGTAAAAAAATTAGTCCAATATCTCTTTCCAATCAAAAGTTATGGCTAAATCTATTTTTTCATACCAGACTATTAATATAACTGAGTTTTGTTTTAAAATTCTCTATACAATTTGAACGTCCCCATTTATCTCTAAGAATGCAGTTGTGTGTCTAGAGTAATTACGAACTAAGGTTTATGTAAATCTACTTACTTTATATAAACTTAAGAATTAATATAAATTACTCTCGAGTAACACCGGGTACATCAGCTAGTTTTAAATAAAAATACATCACGAGCATGGTTGCCGTTTTGGTAAAATATTACCATTATTGGTAGAACGTTTTTGACTTGGTAAAATGGTAAATTCTTTATAGTTTTGGTAAATTTTTTTTTGTACAAGCAAATATTTTTAAAAAAGTTTAAGATAATTAATAAAAAATTATGAATATGCATTCCGTACAATATTTTCCACCAACATTTTTTTCCATAATATTATTTTTTTTTTTCATTAGTCAAAAATATTTGAACGCCTTTTTTCTTCAATATAAAACAAGGAATTTTCAATATTTTTTATTTTACGTTTGTAAAAAACTATCTTTTTTTAATCGCTTATACTGCAATAACTGAAGTATCGCCGCGAATAACGTTGTAAGCGACAAATGAATCGAACATTTTTTTTTTGTTTACTACCGTTCAAAATGCTTTGGCTTGGATTTGGATATTTTTTTTTTGCAAATTTCCTTACAACTCTTACACCAATAATGTGAAAATTGAAATCAAATGGTTTTAGCTGCGCCATTAAAAAATTTATTTTCAAGATTTATTTGATTTAAATGAGACCCATTTAGAGTGCCCCAATCGAGTCCAAATGTATGGCCGACCCCCCCTTACTTTGGAGGTCCAATCCACCCATGCCAGTGGCACACCCCCTTGAACCCCCCTGGGGGTTCCCCATACAAACATTTCAAAAAATCACAATTTTTGGAACTTTACATGAAAAAATCAGCGAAATGGGGTCGCCACTGGCATGGGTGGATCGGCCCTCCAAAGTAAGTTGGTGCCGGTCATACATTTGGACTCGATTGGGGCACTCTAAATGGGTCAAAGAGGGATTTTTCAACCCTACGGGTCAAAAGTTGGGGCATTAGAATTCGTTTTAGAGGTATAGTTTCTCGGGCAAAGTTTTGATCCGTAGAATACGATTTTCACTGAGCAATGGGCGATTTTTTTGCGTCCCCACAAATCAACCCGGCCTAATATACATATATCTAATAAAAATAATAAGATTTTATACTAATTAAATTTCTAAATTTATTAAAAAAAAATTATTAAAGTTTTAACAGAATATTCTCTATGGTTTTAATAAGCCGTCTTTTTGGATGGCAGCAATAAAAAATGTGATTAACTTAATGCTACATCATGGTTTAATTATTATAGGTTGTCCATTCGTTTGACAACAACCGTAAATATGTAAACAAAAATTTAATCTCTCTCAAATATAAATGACAACCAGGGTTTTGTTGTCTTCTCAGAAAAAAGTTATTTTTCGTTGTGAATTTTTTTAAAAAAAGTAGTTATTCTTTATATTGCTATATTTTATATTACAATAACTGGGGCGCCACGATTTGAAAATAGTTTTTTGTTCAGAACAAAAGAAGATATGTTTGGTTGAACAAAAAAATGATACCTCAACTAGTTATCGAGATATCGATTTTTAAAAGTTTTTGCTTGGAACAATATCTGTTCAGTAAAATATCTATATTTTTGCCATTATTTAATAGATCTAAAGTATTGACATGTCATTTGAAAGATAATTAAATCATCTACTAGACTAAATACAAACAAACTAAATTTAACTAATAATTTTAATTTCGTGAGCAGTTGTATATTGCTTTTGATTTCAATTAATGATAAAACCGTTATTTTCTCAAAAATTTGCAGCATTAAGATGTCAAAAATATATTTTATATTTAAAACCTACAGTTTTATCTTTCATTTAATATATAGAAATCCATATTCGTTTTTAGAATTGACTCTAGGCTTAATATATTTGTTGCGATGATCAACTATTTAATTTAATAAAATGGAAACTGTTGTCCAAAATTGATCAGCTAAAAGTTTAAATTTTTTTTCGATTGCGTAAATTTAAGCGTCAAGTTTAAAAGTCTTGACAAGTGAAAACCAAGATAAAGTTGTCATTTCTGTAACCAACTGTGTATGCAGTCAGTGATAGACTAAAACGAAATTTAGTGTATCACATTAAAGTAGTTATCAAATATACGATAAAAACATGTGGAAAAGTGCTTTAGTTATCTCTGATACCTGCGATCTCCAAATAAAGATGATTGTGTCATATCTGACAATTAATGTCATTCCTGTAACAACTAAAAAAAATAAAATGCTTACAAATCAATTTAATGATGCTCAAAATTAGCTCTCGAGGTATTTCAGCCATATGTACTTATAAATTCTGGCGTCGCTAAAAAGCTTTCAGTCTGTAAGCTTACTTATTGGGCTTCAGTTTTATTTTTACATTCAAGCAAAATGCTGCGAAAACATTCAATTTTTATTTATAAACATGTTTTCAATTCAATTTATTTCTAAACAGACTCTTACTAATTGTAAGTTCAAAGATAAAAAATAATACAAATATTCATAAAATATAAAAGGTTTTTGTGTGCTGTATACATTTTTTATAATTTCTTTATTGATTTACACAACAAAACATTGTCATTACCTTTTTAAAAACTCAATAAAATGTTCAATCAAAATAAAACGTAGTAAAAAAAGGAGCAGTGAAATGTATCTTTAGGTTTTAGTACTATGAAAAATTATGATATTTTGGCAACTGAGCTATATTTTGTCATTAAAAAATTACTCTCTTGCTCGCCTCTTCAATTTTACGGGTGTATATCAAGAATTATATATAAATAGATTCCGCCTTGCGCATGTCCGCTTTCTTTGTGAGCACGTGCATGTGACGTCAGAAGTGCAAGAGAAAAGAGAGTCAAACTGACTCAAAAAACGTAGTAAAAAATTTTTAATAGGGGTATTCGATTTAGAAATCTCCTCATTTTCTTATAAAATCTTGGTTTTTTTAAAGAAATAATTTTAAATCAAAAAACAACGCTTGCACTGAAAAAATTTAAATAGTTTTCATTACTATCTTTGATAAAAATTTTATATCTTATTGAGGTGTTAACTTCCGTGTTGACCCCTTCACAAAAAAAAGCTATGTTCCTCGATTTATTTTGAGAGCAGTTTGACTGTTTCTTTGTGTGTATTCGGTTGTTTCCCAATTAGCCAATCAGATTCATTTGCTTAGTTTCATTTGGCACATATTACACGATGATCGTTGATCGGCGTTCAATGAACACTTTTTTACGCTCTTTTACATTTTGATCGCTGCTAGGTCACATGATGATCGTTTCATCGCGATCAAGTCTTGTTTTTTTCTTTATTCCAGTAAGAATTCTTGTTAAAAATAAGGGTTTCATACAACTTTTTTTTAATACCTTTCAGTCGAAAAGCAGTACTTCTGGTACTTTTTAGCTGCTAAAAGTGAACACATCTTAAATTTTGCCACTCAGCAACACTGTTTCGATTGTGATTGCTGTCATGTACAGCGTTCAAAAATGAACATATCTTGATCGCCCTAACAATTGTTCATCCGCTCTGGCTCTCAGTGTTTTTTTACAGTTTCGCATTGAAAGCAACAACAAACATATTTTGAACGCCGATCAACGATCATCGTGTAATATGTGCCTTTGTTGTTTATACAGGGTTGCCAGTTTGATTACCAAATTTGGTAGAAAATTTTTGACTTGGTAATTTGTTAATTTTTTTTTCGTTTTGGTAACTTTTTTCCTTTAGTTTTTCCAAAAAATTTAAAATAATCTGCAGCATAACCTTTATGTTTTGTATTGAACATTTCTCTAAGTTTTCCGAACGCATCATCTGAAAATATTGCGAATCATGTCAAAAGAAAATGTCAAAATATTTAAACCTTGAAATTTAACGTTAACAAAGAAGTCTCTTATAAAAACGAAGCCACAAAATAAGTTGGGTTTTAATACAATAAGTAGAATAATGATTTCAAAGGAACTCTGCGAAATGAGAGACAAGCCTCATTATGTGTGGTCACCAGAAGAAGATTTTTAGATTTAAAATTGAGATTTTTTTCGCCATCAGCTCTAGTTTAGGAGTTATAGGCAAAAATGTAAAACCTGTTATGTTCAAACAGAATAATAGCTTTAAATTGCAACAGTCGATTTCGATCGTATTTGACAGCATTGCTTAGGAAATATTCAGCCTATCATGCTTAATTTTTCACGCGGAATCGAAAAAAGGAGTTTTAATTATTAAGATAAAGCTCTAGAACATTTTGGTAATTTTTAAGTTGTTTTTTCCTGAATGTTTTTTTCCTTGTTTAGTTTCTTGAATGTTCTTGAGGTGTATCTTAAAAATGAAAACTCTCTTTTTCGATTCCACTTGAAAAGTTATTCATAATAGTGCTGATTAGGTCTAACCATTTTTGTAAACAAATTCTTTTTTGTAAACAACCATTTTTGTAAACAAATTCTTTTTATCTTTTGTTTTGTAAATGGCCTTGAAAATCATAAATTTTAATACTTTTTCATAATAAACATATTTGCTACCGTGAATTGTCTGAATCATTGTCTTTGAAGTTTAAGAATTCATTTGACCTTTGCAGATATTGTGGATAATTCCAGATATATATTGATATAACGAAAATTGATGACATTACTCAAAGGAAAAATTTCTAAAGTAACTTACTGAAAAATTAGGGTTTTCCCAGCCGCTTAAAATTGCTTTGAATAAATTTAATAAAATTTTCGTTTCTTTCACAATATGTTTTTCTAAAACGTAAAAAGATATTAGCAAAAGCTTCAAATACTTTGCAAAAGTTTGCGCTTAGGAGCAGTTATTGGAAAAAGAACTGTATATCATATTTTTTCATAACTCCTTAATTTGAGCTGATGGTTAAAAAGTTTCCTTATATATTTAAAATCAGAGCCCGTAGTTAGAATTGATATCCAATAAAACAAACGAGCTGTATAGTTTCTGATTTTTAGTTATTAAAAATTGATTAAAATTTAAACTTGAGGAAACCGACAATTTTTTTAAAGCCTTAAATGCCTTTGCTCTATCTTTGTATTTATTAATTTACTTTCTTAAAATCAATATTCATTGCCAATGAATGCGGTATATTTTTTTAGTTCCTACTTATTTCAAATAAAAAAGATAAGGATCTCATTTTTATACCATTAATTTAAAAATTTTTTGTTTTGTTTTGTGACAAAAAAATTACGTTTACCTGAATTTACTACTTATTTGTGATTTTTATATTAATATAATAAATAAATTTTAAACAAGAAAAAAGTTTTACTTTTTCTATATATGTTTTTATTTTTTTTATTTAATTCAAATAAAAAGATAAACGTATCATTTTTATAAGTATATGAGTTTATGAATTTTACTTATTTCGTGATTTTTAGTTATTAAAAATAAGAAATTTTAAACAAGAAAAATTTAATACTTAATAATTGTTACCAAAATGTGGCAACACTGCCAATCGAATACAAACGAGCGACTGACACGAACGTGTAAACAGTAAATGTCAAATAATTCATAAACCACGAGACAAGCTGGCTCAAGTATATTCTACATCTTTTAACTTTCTTTTATAATTGATGAACTTAATCTTATTTTCCATTACTTTATGTAACATATTTCATTATATATAGATTTTTAAAGCATTGCTAATCAAACAATCAAAATTGAATATAACTGAATAAATGCTATTAAAACTTGGAAAAGAATTGCTTTATTGAACAATAATATTAACTAAATTTATTTTACCACTATATCTGTTTATTAATTTTAAGTATTTTGATGTTGAATAAATGTTTTTTATTAACAAAATTATAATTTCATTGATTTTCTTACTTTAAAAAAATGTTTGTTTATTTAATTAATTTTTATTTAATTTTGGTAACTTTTTAATAAAATTTTGGTAACTAAATTTTTTTACAAGTGGTTAATGTGTTTATGTGATGTTTTTGTTTGGATGTATTTTCACTTATGACGTAGACCTGCGCAGTAGATTGCCATTTCTGCGCACTTAAGGCGTGATCTTCTTTATATTGTTTTTGGGTGTATATCTTCTTTCTTGTGAGAAAACGTCAAACGAATGGACAACCTATAGTAATTAAATCATATGCTAGTTTTACTTAAAGAAATATGAAATAAACTGTCTGGTTAACAAATTCGACAAACTACAACATACTTCATACTTTTTATTCGTAAATTTTCTTAAAATGCCAAAATTTTCATTAACTTAAAACAAAACAAAAAAAGAGCACAATACAAAAGCCATGTTTACCAAAAAACTTGAAACCATGTACAAACCTTCAACGGATCTCAAGAAATACGATAATGAGGAATATACAAAGAATCCTCTATTAAAATTTCGAATTCGTGACATTCATGAAAGTCGCCACTTTAATTTACTCAAACAGAAGGCCGTTTGTGAAAAGGTGAAAATCTGTCGTAGTCGTTTAAGTAAAAGTCCAGAAGTACGTTTGCTACCAGAGTCCCACTATGTGGATAATTTGCGGCGAGAAGTTCGAAAAATTATTGTTCCAAAAATGCAACGCAGCATCGCAGAAAAGATATGGGATATGAATTTCGCTTCCGAAAGACTACAGCGCAAGCATTCGGATGTGGTACAGGACTATATGAAGGATGCCAATAATGAGTACGATAAATCAATGAAGATTTTCGGTATGAGAAACATTTTGATACATCCTGAATTTGAACACGAAGATCCAAAGGATTTTCAACTGTGCGCTAAGGACTGACATTTAAAATTCTCCAGCAAGATGGAACTCCATCCAAAAAGGAGTCTATAATTATGGAAAAAATTGACATGCAATAATTTGAGTTATCAAGAGTTCCGGTAAAATCAACCGTTTCTGGTCACACATCCAAGAAATTTGATAAAGGTCTCACTGCGTATTATTCCCCCTACAACTTTGGACGCTTCACTTCGAACAGCTGTCTTAAGAAAACTGAAGTGCCAATCCACATAAATTTTTTTGTTTAAAAAAACACTGTATCATATTCAGATGTGGCTAATAACACGAACTTAAGGAGCTTACTTTTCATTATCTCTTCAAAATAACAAGTTTGTTCTAAATACAGATCACACGAAACCGGTTTATTTTGATAACCAAAGTGACACCACATTTTGTTGAAGTGTTTTAATGCACAGCCTACTTTACAGTGATGAAAATAACAATTTACACATAAACAGAAAACTTGTTAAATTTGACTTAAGTCCTCGGTTATTTCCGAAAATATTTTGAAATAAATATATGTTTTATACCAAAAAGTCAAACTGTTGTATTTTTAATGATAGTTATTTAAGCCAAAGCTTTTTACTATCTTATTTTTTTTTTTTTAATTGAAGCTCTCTTGACGGTATCCGGTTCTGTAGCTAGAGCTAACTAAGCAAATGTTCTTGACTAACTAAATGTTAGTTTTCGAAACCAGCTAGTTTTTTGAGTGGTTTTCCATAAAAGCACAGGTGTAGCTGCTATTAGCCACATATACTTTAAGCCACAATAACTTGTTGCAATAGACAATTGTTCTTTAGCTTGATTCTGAGGCTTAAGTGTATTTGTTTGCTTTTGTTGTTATTTATAAAACACGAGTTCAATAAGCTTATTTTTATTCGCGTTGATAATGTAAAATAGTCTCGTAAGGCAGCTAGACAATATCGTTGCCTTAGATTTAAAAAAAAAATAAATATTTATAGCTCATCTGATGACCTTTTAAACTCGCAACGTAGTAGTGATTTTATAAGGCAGACAAGACTAAAACAACAGCTGTGTGCAAATAAATAGTAGTGCATCAAAAAATATTAAAAGTTTCAGAAAGAAAAAAATTACAGATATGGCAGCATTGTGTCAATGTTAATGTTCGCTATTGTACTGCTGTCCCTTTCTAACGTGTCAAACAAGAGCATCGGAAGCGAATTTCATCTGGGGGGGCAGTACAAATGGTGGTGCAAAAAAGTTCACCAAAATTTCTTCAAAGAAACATGAATGTGAATACACAAATTTTTTATTTTAGTTTAAAATAAAAAAATATAAAAATATATAAAAAATATTAAAATTTCATTATTTTTAAAAGTTCTTCCAATTTCAATATTAGAGATCATTCTTTAAAGGATCTTTCATATGGTAATATGAAAATATAAGAAATAATGGTTTAAATATTTCAAGGTATATCTTTACATGGTTTAAATGCAATAAGGTACAAAAAGTTATATCAATTTAAATTATTCCAAAATGTTTCTTTCTGTCCTGTGAGAAACAAACTCTTTCACCACCTCCATCGAATTCAATTCTTCGGTTTTATCTTTGTGAATGTGTATAAGTGCCGCATGAAGATCATCTGCATAAAGATCTAGTTTTGTTTTTAGATTTTGTTCAGAAGGCACTTTTCCGTTGAAGGCTTCGATTACAATATTACAGTATTAAGCTACATACTTAAGGGTACTTTTAAACTGAAGTGGTTTGCAGTAGAAACTCTACAATTTGTTCTATCTTTTTGCAAACACAGAGAAAGAAAATGGTTATCCGCAAGCATGCTTATGAAGAGAGAGAAAGAAGAGGAAAATATCTAATACAAAAATATTATCGTTGTAAAAAAAACTGACATTTTGAATAACTTTTGAAGTTTTCTCATCATTTTCACTGTGTGTAAAATAAAAGTAGTGTCACGTATTTCAACACAAAAATGTTATTTTCTCAAAAAAGACTCTGATTTTTACTTTTATATTGGTAAAGCATTGTGCAAAGTTAAAAAACATTTAGGGTATTCATCTTAATGCGCAAGTTTCGCATTTGTGCAAGTGTGCAATTTTAAGTGGTAGCTTTCATGAACGCACCTTCTCTTTTTATGAAACTTTTAACAGTTGATGAACATTGGAAAAATATGTCAGTAATAAAAAAATTAAAACTTAAATGATTGCTTTTCAAGATAGTTAAAAACACAGAAGAAGATTAAACAAGAGCTGACTTCAGGCCCAACCAAAATAGACGAAACGAGACGATAGCATTTTGACGAACGTCTGGACTCGTTACGGATGTTTACGGATTTAACCCAAAATGAAACGATTTGCTCAACTCGTCTGAAACAGCTGATCAGTAGGCAATCGAATATTATTTATTTATTTATATTGTGCATTTTGTAATTTTTAACAAATATTTGTGAAAAATTAGTGAAATAATGGCGAAATTGAAACAAACTGATGAAAATAAAATAAAAACGCACTCTGCACAGCTGTTTTTGACGAGTTGCTACGCTAGCAGTTCGGTTCGTACGGAATAATACGTCTTGTCAAACTGTTTCGTTTAGTTTCGTTCAGTTACGTTTGCCCATTTTGGGTAACAACATTAATATGGATTGACCGAACACTTACGTTTTTACTCGTTACGGAGCAAAGCGTCTATTTTGGTTGGGCCTATACACATAAGCAGGGCTAGGATTTCGATGACATGAAATCTTTTTTCTACTGCTTCAAAGACATTTCATAGTTATTTAGAACGTCCATTTACATTCCCAAAATTTCAAATATGAAAAGTTTTTAGGTCATTTTTTCGTCATTTTTCATCGTTTTTTATCGGTTTTAATTTTCAGGTCATTTTTACTAGATTTAGGGCATTTTTTGGTCATTTTAGAGATTTTTAAGTTATTTTATTGTAATTTTTTAGAGCATTTTTATTTTAGGAGCATTTTTCGGGTTTTTAGGTAATTTTAGTGTCATTTACAAATTTTTTAACATATTCTTTTAACACTAGAGTCCCTTCAATCAAAAACATTGCCTCTCGACAAAGGAGTAGCTTTGTTTACAGACTTCGATGAAAAAAAAAACTGACGAAAGGGTATGTAGAAAGATGAAACAAGTGTTAGATAAAGACTCAGGATATGCTAGTTTTTCTTAACTCTATTTTTATGCTCGATTGCTGAAATATAAAGGGGGTACCAATTTTAATACTTTGAAGTTAGAAGAGAAACTTACATCGATGACATATCTTCTTTAAATATGTGCCTCTCGGCAGTGCAGAAGTAGAAAGAAGTTTTTCTGTTTACAAAAACATTTTGCAAGACAATCGTCGTTCCTTCAATTTAAATAACTTAAAAAATGTACCTTGTAATATACTGTAACGCTATGTATATAAATTAAATAAAATAAATTCTAAGCTTAGTAATGTTTTACTTTTAAAGAATTCTTTTTTATTTAATTTATGTATTTTTTTTATGTAATTTATAATTTATTTTTATGTATTATGTAAGATTGCGTTTTTTTTTTGGTAATTTTTGTCAGTTTTGAGGTAATTTTCTACAGTTCTTAGGTATTTTTTGTAATTTTTTTTAGGTAATCGTTTGCAGTTATTTAGGTCATAAAAAACTGTTAATTTTTTAAAATTGTTAATTTTTGGGACTTTTTTAATATTTTTCTCCTAAAACCAGGGTCTGATATGCTGACAGTCCTGGAATTAAATTTTTTTTAAGGAATATCTAAAATATTCTTTTAAAATTATTGTAGTCATTTTGAATTCGAAGAATAGTTTTATCGATTTTTTATAATTTTCTTTTTGTTTGAAATTCCAAAAACAGGAACTTTGAGAATTTTTGAAAAAAAAAATCAAGTTTCAACAGCTATAACTTTTTCATCCGAATTTTGGTTTTTGTAGTTTTTTGCACAAAAGAGCTTAAGACTATGCCACCGTTAAGTCATTTTTTTAAATTCCGCATTTTTGGATTTTGAGGATGTTTTTCGTAAAAATACCCAAACTCGAAATTTACAAAATGTTACACTTCTAGTAAAAAATTTCCTAACGACCAAGTTATTCAACGTAATCACATAATTTTTGTGTTTGAATTAAATGTTTTTTCAGAAAACATTTAAACAGCATTTAATTGCAATGTTTTCAGAAATGAATTTTTAAGATTTTTCTTTACTACAACAAGAAAAAAAAGACATTTTTCAAAAAGTAAAATATCACAACTCTAGAAATTTTTATCCGATTGCTAAGTTTTACATCTCATTTTCAGGGACAATAAAATAACAAACAAAGTGCATACCAGTTTTAGGCACAAAATAAGGTTTTATGTACAAACAGTCGAGTAATATGTAAAAAGTCAAAAAAATGTTCGTTTTTCAATTTCAAATTTAAATCGCTTTGATGGTATGGGTAAATAATTTTCGATTACTAACAGTTTGATATTTTTATTATTTTTACATAAAAAGGAACGATTTTCCAGCCATCCATCAAATTGCTAAGGTCATCCTTAATGTACATATATGTCAAATAAATTCTAACATTTTTCTATAATGATTGTAAGGTTGATTTCAAAAACTTAAGGCCAGGTTCTCATCTAAAGGCCCAAAAACACGGTCATGCTATTAAATTTTTTTTAATAGAAGCAAGCAAATGAACACCTTGAGTTTTTGGACAGTTAATTATTGATTCTTAAAGTGTGGCACATATATTTTTGGTGCATAAAAGTGTGATAAGAAGTTTCAATACGCAGTCAAAAGTCACGTTGAAAAAAAGGTGATCAGACGGTCTCCATCGCTGACATATCTGACATGTCATATTACGTTCATGTTATCTGACATAAAAAAAACCAAAAAATTTTATAAATTATGTTATATTTATTGGAGCTTGAATATATACATAATATCAATAAATAGTTGAAAATAACTAAATTGGCGGAAATGTGCATTTTCAGTAGCGTTTTTTTCCGAATTTAAAAAACCGAATTTAAGTATTGGATCTTTATCAAACGAAGAAAATGACAGTAAAAAACGGGAAAACAATTTTTTATGCAAAAATGGAGAATATTTTTCGCTGACTCCTGGCAGCACTGGTGACGCGGCGGTAAGTTCATTATGATTAGGCTATCATGGTAAAACTAGACAAGGTAGTGTTAATTCGGAGAACCGGTGACCAAAACTGTCAAAACGAAGTCGATAGCTCAAAGAAAATCTGCAACCAATGAGAATGCAGTGAGAAAGCGAAAATAGGCATAAATAGTAAAATGGTTAAGTTTGACAGTTATGGTCACTAAGAAAGAGAGCACATTCAGCCCTGACACTACCTTGTCTAGTTATACCATGCTGATAGACTAGTTTGAGGCATGGTGTAAGAAATAGAGGTGTTAGTGAGTTTGACACTTCTCTCTCAAAATGATAAAATTATATTTCCCCGCTCTTGTCAAAAACAGCTGATGGTGAATTGCAATGAAAACAAATTTTGGTAAATACGTGTCTTTCTGCAAGTTTATAAGATTTTTACTTAAAGTGAGAATAAAGTGATATGGAAAACAATAAAAAATATATGAGACGCTGTGCGTTATGCAAAAAAAAAAACAACAATGTGAATGCAAGCCAATTTGCATGCTGGCCAAAGCTTCTTGTCGGCGGCACCTTCCAGCGCACGTTTCTGATAAAGTGGCCAAAACATTCAATAACAAACTTGGCAAATCGGCAAAGACAACTGCAATAACTTTTTGTCAACACAACACGGCACAATTAATTGCATTAAATATTTATTTAAACAATAAAATCTATAGCACATCATCTAGCAACTCAAACAAATAACACAATTTGACAACTATCAACAGTTCCGCTCTTTCGCTCACAATTTTTTGACAGAAGCAAAGAAATTCATGGTGTTGTCAAAAACTCACTAACACCTGGTTTTCTTACACCATGGTTTGAGGAGAGAGTAATTAGGAAACAACAACAATGACACACAACTATTTTGAGGTGTTTGGTTCACTCTCGCCATGGTGTAAGAAAACCAGGTGTTAGTGAGTTTTTGAAAACACCATGAATTTCTTTGCTTCTGTCAAAAAATTGTGAGCGAAAGAGCGGAACTGTTGATAGTTGTCAAATTGTGTTATTTGTTTGAGTTGCTAAATGATGTACTATAGTTTTTATTATGCGAATTAAGTATAAATAAATATTTAATGCAAATAATTGTGCAGTGTTGTGTTGACAAAAAGTTATTGCAGTTGTCTTCGCCGATTTGCCAAGTTTGTCATTGAATGTTTTGACCATTTTATCAGAAACGTGCGCTGGAAGGTGGCGCCGACATGAAGCTTTGGCCAGCATGCAAATTGTCTTGCATTCACATCGTCTGCTTCAAGTACATATCAAAGAACATATTCTCACTTTAATCTCACTAAGAATCTTATAAACTTGCAAAAAGATACGAATATAACAAAATTTGCAAATCACCATCAGCTATTTTTGACAAGAACGGGGAAACATAATTTTATCATTTTGAGAGCAAACTCACTAACACCTCTATTTCTTACACCATGACTCTCGCATTCTAATCCTCCTCGTGCATGCTACAGCAACGAAGCTGCGTCGCTATGTATTTTATTGTTGTTTCACATTATCCCATTGGGAAAAAAGGTTTTTACATTCGCCTTATTTTACCTAAGTTAATGACAACATATTCGAATAAAAATTGTGTTCTGCAAATCTAATCGAAAATACCTTTCCATCGATATAAGATTTAGGTGAATATGTCGACATCAACAGGGGTCTAATGGTACCACAATTTTTTTATTTGCGTATTAATATATGAAGCGTTCTCGCGAATAACGTTGTAAACGGCAAAATTGTAATTGTTCACTTTTATTCATTTTACAAGCACTTTTATTAATTTTAATTGATTTATTTTTTTGGGTATGCGATAAAAATACTCCAAACTGCTTACTCAGTTCTGTTTGTATATAATATAAGAGAGTGATTCTAATAGGTTTACAACGTTATTCGCGATTATGTTTCATATGTAGATTAAAGTTTTTTCAATAATTAAAAAATGGTATTAGAGACAAAATGGGTCGCGGAAAAAACTGTACTGCTAAAATGAGAAAGGTTGCAAAAAACTTTTGTCAGAAAGCAAAACGTATAAATTTATGAAAAAAACTCTGGGATGTTGTTCTCTGGGACATTAGCAGTCAATTGGAAAAAATAGAAAAAAAGGCCAGAATCTCTTGATCGATAGGCAGAATAATTCATCATGAAAAAGCACGTGTGAAGCGAATATTGCTGAACGGTCTTATTCCGACAACTTCCAAATTAAAATTGGATTTACAATTTTAAGTTCATACTTCAACAATTCGTAGATGTCAACAGAAGCAGCGGTGCAGTTAGGAGATGTTTCTCGTACAACGGCACAGGTCCCATATTTTGGATTAAAGGACGCAAAAATGTACGTCAAAATTTTAGAAACTGTTTTGCAACTCTATACTGAGTGAAATATGCCGCTAAAGTGTACATTTCAACAGGACAATGATCGAAAACATACGGGCAAATTTGCAAAAACATGGTTTTCGAAAAACAAAATCGACGTTTTAGAATAGCCTGTACTAAAAGGCAATCTCCTGACCTAAGCCCGTTTGTAAACCATCGTTTGGGGTGGTGTGAAGAATCAAGTTTTAAGCAAAAAGCCTACAACTGTAAAGGGTCTGTGGGACGGAGTCAAGTCAGCATGAGAAAGTATTTTTTGGAAAGTTACGGAGGTCTTATAGACTCAATGCTCAGTCGTTGTTCTTCTGTTAAATGAAATAAAGGATATTTAACTTAATATTAAGGTATATTTGAAGAATCAGTTTTTTGTTTCAAATATATATTTTTTATTACAGGATGATCTTTTTTATTGCTGCTATTTTTTTGTTTGCACAGCTAATATTTGGGCAAAAGAAGATCTTGTTTCTCTCTCTCTCTCTCTCTATCTCTCTCTATCTTAATCTCTCTCTATCTCTCTCTCACACTCTCTCTCTTAATCTCTTCATTATTTTTTTTTAATTTCTATAATATTTTCAATGAAATATGCTTATGTTTTCAAATACTGACAAGTGCGAAATAAATTTTAGAAATAAAGATGTATAAATATATTACATAAAATTTTGTAATCATTATTGAAAATAATGGGATGGGATCACTGCTATTCTTTTGCACACAGCTGTACGTATGTATCTCATTTAATAATCACGAAATGTGTAACAAAAACTGACTAATTATCACGCTGTTGACATCAAAGTTTTACAAAATTTCACATGCATTATGTATGTATGTATGTATGTAGGTAATTTTGCTTACTAAACGTTAAATTTTAATGCAAGCTGAATTGATGTAATAATTTGATAATAAACTAATCGGTGATTGTGTTGTTAATATTTATGTTGTTTCTAAAATTATTTTTCTATTGTGAAATCAAAAAATTTTCTGCGCAGTAATCAATGTTCCAAGCCTTCAACGTTTTAAATGTAATATTAGTTAAAATGATATTGAAACTGATTTTGTAATCTTTAACAAGGCAACATTGTTTTCTATACGTTTTCACTATCACTTAAACTTTTAGTACTGCACGATTTTAAAATTCTATACTAAAAATTTTTGTTGTGTATATTTATTATCTTAACCTGCTTTTGTTTTTGTTTATCGAGTCGAAGTCGAAAAATAATTTGAAAATGTTAGCTTAATATTCTAACGATAAACATTCAAGAATGTAAACAGGTGCCAAGATAACGGTATAATGTCATATGTTCTTATGTGTTTTAGTTGCAGCTCAACCTTTTACTAAATTAAACTCACATTTTTACACTTTATATTTACCATTTGATACAAGTCAAAACGCTAGATCAAAGGTCGGATTTGAAGTAAAAAAAATCCAAGCTTAAAAACTTGAATTTGTCTTGTAAACGCATTTGCATTTTAAATGTAAAAGGTTGAACTGGAACTAAAAAACCTGTGTACAGTGGTCAAGAAAAATCTACATACAGCATCGAATTTTTGATTTCTGGAATCATTAATTAGAATCATGATGAAAAACAAGGTGAGTAGTTGTTTAATTGAAGATGATGAAAAGTTAAAATTCTATAAAAATTTGATCAAAACAGCACAACTAAAATCGCATGCGTTATGCATTTCTTATAAGCTTGATGACGTCACTTCATGGATGAGATGAGCCTGGGCGTAGTTTTCATTCAGTTTTCATATAATTCAAATGTAAAATTAATGAAACAAAAGTACTAAATATCCATCCAATAAACAAATTTTTGTGGAAGTTATGACGGTTATGCTACTTCGATGACGTCACTTCGTATGTGCGTTAGGCAGAGTTATTATTCGACTTTGCCAAGTTTCTAACGCGATTACAAACGTAACGAGTGTATTTGTAATATCAAAGCCTATGTGCCAAATTTCAAGTAATTAAATTCATTTTTGTGGTACTGTTTTTGATAAAATTACTTTGTATGGGAGTTTGGCGTGGTTTTTCCCCGATATTGCTAATTTTCGAACTTAATCTTTATTTTTTAATATAGGCTTATGTACCGAATTTTTTTATGATAGCTGAAAAAATGCGTCAGTAATTGTGTCGACAGACGACTCAACAGACAGACAGACAGACAGACAGACAGACTGATATGGCTTCATCGACTCAGGGGGTGATCTGATCAAGCATATGTGACCTTCTCCGAGAAAAGGGACCTAGTGTGTGAAAATAAGTTTTGAGAAAAACGCTTCTCATTTTTTTCTCATGTTTATCGATTTTCCCAAGTTCGTTTTGTACGTTTTTATGGGGTAAATAAATTTTTATCAGAAATCTAACTCATTTCATCTTATTCTACATCCTTTTAGGTACTAGAATCCACTCTTAAGTCCAAACCCGTTTTTTGACACACTAGGTCTCTTTTCTCGGAGAAGGTCACATATATACATTTTTTATAACTATCACGCCTCCTTAAGTTAATATATTCCATACGCTTAATTTATAGTGTGCAAAATTTAATGAAAAGTTTTAAAACTTGATTCTGTCTTGTAAACGTTGCATTTTTAAAGTTGAGGTGTTACATTTGAATAAAAAACCTATATACATTAGGGCCGATTAATGTATCAGTTGGGTTGATTTAATGGAGTTAAGTTTTTGCATGGATTTTTAAATTAAGAACAAAAAAACAAATTTCTGAGGGTATCATTTTTTCCTTGTGAAATAATTCGATTTTATGTTTTTTTTTAAATTTTATACTGGAGCCAAAAATGATACAAAAAACTAGTAGGAATTTTTTTCGACTGAACCGAAGTAAAAATACCCCACGGTCCGTATTTTAGTTTATTCGAAGCCTTGAATGTTGTATTATTTTGGTGACGTCACTTTTATAGGGCGTGGTTTTTATCCAAATATTTCACATTTGAAACTTAGAGTTCTTTTTATTTATTAAATCTTATGTGCACAATATCAAGTTTAAACATTAATTTTTTTAATTTATAAAGGTTTAACTATTATGGTGACGTCACTTTGTATGGGAGGTGAGTGAAATTTTCCGTTTTTTAACAAAATTTCAAACATCGAGTGCATAGCTAAGATTTAAACTAATTTGCAACATTTGAAGCCATTGAACTAATTTTTTTTAACTTATGAAGATTTACTGATTTTATAAAATCACTTTATATGGGAGGTAACCGTAATTTTCATTAGATTTTTACAAATTCACACTCAAAGTGTATATTAAGGGTAGTAGCTTATTCGCAAAATTTTAAGTTATTAAATTATTTTTTGTGGAATTTAAAGAGATTTTACAGTTTTGGTAAAGTCACTTTGTATAGGAGGTTGGCGTGATTTTCATCCGATTTGGCTCATATTCGAACTTGATATTTATTTTTGAATAAAAGACTATATATTGATTGAAAGACTATATATAAAGATTATATATTGAATTTCCTTACGATATCTCTAAAATTACGGCTGTTATCGTGATCACATACTGACAGACAGACATTCATGGCTAAATCGACTCAGGAGGTGATGCAGATCAAGAATATATATACTTTTCTATACCTGCCATGCCTCCTTCTGTGCGTTACGGAGTGACAAAGTTAATAGACCCCTTACGCATTTTTATATGCGTGGGGGTATAATTAATTACTTGGCTGAATAAACCTTACCATGCACTTTTGGAAGAAGGCTTAGTTACAGCTCAACAAAACTTTAAGTACTTAATATATGCCTTTGACATACATGGTTGTTGTGTAAACAGACTTATAGAGAATTTTTTTTTTTTTTACAATAACAATAGAGTTCAGCTACTACAGCAAATAATATTAAAACATCTCAATAAGGCCATTCACAGTTCGAATACGCTGGTCTGCCATTTGTACGATTTGCTATTTGTACGCCAATATACGAAAGCGTATTTTGCTCTGTTGTTGTTTTGCATACAAACGAAAATACGCAGGCACGCGTAAATAAAAGCAGCCCTTGGAAGTGTTTTTTGTACCTCGCATTTTTATGCTCTGTCTACAGCCGCATATCACATACATCACAGGGTTGCACAATTTTTTTATACGACAGTCACATGGCGAGGTGCTCACAGTTTGAACAATAACAAATGCTATAAATACGATTTGTTAAAAGTACGCTCAAACCGTGAATAGCCCTAATCTATAGTAATAAAACTCATTTTCTGTTTGTTTGTTTGTTTGTTTGACCTTTATACAAATCTAAACGGCTGAACGGATTTTGCTCAAACTAGGTATACATATTAAGTGCATTTCAACTTAAAATGTTACATACTTAGTTTTTGCCACGCCTCGTCTGAAATTTTTCAACTAACGGTAATTTTGTTATTATAAAACTTTTTAGTATCGGAGATTCTTTTGTATTTAATTTTAAAAAATTTCTGTTATTTTGACATCAAAAACATTCACATATCTTCAAAATTGGAGAAATTTTCAGTATAACGACTTTTTCATAAAACATCGTTGCCTAAGAATGAGAAAAAAACGACATGAAAATCAAAGTTTGGTCTTTCGATGCAAATATCTCCGCTGTCCATTAATATATTTCATTCAAATTTTTTTTGTTCAAAAGTTCAATAAAATCACTTCACTAAAATAGGCTGAACTGTACCGTTAAGTCAGTGTATATATGTTTTATGATTATGTCAAAAAAGGTCCAAAAAATTGACTTTTTACTCAAAAAATGACTCAAAAATTGTTGTTGTTGTAAAAACGAAATCAATTAAAAATTGCACATCTGGCTACCTTTCATATGATATTTATTTGCAAAAATTCTTCCAGCTAAGCGCAAAAATTATTTTACTATTTTTGTCATCAAAACAAAAAACAACCACCCCCTTTGATTTTTTTCGCGAAATTTATTTTTTCCAAAATGTTGTTTTGGTTTTTTTTACAAAAAGTCAAGTCTCAAAAATAATTTATGTGAAAAAATTACCCCAATATCTCTTTCCAATCCAAAGTTATGGCTAAAAATCTATTTTTTCATACCAGACTATTAATAAAACTTAGTTTTTTGTTAAAATTCTTTATATAGTTTGAACGTCCCCATATACATATCTCTAAGAATGCAGTTGTGTGTCTAAAGTAACTACGAACATTTTGGATTATATACAATTTTCTTTTTAGTGATCTACTTATATTTTGCCTTACTTATAAGATAGAGTGAATAAAAAAAAATTCTTTTTAATTTTTAAAATCTGTTTTTCGTACCGCTTCTTTGAATTCAATTAGCTCACCGCAAGAGATGGAACCACCAACAACAAAAATTTTCCTAAACTTTTTTGGATCAATGTTCGTTTAATTACCTAGCAAACGGTGGATAAATAAAATTAAATAAAATAAAATTCAAATAAAATTCAACATGTTTTTCATTATTCCCGATTTAAAAAAACATTTAATCGAGAAGTGTATGTTAAAATGTTTATATAAAAGACTCCCGAGTAACACCGGGTATATCAGCTAGTGATATCGATAAGAGTGATCCAAAACAATCCAAAGTGAGAAAAATTTACCCACCATAATATGGGTTGGGCTCAGGGACAACACAAGACATAACAACTAACCATGCGTTTACATAGATCTAATCATACATTAGTTTTCAATCTACTTTTGAGTTGACCTTTCGATAAGTTAACATCAAAAAAGCTACAGTTGTTAACAAAGGTACTCATGCGATGTAAAGGAGCAGTAGCCATATAATTTGTTCTACTAAAAGGTAAGTAAATTAAATTGTTAGCATTTCTACTGCTTCTACGGTTAGTGTTAAAATTTATAATTGTTAGGAGTTCTGGTGAATCGAATACACCAGCTATGAGTTGACTTCCTTCTCTCATTCAAAGATAGCATTTTTAATAGTTTTAAACGATCCTCATAAGGAGGAAGGTTTAAAGTGTCAGCTGCACTTAAGCCCCTTAGAGCAAACCGAACAAAACGTTTTTGGATTCTCTCTATACGTTCAACATGCACATTATAACTTGGGGACCAAACTTGACTTGCATACTCTAAGTGAGGTCGCACAATTGCATAATACAGCGTTGTAGTTGTGATCATACTATTAAATTCTTTGGCCCAGCGTTTCATAAACCCGAGCATAGAAGATGGTTTTTTACAAATGTAATCAATATGAACGTTAAACGATAGCTTAGAATCCATGCATATACCAAGATCTTTGACAGCATCTACACGACTTAAAGCAGTATCTTTTATCTTATAATCAAAAATTAAATTATGAGCTGTACGCTGACATCGACATAGTCAAGCGCATTAAAATCGAGCGGCTTCGCTGGCTTGACCATGTTCAGCGCATGCTCCAGTGAAGAAAACATTCGATTCGGTACCCAGCGGCGGTCAACGCAGAGGAGGACGACCGCATCTTCGTTGGAAAGACCAAGTAGAGGACAACCTGACGAAGCTTGGAATTTCCAACTGGCGCCAGCAAACGAAAGACAGGAATGGCTGGCGCAAATTCTTAGATGAGGCCAAGACCGACATACGGTTGTAGCGCCAACTAAGTAAGTAAGTAAGTAAGTTAACTAGCGACCTTCTTTATGGGTCTTTTTTGGGCAATTACGAAAAAGTTTTAAAAAAGTCCCTTTAACGTTGTCGTAAATGATTAAAATATTCTATAAATTTTTCGCAAAAAGAATATAAAATCTAATATATAAAAATTAATGTTTGTTTGTTCGTTCGCTATGCGCTGCAATACCGTTCATCCGATTGCGATAAAACTTTGTCAACTTATTGATTGCACATACGCGAACAATATAGGTATATTTAAAATATAGGTATATTTATAAAAGTGCAGTGCATCAATAGAAATACAGTTTTTGTCGTATCAAACTAAAATTTGGTAATTAAGTTCGTATGATAACTATCGGTAACTATACTTAAAATGGGCGTGGTGCCACTATAGCTACGCTTACTTTTAAGAAAAAGATAAAGAGACTTCGAGATTACTGGTACGATCGAGCTAAAATTTTGGCAGTGGATTTGTTTCGAGTACGAGATGGCTTAAGAAAAAATGTTCCACCCCCTTTTACCGCCCACAAATATATAAAAAATTCGCGATATCAAATTGTTTTGGAGTTATGGGTCGCACAGCCTCGAAATTTGATATTCAACCACAATTAACACATGTTTCACTGATGACATTTTATGGGAGTTAAACAAGGGGGAGTGGAACCTCCGATACAACCAAAACTTGCGATATCGAATTGTTTTGGAGTTACAGGTCACACAGCATCGGAATTGAGTATTCAACATCAAGTTATGCATGCAGTTTCATTAATAACCTTTTATGTGCGTTGGAAACGGTGGAGTTTCACCTCCCCCATACAACCAAAACTTGTGCTATCGAATAGCTTTGAAGTTATAGGTCGCACAGCATCGAAATTCAGTAATAGACCAAAATTTACATATGCAGTTTTACTGAAAACATTTTATGGCATTGGACAAGTACAACCCAAACATGCAAGATCGAATAGCCTTAAAGTTATCGGTAACACAGTGTCAAAATTCAGTATTTGACCTCAATTCATGCATGCAGTTTCATTAATAACATTTTATGGGCGTAGGAAAAGGGGGACTGGCATCTCCCATACAACCCAGATTTGTGCTATCTAATAGCTTTGGAATTATAGGTCGCACAGCGTCGGATTTCAGTATTCGACCTAAATGTACACATGCCATTTCATTGATTAAATTTTATGGGCGTTTCCAAGGGACCTCTTATTTGACCCAAATTTACGATATCGAATTTTTGGAATTCACAGCGTCGGAATTCTGAATTCGACCTTAATTTACACATTCAGTTTCATTGATCACATATAATGGGCGTTGGTCAAGGGTGCGTTCCACCTCCCATGCAACCCAAATTTGGGATATCTTGCAGCTTTGGATTTATAGGTCGCACAGCAGCGAAATTCAGTATTCGACCTCAATTTACACATGCAAGGGAGCGTGTCAGCAACGCGCCGGGTTTCAGATAGTATTCTATAAATTTAACTATAGGTCTGTTAACACAACAACTAAGTATGTCAAAGGCATATATTTATAAAGTAGTTACCAATAAATAGTATTACTTTTTATGTTAGTAGAAACCTTAATTGCCTATAATAAAAATGCATTTGTGATATATTTTTTAAATTTTTACATTAGGTAATTTAGAGCTTCACATAAATTGTAATATAACTTACAATTGTAAGTATTACAAAATTAAATTTGTACACTTGTTAGAATATAAATTGGTTTTTAATTTAGTATTGGTTTTTTCAAATATTTTTTTTTTGTTTGTAAGAATATGTACATTTAAGTACATTTACATATATTTTTTAATATTTTTTGAATTTTTATCTCAATTAATCTCAAGTTATAATGAAACTGATATCACGCTTTCAGGTAAACTTCGGCGAACAAAATCTATTATAGTTGCAGGTGCGGAAAAGTGCGACAGTTTTTAGTAAATAACCTCATATATGCTTATTGAAAAAAAAGTTATTTTTTATGAAAAACTCGATATTAAATGCAAGGTAGGTACTGTTAAGCGTTTGTATTTCAAGTGAAAAGAAAGCACTTTAATAAAATTCCTTCGAAGTAACTTTACTTTTATGTAAGGTTATTAAACGTAGCGTACCAAATCAGTCATTAATGCCATCACATCACTAGCCAGCGAGTGCGCAGTACTACGACATGCGCGAGATGCATGTAATTGATAACCTCTAATGACTTCTAAGCCATTGTTAATCCCACTATGAAACTTCTTGTGTACTATTTACAAATGTCAGGCTTCAATTAAAAAATGTTAAAGAAAATCCCAAAAAGGCGAAATTCTTGGAATTTTGATTCGAAATACAAACTTCCGGTTAAGAAATGGTTAAACTATTCGAATTCCTAATTTGATCACGGAATTCGAAAATACAATAATTTTTCTAAATAAATCCATAAACAAATATTTTTTTTAATTTTTTGCGTACAAAAATTATTTTAAAAAAATAGTGGTTTTTAGCATTGCTGGCTAGTGCAAGGTACTACGTTATGCACGAGATGCATATATTGTACTTCAAAATTCATAACTTCTGAACCATTGCGAATCGCACTATAAAACTTCTTGTGTATTATCTACATATTTCAGGCTTCAATTTAAAAAAAATTTTAAATTCCAAAATATGGCGAAATTCTAAGAATTTGATCACGGAATTCGAAACTACAATTAAGTTTATATAAATTTATATAAATCCACAAACTAATACTTTGTTTCACATTTTTCACATAACTTTTTTTTTAAATCGTGGTTTTCAGCTTTTGAAGTCTACAAGGCAGATAAAAAATAGTGAATTAATGGAGTTTTTTAGGAGAACATTATTGATAAAATTTATTCTCATAAAAAATCCGACACCCATAATTTTTTTGTGATCTGCTTCACGTAAAATTCATCATTTATACAAACAAAAATTTTTTTACAAATTATGATTTTCAATATGTTACAAAATTGTAAAAAAATATTCGTGTTTAGATGTTAAAATTAGCATTTCTCATTAACCCATTGAGTCCCCACCCTTTGGATTAACAATTATATTGTTGAAAAGATAATTTTGTCAGTTTTAAGAAAAAATATTTTAATTTTTGAAATGGTATTCCTCACACATGAACCCACTTGATATGCCTACGGCCAAGGGCGTCCGCAGAACTTTTTCTAGGGGGGGGGGGGCAAAGGTGTGCACATATATGAGAATGAACGTGATATGTTACCTATGTAATTTTATTGTTTGAGATTTTCGGTGAAAATTTTGTGAACACTGCACGTTAATGCACTCCATATATGCAACATATTAATAAAAACAATAGATGCACAACAGACGACAAATAGAAAAAATCTATTGTTAATCGTTAATCGCTGATCAGGGCTGCTTAAGGGCCATATAGACTGCACAGACTATTTGCGCAAACAAGACTTTTTTTCTCGTCATAGCGACGACCATACACTTCACAGACTTTATTTTTCACATTTTTTCGCAGACTTTTAATTTGTATTAATTTTTTCTTTTCTGCTTTCATTTTTATATATTTTCCTTCACAAAAAGTGATTCACAGCTTATTCTATGCGGTGCATACTTTCAATTTTAGGGCTTTATAACAACGAAACTAACAGGAATAGAAAAAATAATATGGTAGCATTTAAAAGAACAAGATGATTAGTTTAATAAATTAACTTAATTTATTGTAAAAGTATATACAGGGTTGCCCATATTCGACGGACCCATGTTTTTTTTAAAAAAATCAAAGAAAAAAATAAAAATTTGGCGGTTGGCAATCTTAATCATTTAATTTGTTCCAAGTAGATTTGTCTACATCAATTTTTGAATATGATATCTCTCAAATGGCCGCCTCTGGCGTTGATGGCGTATTGTACCCTTTTTGCAGCATTTTCCATCGTTTTCGCCAACATTTCGGCCGGAATAGCGGCTATTTCTTCACGAATGTTGTCCTTGACCTCTTCTACGGTCCTTGGCTTGTTAACGTAAACCTTTGACTTCAAATATCCCCACAAGAAGAAGTCAGGCGGCGTCAAATCGGGCGAACGCGGTGGCCAGTCCAAATCACCACTTTTCGACATCAAACGGCCCGGAAACAAATTCTTCAGAAAATCGATTGTTATGCGACTTGTGTGCGGTGGAGCGCCGTCTTGTTGAAACCAGAACTGCCTCATACGCTTTCGACGAATAATTGGCATCACAAAATTGGTCATCATGTCGCGATAACGCTCCTGGTTGATGGTAACAGCATGGCCATTTTCATTTTGGAAGAAAAACGGCCCAATGACCGTTTTCGCACTAACGCCGCACCAAACTGTGACTTTTTCGTCATGAAGAGGCACTTCTTGAATCTCCTGAGGATTTTCAGTGGCGTAAATACGGCAATTTTGCTTATTTACGGTCCCATTCAATGTGAAATGGGCTTCATCGGACATGATAATTTTGTTCCAAAATTCCTCGTCATCTTCGGCCATTTGGAAGACTCTTTCAGAGCGCTCGCGTGGCGTGTATTGTTCCATAGTAAAAATCTGCTTGGACTGACGCTTCAAACGCGGTATGTCATTAAGCGATCTGACATCTCTGTCAAAAGTTATGGCGTTGTCAGATGGGTCCGTCGAATATGGGCAACCCTGTATTAAGTTGGCTTAAAATTAAGAAACCAGAAAATACTGTTTAATTTTATATCACAGCTTATTTTATGCAGTCACTTGTCATTTATAAATTTTTCGTATTAATTAATGATATTTGATATTTTTATTATTTGGTATGATAGCCCTTGTTGTCCACAACAGATCTGAGGTAGTTTGGCATTGATGCGACCAGTTTTTAAGTGATAGTTGGCAAAATATTCGCCCACTTCGTTTTCAATATCTCTTTCAGGTGGTTTTTGTTTGAAATTTGATGTTTTCGGATTTTATTTTCCAATAAAGACCACACATTTTCAATAACATTAAGGCCTGGCGACTGTGCTGGCGGCGTCATCAATTGTGGGCAGTTGTATATTAGCCTGGTTTGCACAATACCCGCTTTGTGCTTTCGATCGTCATCCTGGTAAAATCGGAAATTCAATTTTATACCCAGAACCTTTGCACTCTGCAACAAATTGTTGTTCAGGATCTGTAGGTACTTAGATTTGTCTATTGCTGTTTTAATAAACGGCAACTTCCCAGTACCAGCAGCTGACATTCAGGCCCAAACCATGACGCTGCCACCGCCATGTTTCACGGTTTGTTTTAAGTTTTTTTTGTTGACTTCGGTATTCGGTTTTCGCCACATATAGCACATACCATCTGAACCGAATAAATTGATCTTCGATTTATCTGCAAAAATATTTGAATTCCAGTATTCTGGAGCCTTGGACATATGTTCTTTGTCGTAGTTGAGTCTGCATAATCTGTTTTTGGGGATAATAAACGGCTTGTTTCGTGTTACTCGGCCATGAAAGTTCTTTTTGCGCAAGACACGTCGAATAGTTTTAGCACTACTCTGTTTGCTCAGGTCAGTTTGATCTTCAAAAGCCATTTTCGGAGCTGAGAGTCTCGGATTAGCCTTTATCTTCCGTACAATATGACGCTCGTCGGTTGCATTAAAAATTTGGTTTGGTGCTTCTTTGCTCTTATTGTGCAATCGATTCTTATGAACGAAGCGCTCGTTGATTTTTTGCACTGTAGAGGAATTGCTATTAACCATTTCAGCCATTTTTCACTCCGAGCTGCTGTTTTTAAAATAGTATATAACCAATTCTCGTTGTTGTAGCGTTGTGCGCGCTCCTATTTTAAATAATCATAGAAGCAGACACTTGAAGCAATAAAATCCGACTAAAAAGCTAACACAAAGCAATTATAGAAATATAACGATGGCATAGCTAACGAAAGTACCGTTAGACAGCGCAGCATTATAGTACCGTAACAGAGAGAAGTGACTGCATAAAATAAGCTGCGAGATGAAATTAAGCAGTATTTTCTGTTCTCTTATTTTTTAAACATCTAAATATATGTATTCACAATTAATGGAAAACCATTATTTAACTAGACTTTTTGCTCTTTTAAATGACACCATATTATCTTTTGTATTCCTGTTAGTTTCGTTTTTATAAAGCTCTAAAGTTTAAAGTATGCACTGCATAAAATAAGCTGTGAGCCACTGTACGTCTTCACTGTATAAAACTTTCGGTATTATGGCAAGTTTGCGCAAACACAACCAAAACTTAAAATATTTTATAGCAGACATCAGCACAAACCTAAAAACAGCCAAACACACTGTCGAATAGAGTGCGCAAACACTTGTTTGCGCAGACAATCTGTGTAGTCTATTTGGCACTTTATGCAAACGTATTGGAGCGTGTTGTAGCGCTACACAAAATTGCTGTATGACCAATGCGTATAAGTAGTTAACGAAATCGTAACAAAACGTGACAAAACTAAGACTTTTACCAAAATATTAAGATATTAGGACTCAGGCTTAGAACTTTTTATTTTTTAAAATTTTTTATGACTATATAACATATACACATTAAAAATAAATATTTATAAAATTTTTCCCGTCTTTCACCCCCCTGTGGACGCCTATGCCTACGGCTATCTCACGCACTTTCACTTTCGGAGTGTCCAATACGATATCGTGGTTTTTATCAATACATTCTGGAGTGGTCACTGTTTTTGATGACCTTTTGTGCTTTTGAACTCTGCAATCCGATATTTTAAGGTTGAATACGACGGAGCAGATTCTTTTGTTCCTTTCACACTTTTCTTACGCAAAAAGTAATGCTTAATCAAGGCACGAAATTCTTCTTTATCTATTTTTATAACAATACCAAAAGTGACACTGTAACGTCACTATTCATTGGCAGATCGAACTGACATTTATGGTGTGTTCATGTTAAGGTTGCCACACGTCAAAAATGTCATGTATTTGAAGAGTGGTGGTACCGTCACTTGGAGACCAGCAACATCTTGAACGCCTATATATATAATTTTTTTTTGTAAATTTTCTAGGTGATCGAGAACTTTTTGTTTTTTATTTTGTTTATAAAAAATGTATTAATTTTAAAGAAAAAAATTTTTTGAATTTTTGACATTTAAGCGTGCATTTAGAGTACTTGACTCAGATATCTTGAAATTTGAACAAGCCATTACCTGGCAAAAAATTTTTTATTAAAACAGTAGTTTAAAGCTGCACATATTTAATGCTTCAAGTGCCAAACTAAAAGTTATGCAGCTTGCTTTTTTTTAATTTTACTTACATTATGTAAAAATAGTTATCGCTGTCTTTTGGTTTGATGCTATCGTGACTGCTTGTCAGTTTTTCATCAGTATTTCTAGTAGCTCCGCCCTTGTGTACATTTCCCAGTGGCAACGATCTTCCGCTATTGCTGTAGCTGTTCTCGTGATTGTTTGGTAGGAAGCCGGAATGCTTATTTTGACTGGCAAAGAATGTTTTTAGGGTCTCCATTTCGCGACGGGATTTATTTTTTTTTTGCTTATTTCCAACGATGACGAGCCTCTCTGACTACATACAAAATTTAGTGATAAACAAAATTAATAAATTTCATTTAATTTAAAAAAAAAACAAGAAATAAGAATAACATGCGATTTTATATGAACCAGTTTTTCGGTTGCTATGAACACATGTTGTTTGCTATCAATTAAAAGCAAAAAACAACACTTAAAAAATAAATGCAAAAGAACATCGAACGATTAGCTTAACACTTAAAGAAGAAGTTGTCATAGTTCATAATTCAATCAGAGATAACTTATCATATTAATTTTAACTTAAAACCAAAAAAACGGCAAAAATTTCTTGAAGCTTTCAAAAAGGCTTTATTTTCAAACTTCTTGAAGTTAGAACGGTATCAGTTAAAAATTACTGGTGAAACTTTTTTCATAAAATTTGTGAGGTTCTTTCAGCTGCGGAACAGAATCGGTTTTTGTATCTGAATTCTGTTCAAAGATTTTATTAGCTAAAAAGTTTTTGGCGCTGCAGAATTTGCGTTCAATGCTTGCCGGACGTTAAATGCTCAGGCGTAAGTCGAATGGTCAACGCACTGAACTAGAAATCGTGGCGGCAAGGGTTCTTTTCAAAGCGATACACATAACATAATTTTTATTTTTATTTTTATTTTTATTATATCTTTTTTTTAATTTTCTTAACTATCTATTAAAATGTTTTTGTGTTTCTTAAATATTTAATGTTTACCCTTTCAATGGCTAGGCTAAGCTAAGAACAAAATATTTTTGTTGAGGTAATATTCCTATCATTTAGGTTCTAAAAAGGTGAAAAAACATACTTTTGATTTTTACCCGCGCTACTTACGTTTTGCAAGCTTGTGCAAAGAAAAAATTGTTTGGCTCCTGTTCGGCACAAAACATTTTTTTTTAACTCCTTGAAGATTTTTCAACACTTTAGATCTTTGTTTTTTAAACCCACTTAATATTATTGTCATTAAAGCAGTGATACCCACTTTTTTTTCTTTTCACTATTCTTTCAGTTGTGTGCTAGTGCGCGCACATGTGAGAGCGACAGAGACAGATAGGGTCCACGGTGCCCGCGGGCATAGGCTGTGGTGATCACTGCATTAAAGCCATGAAAAGATAAAAATACATAAATTTGATTTTTGTCCGGTTGATTTTTCTTATAAAATAGGCCAACAAAAATTTGTTTGCTTTTCTTCGGCACAAAATCGTAAATCCAACTAACTTTTATGTCAAATATCTCTCTAAATTTATTTTTATCATGTTGGTTCATCTTTTCGTCATAGAACCAAACGATTTGATTTAAAAAAAGCATTGCAAAATAAAAATAAAAGTCACTTTTTGACCTGTCCAATATATTGGGCAAGTACACTGAAAGAGTTAATAACTATTAATTTTGCCTTGCTTGTTATGTTGAGGAAAGATTGTCGTTAATGAATAGACGACATTCAGAATGTAAGCTGTTTACGAAGCGACTAACTTGATATAGCGTGTAGAACTATCAATCGAAGTTGTATTAGTTCGATACAACTCATGTATGTTAGGGGTATTCACGATTCAGTGCACTTGCCTGTGCAGGTGAGGACTTCTACAGTTGTGCAGTTAGGTTTTCGTGTACACACCACTTTACCTTTTTCAAAGCTATCAAATGTTCAATGTGTACAAATGCACAACATTTGTTGTCCTCAAGTGCACTGAATCGTGAATACCACTATTATATTTTTTGTTCTATTATACGCAAGCAAAAAGTGTCGTTTTTGAGATTTGACTCAAGTGAATCACAAAACGAGGCGTAAAAAGCTTCGCATCAATATTTCTTATGGCAAAAATTGCAGGGAAATGAATATTGACTTTTTCGAGATATGTATTTGTGAGAGGCATTTTTTCGCGCTCTTCGACTATGAATTAATTTTTTATCACAAGATTTTGCAAAGAACTTTAACATGTTATTTATAATGACCTTATTTAGATAGTCCCGATAAGAAAGGTTCGCTTGGATTTTTTTCGTAGAAAATTTATTATTTTCCTGGGCGTTTAAGAATAGTAATTTTTCAACATTATTATTTGATCAAAGCATTTTTTCTGTACAAGCTGTAACAAAGAACAAGTGCATTCAACTGCAAAAAATATACTAATTAGCTATATATATTTATATCTACATAAAGCATACAGCTATATAACTTTATAAGAACACTTCAAATATCGCTTTGTAATCAATTGGTTTGTTGATGGCGAAAATAGAGGCAAATTAATTTTTATTAAACAAAGAGTTCAATTAAATTGTTTTCATGACCTTTGTTTTATTATAGTATTTTTAAAATTTGAAAACGACTTGTTTTTTTTTATTAGAACCTGTAGAACCTAACAAGAATTAACGAAACAGCTCATAAAGATTATGATTTCTAGTTATAAATTATTTAAAAGTTGTTGCCATTGAATGATAACAACACATTTTTGGTAAAAACAAGTCTTATCTTGAGATTTTTCATACTCATTCATATTAGGACCAAAAGTACGAATTTCAATTTCGTTTTTTTCCCCATTTATTTTCGCAAAAAAAATATAAACATCTTACCACTTCAAGTACCAAAAAAATTTTATCTATTACTATGTTTTCTTTTTCGTTGTTTACAATTTGGAGTTTTATTTGTTTTTTTTTTTCCCACTTAAGAAAACATAAAGCATAGGCTATAAATAAGGCGTTATAAAAACCATATATAATAAGGGTTCTCATCTAAGCTTTTAACTGACTCGTAAACATTGTAAACCTTGTGAACTTACATGCGCGCAAACTATCTGTCAAAAGTTGTATGAGCGTGAGTTTACATCATTTCCGAGCATATTTTGTAGTGTAAACTAGCATTTAAATCTACGTGTGTGAATGAGGGTTGCCTTTGGCGCTTATCATTATATATTTAAAGTAGTTGGAGTAAATATGAACACGTTTTATTTATTTTTCTATGTTAATGAAGGTGTTTAAAATTTAAAAAAGTCATTATGTTGTCGTAGCCGCAGCCGCCATTTTGTTGACATTTACGCTATTTACACTTTATCGCTCATCGAAAGTTTAAATGCTATACATGTTTACATGTTTACATGCTTAAATGAGAACCCTTAATAATTTTTATTTAATTTACTTTTTGCAAGTCAGGGTTTCTGAGCTAATAATTTCTTATGATAGTCATTTTTGCATAAAAAAAGTATATTTCCTAGAAATATTAGTAAATCGCTGTTATGTACAATATACCGAGCTTAACACTCCCAGATTAATAAAATCTTGATTTTCTTCTGGGTAAGCCCAAATGAAAAATGGCCGAAAATAAAATGAAAAATTGCCCAAAAAATAAAATAAAAAATTTCCCAAAAAAATTAAAAATCACCCAAAACTTTTTTAAAGAAAATGAAAAATCACCCAAATGAAATATGCCCCAAAAAATTAAATAAAAAATCACCCAAAAAACATGAAAAATTACCCACTTTTAAAAAAATGTTTCAATGTTTTACTATTAACAAGAACAATTTAACAAAAACAGCCTTAAAACTTAAACTATTTTTCTAGTTTATCTATTTTTTATAGGAAGCTGCTGCTTATGGATTAGAACCCTCAGTTAGTCCAACACCGGCTTCCCTGTCTACAGTACTTCTAGATATATTTCTTAAAAATATTAAGTTTAAGTTTTAAGTAAAAATTGTTTGTGTAACTTATTTCACATAAAAAAATTTGGCGGTTTTCATATTCTTGAAATGGCAATGTTTTGCAACCTTCGACCCCTGTTACTTCTAAGCCAGTTGAGAGCGGCCTGAAATTTTTCCGGAATTGGACTAAGAAGGGGTTTATACATATGATTAAAAAAATTTAAGTTTTTGTTTTTCTTCAATTGTTCCATGTTTTAGTATTAACAAGAACAATTGAACAAAAATTATATATTAATCAATAAATACAGAAAAAACCAAGTATAAAAATGAAAAATTACCCAAAAAAAAAAATTACCCAAGAGTAAAATGCAAAATCGCCAAAAAAAAATTAAAAATGACCCACAGCAAAAAACTAAACATCGCCCAAAAAAATTAAAAACCACCCAATTTTGTATAAAAAAATTTTGAATAAAAAAATTTTGGGTGAATTTTAATTTTTTTTTTTTGCAATTTTTCATTGATCAATTTTTCATAACGCCTATAAAAAATACATGAGTTATAATAAAGTTTATGAAAATTTTATTAATTTCTTACCAAAACCCCGTCCGTGAAACTTATGATAACATAAGATAGATTCATGTGAAGTTGAATCACAGTAGGGGTATTCACATTGACTTGGGTAGCTGGGTAGTGGTAGATTGAGTACTTTTGATAATTGCGAGCACCCTAAATTGCAATTGAGTACTTTGCAGAATAGTTTTGGGCAGTGCTGCATATTTGTTTGATCGCCCCGGTTATTGTAGCTGATGAGAGATGAGTGACAGCTGGAAGAGGGTTGCCACCAAATTATATTATTGTTATTTTATGTGCGCAAAATTTAAGCCATCAATTGGGGTAATAAAATGTTACTTTATACACGAGTTATTGAAGACATGAGTGGATGAAGGTGATATGTCGCAATTAACTAGTTTCGAGAAAATTGTGTTTCAAACTTTCACATTTGTACTGAAATCTATACTAAATCAAACTTTGTGAAGTAGTTCATTTCTAAAATAGCCGCAAACATAACTGCTTTAAATTTTAAAATTGTTTTTATGCACATTAGACCTTCATCCATGCATAGAACACCGAAAATCCAAAAATGCGACACATCGCCTTCATCCACTCATGTCTTCAATTTTTTACGCAAACTTCGTAGCATTTTATATTTTACTAGTAATCCCGGGCAAACATTTTGCTGCCATATAAGATTTGCATGCCAATCGGAAAAAACAATTTTAAACATCTCAACTGGCCCAATTTCGACTACGCTCATTTTAAGTTCAGTTTCCGAAAATAACCATATGAACTAAATTTCCAATTTTTAGTCTGATACGACCCTAGCTGTCTGAAATATTTTTTTTATTGATTTGTGGGCGGTAATAAGGGGTGTGGCCATTTTTTTATTATTCGAGATATTAGCCTTGACAACAAATGTTGTAAATTTGATGCGCTTAGGTCAATTATTGACCATTTTTGCAACACATGGTGGTAAAACATGAAAAAAGTACTCAATTTGGCAAGAAATCAATTTACCCAAACAGGTCAGGGGGTCAGCTAGAGTAGATTGGTAGATGGGTACTTGGGTACAATGGCACTTTACATAAACAAAATGCACGGCATTTGCCACTCTACCCAACTACCCAAGTCAGTGTGAATACCCCTAATATGTATTATTTTATTAATATTTTACTTGGTTTTGTCTGTAGCTGAGAATAATTTCTCTAAATTATTTACTTTGGTGGCCGTAGTCTACTTGTAAGCGTGTGTGGCTCGTGTGCTAAAGAACCGTGGTGGTCGCGGGTTCAATTCCCAGCTCAGTCTGAATGGTTTTTTCGTTGGTTTAACTGTTCGGCCGTCTCCCCTCTGTAGACAATTGCAAGCCTCAGAAAGTAAAAACTGTCACGTAAAGCTTTTTGAGAATTTATGCCCTGCGCAGTCGGTATAAAACTCGTAGGTCCAGTTTTTATTTGTGTTCAAGAAGAAGTTCATTTATTATATTATTTAATAGCACTCACAATACACTTTATTAATAGAAACTCGGTCAAAGTTCTTTCATGGTCTACAATGGCCAATTTTTTTTTTTTTTTAATTACTTATCAGAGGCATGTTATTATCAAAGTATGCTCAAAGAATTCAATAGTAAAGTTCATTTATTATCAGACCTTGCTGAGAATTGCTTGTTATCAAAGGAAGTTACTAAATGAATATTTGCTTTTCTTCTTTCTATCTGGTATTGCAGAAAAAAAACATGCCAACTCAATTACATTACTTAAAAGATTAAAAATAAAGCATATAAAGACGAAGAATATTAAAGAAATGTCAACACTTCAGTTAGAAATTTCTTAAAAGAAGGTTCCAGGTGTAAATTTCAATTATGTTACAACTATGCAAGGTAGAACACAGCTGGCTGTGTTTGTCATTTGTCATTTGTTTGTCTATATACTTTAAATTTAATTTATTTTTACTTTTTCCTTTCTTTATTTTATACTAATTCACACATTAAGTGAACTCCAAGAAACTGTCACTACTGCCTTGTAGAATTTTACCATGATCGAATTTTTCTAGAAAAATATATATAAAAACACGAAAAATATTAGTGTTGCTAGACAAATTGGAATTTCCAAGGTCGCGCACGTAACGTTCGTACGTCTTTTATGTTGTTAAAAAATAAAAAAAGCAAAAAGAAAAATGTAAACTCTTTTGTCCAGTTTTGATTTTCGAAAAGCACTCGAGTAGTACTATATTTAGTGTAAAAGATGAAAGCGATCGAAAGTATTGTCCAAAGATATAAGCTAACAAAAAAGAACACGTTACGTAAAAAAATAGAAGTGGTTCTTGTCTGCATCAATATAAATGAAAAAAAAATCTGCAAAGTGTGCACAAGTTTTTTTATGAAAATTGTTTACATTTTATCTGGAGCAATGGTGTTTTATATTCACAATTGT
This sequence comes from Dichetophora obliterata, assembly GCA_963920525.1. Lineage (NCBI taxonomy): Eukaryota > Metazoa > Arthropoda > Insecta > Diptera > Sciomyzidae > Dichetophora > Dichetophora obliterata. The sequence goes on from OY986437.1 coordinate 53,222,908, forward strand.
TTCGTTGAAAAATTTATTTTAATTATTTTTATACCATCCATAATATGATACGCTACGATACACACGTTACGTTACAGATTTTTCCCTTCAAAAAAGTACACATTTTGTTAGTTCTATTTGTTTAATTGAACACTAGAGAAAGCTATAAAGTGTACTTCAGGACCGTAAAAATCGAAAACCGGAAAAAATTTACTTAAACTTTGTATTTATTATACTTATAAAATTCTTACTTTTGTTAAAACTTTTCCACTTTTGCCTTGTTGCTATTTTTTCAAATTCATATTGAAATCAGCTTTTATAAAATTCTAACTTTCGTTAAAATTTTTCAACTTTTGCCATGTTGCTATTTTTTAAAAATTCGAATTGAGAACAGCTTTCAGCACTCTCACAATATAAATTTAAACATTTCACCTACCTCCAATACTAAGTGGTCCTTTCGAAACAGTAAGATCCCTTTAAATTCCTTAAAAATTAGTCTAATGACTTAAAATTTATTTGAAATTTGGCAAAATGGAATAAAAAGCACGCCTACCTCCCCTACAAAACACGCCTTTATGAAAACAGCAAATCTTTTAAAATTTTATAAAAATTAATATAATGCCTTAAAATTTAATTCAAATAAATTTTAATCTTTACTCTAAGTTTGCAGTTTGGCAAAATTAAATAAAAACAAGGTTCCAATACAACCTGTGACGTCATCACAATAACAAATCCTTCAAAAATTATTGTGCTACTTCATATATTACACATTAGCTCAAATATTAAAAATGAAATCTGATTTTGAAATTTGAAAAATTTATATAATACTTCACACTCCATAAAAAGTGACGTCATCAAAATAATACAATATTCAAAACTTTGAATATACTTAAGCAAGGTTGTGTGGGTTATTTTTTCTTCGATTCAGTCGAAAATAGTTCTTAACTCCTATTCTATAGATTATGTTATGGGCTTGCATCTTAGATATGAGCTTTTGGTTTAATTTTTTTAAATGAATTTAAAAATCTACTGTTCTTAATCATCTCTCCCAAAAATATTACTTATTTGTTTTCAAATTTTATTTAGTTTACTTTTTACAAGTCAGAGTTTCTGAGCTAATAATTTCTTATGATAGTCATTTTTGCATTATTAGTTAGTAATATTAGTAAATCGCTGTTATTGTATCTGTGGTCACAAGGAATAACGACTAAACTCAAAGTATCGTAAAAAATCGATATTTTAATTGCACGAACTACGACCCATTTCTTTGAAATATCTGTGGTCACACGGAATAATGACTAAACTCAAAATATCGTAAATAAGCGATATGGAATTTACTTTATTGCCAATTTTTGGAAGTATGCAGATATCCATTTTTTGCCCAGAATTGATCATCACTTATATGTGCACATACTTTGTTTGTAAAGTTTCATATATTTCAAAAAAATTGGTCATAGTTCGTGCAATTAAAATATCGTTTTTTACGATACTTTGAGTTTAGTCGTTATTCCTTGTGACCACAGATATTTGAAAAATTACAAACAAAATATGTGCAGACATACGTGATAATCAATTCTGGGCAAAAAATGGATATCTGCATACTTCCAAAAATTGGCAATAAATTAAATTCCATGTCGCTTTTTTACGATATTTTGAGTTTAGTCATTATTCCTTGTGACCACAGATATACCGAACTTCACACTTCCAGATTTTCAGATTTTCTTCTGGGTAAGCCCATGAGTACCCAACAAACGATATGTATATTTTAACTGTTTGCGAAATATGCTGCTAAGTACACCGAAGGCCTTATTTTTATTCTTCAGTAAGGGATAAAATACTTTGCGGCAACTAAACTTTTTATTGAAATTATCCAAGGCTTTGTTATTACAAATATTTTTAATTATATCGATAATAATATTTATGTTTCGTTGGCGGTTTTAATGCAAGAAACTATAAAAAAGTAATGATTTTTTAGGTTTTTTTTATAAGCAAAAGTCACAAAAGAGTTTCAAAATATTTTTGTGTCTTAAATTAAATTGAATGTGAATGATATGACATGCGTTCTTTATTTTTAATTTACATGAATGTGACCTAAATTTCATACGTTTGTTTATTCACTTATGTTATAGAACAATAAGGCTTATATTCAGCTTAGTTACAACGTAATTTAACTGAGGTAGTAAGTATAATGAATAATATGCGCTACAAATTTAGTAAAACCATCTTTTTCATTAGAAATTCTTTTAAATATTTATTTCTGCATAAACTATAACAACCAAGTTTTGCTTTGTGTCAATGTTCTTTTGCAATTCAATCTATTTTTACACTATTTCACCTATATTTGAGTTATTTACCACAATATCTAGCTTAACCAAGGGCGTGAGTTCAAATTCAAAAACTGCGTATTGGCTTAATGTTTATTTATCTAATAAATAAATTCGTTTTCACTTTAGTGTTATTTGTTTTTTAATTCACACAATTTTTCGATAATTTTTATTTATAGTTTTATTTTGAATTCTTTGGTTGTTTACTTGTATTTCTTGCACTACGCGTAGGCACTCTTCAACTTTTCTATACAACGTCTGCGATCGAACTGTTCGCTCTTTTTGCTAAAAACTTCCTTTTATATGCAGCACAGAGCAGGCAACCAACCGAACAACTTGTAAACAAGGCGGTTTCACTGTTTTGTTTTGATCGCTTGATTCTTTTTTTTCACAGTTTTTAGACATCTTAAGATACCATTTCAACTTTGGATACGATTTTTACAGAAAAACATATGGATACATACTCGAAGTAGGTACAAAAAATAATATTATTTTGTTTGTATTGTCTATATGCAGCTGCACCTACACGCTGTTGAGACCTTATAGTCAGTCATGCCTGACTTTAAGATCAATCGGTCCGAAAATTCTGTCAAATCTTTTTGTGATTTTGGTTATGTGGGAAAGATATTAATGAATTAAGTTTGATTCTTAAATTTGATTCCTCTTCTATTTCGAATCTATAGTAATAAAACTAATTTTCTGTTTGTTTGTTTGTTTGTTTGTTTGTTTGGCCTTTATACAAATCTAAACGGCTCAACGGATTTTGCTCAAACTAGGTATACATATTAAGTGCATCCCAACTTAAAATGTTACATACTTAGTTTTTGCCACGTCCCTTCTAAAATTTTTTAACTAACGGTAATTTTGTTATTATAAAACTATTTTTATCGGAGATTTTTGTGTATTTAGTTTTAAAAATTTTTTGTTAGTTTGACATCAAAAACACTCACATATCTTTAAAATTAGAGAAATTTTCAGTACAACGACTTTTTCATAAAACATCGTTGCCTAAGAATGAGAAAAAAACGACATGAAAATCAAAGTTTAATCTTTCGATGCAAATATCTCCGCTGTCCATTACTATATTTTATTCAAATTTTTTTTGTTTAAAAGTTTAATAAAATCACTTTACAAAAATAGGTTGAACTGTACCGTTAAGTCAGTGTATTTTGTTGTATGATTATGTCAAAAAAGGTCCAAAATATTGACTTTTTACTCAAAAAATGACTCAAAAAATTGTTGTTGTTATAAAAATGAAATCAATTAAAACTTGCACATCTGGCTACCTTTCATATGACATAACATTTATTTGCAAAAATTCTTCCAGCTAAAGCCAGTATGATACTTTATTGTTTTGTAAAATTTTTATTTATTTACAATGAAACCAGAGCAGTTGAAATAGTGCTAAAGCTAAAATTCAAGAAGTGTGAGTGTATAGTACGAATTCGACAAAAAAATGTGCGACGGACAGCATTTTCAATGCATTGTTTTTGACGTTTCTCTCGATTCGTCGTTAAATTTCGATCAAATATTAAGTGACAAAAACAAGCTTGAGCTCTTTCTTCCGCAGCCAAGAAGAACAGAGAGATAAAATAGTAACGTTGCGGAGATGTAAAAATTGGCATGATGAATGTTTTCGTCCTTTTCCAACAATATATATCTGTCTAGCCCACGCGCCACTTGTTTTCAGATTTTGAAATTGAAGAAAAAAATGAAGTAGCATACGGGCTTGAGCGCAAAAATTATTTTACTGTTTTTTTCATCAAAACAACAAGGTTACCCCCCTTTGATTTTTTTCGCGAAATTTATTTTTTCCAAAATGTTGTTTTATATTTTTTACAATTCAAGTCTCAAAAATAATTTATGTGCAAAAATTACCCCATATCTCTTTCCAATCAAAAGTTATGGCTAAAAATTAATTTTTCCATACCAGAATTTTAATAAAATATGATTTGTCAGTTTTCTCGCTATTGTTTCACCGTTGTCACTCAGTTCTTTATCAATGGTACTTTAAATGTTATATATATATCACTATATCATCGAAAAGATGACTGTGAATAAGAATGCTGTAAAAGTTAATTTTTTCGTGTTTAATGTGTTGTTCGAACAATATTGTTGAAAGTCAAATTTCCACGACAATTAAATGTACCGACATATAAAAGACAGCGAAATTTTGACATTTTAACTCTCCAATCATGGTTGTAAGCTTGGCTGCATTGAACAAATTTTTCGGTTGAATTGCGTACTAACCGAAAGTATGCTGAAAAGTATGCTGTAAAATATTATAAATTAGAAATAAGTACTGCATTACCGTCACGATTCCAATATTTTAGAAAAGTCGGTAACTGTTACTGAATTTAGTTCTTTTCGCACACAGCGTAAACTTACAGCAAATAACATAATGGCACTTCTTGCACTGTTCTTGCAGATTTTTCAGCTGGATTTATGTCAATCAACTGTTAACGTCGATAATATTGTTACAAGTTGCTGTATATACTATAATAAAAATTAAAAAGCGACTGCTTTCTTAACTTACACCTTTTTGCTAATTTACATTAAAAAACGACTGTACAATTTTCCGTATAACATAGGAATTCAGAAAATTTAAGAAATTGCATCAACTATCAGACTCAATTTATATTAATTTTTAATATAGAGACAATCCAATTGTTATTTTCCAACTGGAAAAACTACTAAAAAATTTTAGGAAGATTTTTATAAATATGATTTTCATTAGCCAAGTGCAAGTAACATGCTTACCAGTAACTAGTAAATTCAGTTTAGTACTAAAAAACTGTTTTTGATTGTGAAAAACAGTGATAAAATTATTTTTTCGTTAAAAAAGCTTGGTAAATTTTTTAACTTATATTTTTATAGTGGTCTTAAGCTTTAATTCAACACGTTTTTATAAAATTCCAAAATTTACAAAAACATTTAATCGAAAAGTGTATATTAAAATGTTTATATAAATGACTCTCGAGTAACACCGGGTATATCAGCGAGTATTTAATAAAATAAAAATATGTACCTGGAAGCCGAGCCATTATACACTGCGTTGAATGGGAACATAAATACAAAATCAAAAAGGTTGTACTTTCAAATATTTGGTATGCCAAGCAAATGATTTTTGTAAATATTTTTAGTAATAAAGAAATGCTATACAAAAAGGAGTTACTTTAAAATTTAAAAAAGACGTTAGAGTAGACAACGAAACGGCGATATAGAGGGTGCTCCAATATAGTTTAAGGCAATATCTGTTCGTTTTGTCTTCCTGTACTTCTACCAAATTGATAAGTGTTAAAATTTATGTTTAATGTTTAATATTGTCCCTGAAGATGAACTCCAGTGGAGTTCGAAATATTGGACGAAATAAAATTAATAATAATTAAAACATATATAATTTTGTTTTACATTAACAAGTGACCTGCCCGATTGTAACCCAATATCATAAATTAATAGGTCGAAGAAATATCACATTATTTTAAAGAGACCTTAAAATTAAAATACATTTAAGTAAAAAAAAATTTTAATAAACACGTTTTAGAAACGAACTAAAAAATATAAAATAATTTCTCCTAGAATGGGGCTTTCAGTTCAACTAAAAACGTCGGGCGCATGCTATAGAGCCCTAGAAGGAAATTTACTGCCAAAATTTCAGCTGAATCAGCCCGGTAGTTTTTAAGATATAGAATTTTTATTGATTAAAAGAAACAAAGTAATTTGCAGAAAAAGACTCAGAAGAAAAGAATGATTAAGATTTTTTCTTAATAAAAATTTTTGTTTTTACAAAAAAATCACTTCAAACTATAACCATCGTTCCATTTGCACCCGGGTACCCATAACAGTACTTCATGGTAAAAATAGAGAAACATAACAGTTATTTGTTCATAAAAATATTTGTGCTATTCATGTCACTTCGTAAGTTTTCGTAAGCCGTATATGACATGAACGCACTTATAAGAATTTTCGTAAATTTATTCGTAAACACTATTTTGACGGCAATGATACACAAAACAAAACGGAGATTATCAAAGTCAAGTGAATATCTATTTATGCTATTCATTTGTTTTGTCAATTTTTTTTTTTTTTTATTTGCTAGAAACACGCTTGAAAAATTAGAAACACTAAACAGCTGACATTTGCAGTTTGACAACGGGCAGGTTACGCAGAATTAATTACGACTTACGAGACAAATTCAGTGCGTAAAATGTTACGAACATTGTATCTTCATGTTCATATAAATAAAGTGAAGTTTCGTAAGTTTTACGAAATACGAGCTTACGAAGCAGTTACGAAGTGACATGAATCGCACCATTATTTATTGTATTTACATATTTGACAACATTTGTGAATCGTTCATCACAAACCGGCAGTTGATATTCAGTGCAGTCTCACGCGTTTTTCGTCGTCTTCTTATTGTTAGTTTAAAACACATGTAAAAGGATCTTTTGCATTTTTTCCTTCCCGTCAAGGGTATATGTATCTCACTTTTCGCCTTACTCGAGGCTCACCTGTATTTTTTGTTGCTGTAGCTGATCAAAAAAGAGAGTAGTAGAGAGCAACATGGAGTTTATTTGAACTCTCGCAACACAAACGCGTGAAAAGAGAACGATTAAGCAATGCGTGGCAGCTAGGTTGATTATACTAGGTTATATAATAGTATAAAAGATTTACTATTAAGAGATAGAGATAGAAATAGAGATAGAGATAGAGATAGAAATAGAGATAGAGATAGAGATAGAGATAGAGATAGAGATAGAGATAGAGATAGAGATAGAGATAGAGATAGAGATAGAGATAGAGATAGAGATAGAGATAGAGATAGAGATAGAGATAGAGATAGAGATAGAGATAGAGATAGAGATAGAGATAGAGATAGAGATAGAGATAGAGATAGAGATAGAGATAGAGATAGAGATAGAGATAGAGATAGAGATAGAGATAGAGATAGAGACAGAGACAGAGACAGAGACAGAGACAGAGACAGAGATAGAGAAAGAGAAAGAGATAGAGATAGAGATAGAGATAGAGATAGAGATAGAGATAGAGATAGAGATAGAGATAGAGATAGAGATAGAGATAGAGATAGAGATAGAGATAGAGATAGAGATAGAGACAGAGATAGAGATAGAGATAGAGATAGAGATAGAGATAGAGATAGAGATAGAGATAGAGATAGAGATAGAGATAGAGATAGAGATAGAGATAGAGATAGAGATAGAGATAGAGATAGAGATAGAGATAGAGATAGAGATAGAGATAGAGATAGATATAGAGATAGAGATAGAGATAGAGATAGAGATAGAGATAGAGATAGAGATAGAGATAGAGATAGAGATAGAGATAGAGATAGAGATAGAGATAGAGATAGAGATAGAGATAGAGATAGAGATAGAGATAGAGATAGAGATAGAGATAGAGATAGAGATAGAGATAGAGATAGAGATAGAGATAGAGATAGAGATAGAGATAGAGATAGAGATAGAGATAGAGATAGAGACAGAGACAGAGACAGAGACAGAGACAGAGATAGAGATAGAGATAGAGATAGAGATAGATATAGAGATAGAGATAGAGATAGAGATAGAGATAGAGATAGAGATAGAGATAGAGATAGAGATAGAGATAGAGATAGAGATAGAGATAGAGATAGAGATAGAGAAAGAGAAAGAGATAGAGATAGAGATAGAGATAGAGATAGAGATAGAGATATAGATATAAATATAGATATGGATAGATACAGATTAAACATTTTACTAATGGAAAACATGTTAACAATAGTATTTTCTTATTGCAAGTAAAATAAAATGTGCCGGAAAGTAGAATTTTTAATTAATAAGAGTACATAGATCAGCGAATTTCGGATCTTTAGAAATTGAGTGTAATGGAAATTTCATTAAATTTTCATCAAATAAATGTAGTTTCTGCAAAATGTGAATACTTTGATCGATCAAAAAATGTCAACCTTCTCATAATCCACTCCTTCTATCTCATAAAGTATGTAATATCGGTATCATTTGAAAAGAAAAAATTCCACTAACATATATCAAAAAGAATTTTCGAAAAAATATTGCATTTGTGACCTCTTCAGCTTCCAAAAGCTTATGAGTGAAAATTCGTGAAACTAGACACCTTAACCAAGAAGACGTATATTTTATATCTATCATGGATATTATTAAAGTGTATATGAAAAAAATAATTAATTATTTTTTTTAATTAGTTACATAGAATTTAGTTTTAGGCCACTGCTTTAGTAAAATTAATTTTGCTAAGTTTTCTTGCTTGTTAAAATTTCTTGATTTTTGGGTCAAGTACCCTTAATACACGTTAAATAACATAAATTATTATTTTTTTAATTTTTTTCTTTAAAATTAATAAGTTTTTTACAAAAATTTTTTAAAACACAACGTTCTAATTGTTGTAATTTAACGTGTATAAAGAGTACTTTGCACAAAAAACAAGACATTTAAACAATCCGTTACTTAGCAAAATTAACTTTACTAAAACAGTGGCCTAAAACTCATTGAAAAAAAAATAAAAAAAAATTTAAATTTATTTTTTGTTCCTATACACTTCAATAATATCCATAAAAGATATAAAAATTACGACTTCTCTTTTTAGGTGGCTAGTTTCGCGAATTTTCACTCTATATGATTTTGTAAAAGATTAAAAGAAAAATTTCGTAAAACTAAAATTTTCCCGTAGAAACGTAAGTATTTACTTTTTTTAGGATGCTAATGTATTTCAAATACTGTTTTTATAAGTAAGGTTTTTAAAAATTAACAATAAGGTAATATCAAAAAATTGTATGTTACTTTAAAGTTCAACTATTAAAAAAACTATAATTTCATAAAACTGTAGAACTGCAATTTTTCGAAGACATATAAAAAACAAAAACATAAATTTTACTTCAATTTTATTAACCTAATTAAAAAATGTAAAATCTCCTTCGATTTTGTCCGCCTTTTTAAAAAACAATTTTGATCTATTAATTTATTTGGCTAGCTTTCTGATCGAGTTTCGATAACATCGGCCAACTTTTGTAGGTGTGTATCATACAAAATCATGTGAAAAATGCGGTCCAAGGGAGGTACCGCTAGTGTCTAAGGCTGCCCGCAGAGTAAACGCCGAAGCAGGCAGGCAGGCAGACAGGCGCAGGAAAACTATGTGAACAAACGAGATAAAATTTAGCTTGGCCTTATTTCTATCTCGTTTCTTCGCAGCGAACTGCCTGCGCCTGCCTGCCCACCTGCCAGTTTCGGCGTTTACTCTGCGAGCAACCTAACTGATTGCAACTTTTTTCAATACAGAATTATTACTCTATTTGCCTAGCCTTTTGGCAGAGTTTTTTAAGATCGGCCAACCCTTACATGTAACTCCTATATTTTAATCATGTAAGCAATTATTAGCGGTACCTCCCTCTAGGGACTGACCGATTTCAACCATTTAAGATGTTTTTCTTAAGTAGCTTAAACTAACCAAACATAAAACATTTCATTATCATAGGAGCAGCACTCCTTCTATTTTTGTATGGAATCGACGCAGTGTGCGTTAGTACCTACTCTTAAAAAATGCGTTATTTTATTTGTAAAATTATAACAAATGTTATAAGATCAAGATCATCGGCTGTAAATAAAGTTTATAGAAAGGCAAATTGGGGGACAATTTCCTTTTTAGCCCATAAAGTGGATTAGGTATTTTTAACAACCTTACCGAATTTTCTAATTAAGTTATAACGTGACTTGTCCAATTTTCAAACCAATTTGCTATTCTCAAAAATTGAAGATTCTGAGGTTTTGGGATTCCCGGTATTCTACTAGACTCAAGCTACGAGAATATAAATAATTGCTTGGGATGCAAAACTCTGACAAAAGCTATCAACAAAGTAGCTTGTGAACCTCTATAAATCTGGTGAGCTAAATTCTTTTCATTTAGATCGAAATCTGTTAAAAAATTGTTGTCAGGTTTTGCATCTAAGCGACTCAACTTTTGTGCTAAGTGTCAATATTTTAAGGAAAAACAAAAAAAACATGCTCTCCTTATGAATGTAGCGTATAGTATGTATATTTAGATGCATATACAGCGATCACCATGAAATTAACTAAAACAAGTAAAGAGCTAAATATAATGCTATTTACTGTATTGTATAAACTCTCACAATGGATCAAGTAAATAGATAGAAAAATGGAAAAGGAAACAAAAAATTTTATTTGCATTTTGACAATTTCAATTGATTATCAATTAATACCACAAGGTCTGCTCCCCTCCATTTTGGAATTAAGCCAGTAAGGACGTTGTTGCCAAATTGCATCACTAAGTTGTATATCACGGAACTAAATCTGTGGTCACAAGGAATAGTTAATGACTAAACTCGAAGTATTGTAAAAAACGATATTTTTATTGTACTAACCTTTTTTCTGAAATATATGAATAGTTACAAAACGAAATATATGCAGACATAAGTGATAATCTATTCTGTGCAAAAAATGTTTTCCTGCATTCTTCCAAAGACAGGCAATAAAGGAAATGCCATATCGCTTTTTTATGATATTCTGAGTTTAGTCATTATTTTCTTATGTATCTCACACGAATAAGTCCAAATTAAAAATTGGTCAAAATGTCAAAAGTAAAAGAACTCAAAGGCATTAGAAAAAATCACTCAATAAAAAATTGTAAAAAAATCATTTTTAAAAATCACTCAAAATTTCATCATACAAAATTGAGCAATATTTTATATAAAAAATGGCCCAAAAAAATTTTGTTATTTTGCTACTTTTTTTTGACAAAATTCCGTTTTCTGGGCGGCTCTTCTTTCTTCGATATTTAGCTGATTTTTAATTTTTGGACGGTTTTTTAAACTATTTTTCGTTTTCAATATTTGACGTATTGGCCAAACATGAGGGCAAAGAGTATCATTTTTTGAATAACCGTTTAATTCAGGCAAAAACCACCCTCCCCACCTTTGCAATTTGGGTGGGCACTAATAATTATTTTTAATCTCTTCAGAGCTCAATTAATTTTTATGATCTATTAAATTATTACATGAATAAAATTGCGAGCTTTAAATCAAGTAAGTTTTTTAAGAAGGCAACAACATCAACAACAACTCTGCATAGAGTCAATCACTTAGCTGACTAGACAGTCTGTTTCGGAAATCGCTGCATTTTCCTCTTCAGTAGTCTTTCAGTGATTAAGCTGTGATCAAGTCACTATTTAACTTTGTATGTGACTTCACAGTTTTAGGAATTCATTCTTTTGAATTGTATGGCTGCTAATCATATGACATTTTAAAGCAGTAGGCTATTTATAGATCACCGCCATCAACTCTACCAAGGTTGCCATCTGTTCTAGTTGCTTCTTTATTTTAAGAACTCTTTTAGTTTCTTTTTACTTACCTTTCTAGTTACTTTTCTGGAATTCTGGGTAACATTTTGAAAATTTGTTTATAGTTATGACACCAAAATTATAACTATTTATTATATACTAACTAGCTTAAACCGGACGCGTTGCTGGCCTCGTTGCCAAACGCGAAGAAAATCTTATCAGTGAAACTGTATTTGTAAATTGTGGTCGAATACTGAATTCCATGGCTGTGCGACCTTTAACTTAAAAGCTGTTGAATTTCTTAAATTTAGGTTGTATGGGAGGTGCCACGCCCCTTTGTCCAACGCCATACAAAGTTATCAGTAAAACAACGTGTGTAAATTGAGTTCGAATACTGAATTCCGAGGCTGTGCGGCCTATAACTCCAAAGCTATTCGATATCGCAAATTTGGGTTGTATGGGAGGTGCCAGGCCCCTTAGTCCAACTCCCATAAAATGTTATCAGCAAAGTGTCACGTGTAAATTGTGGTCGAATACCGAATTCCGAGGCTAAGCGGCTTATAACTCCAAAGATATTCGATAGCACAAATTTGGGTTGAATGGGAGGTGCCATGCCCCCTTTTCCAACTCCCATGAAATGTTATCAGCAAAGTGTCACGTGTAAATTGTGGTCGAATACCGAATTCCGAGGCTAAGCGGCTTATAACTCCAAAGATATTCGATAGCGCAAATTTGGGTTGAATGGGAGGTGCCACGCCCACTGAGTGTAGGAGGGTGAAATATACTTTACGACCTATTCTCATACCTACCAAATATACATACAAAATTTCATGAAAATCGGTCCAGGCGTTTCGGAGGAGTTCTGTAACAAACACCGTGACACAAGATTTTTATATATTAGATAGAGTACAAAACTACGTTTTATAAATTAAGACTATTGGATTTAGTATTATTTTTTTTAGTGTGGAACAGCTAATACCCATTGGTAAATAAACACATGACATAACCAATTATTTCATAAATACATTATAGCTGCGAGGCATCCAAAGCCTGGTTACAATTCTCTTTTGCATTTGTTCGGACATTTGTTCGGCCGCAAAAACACTGATGACATCTACCTTACACAGTAAACAACGACGGGAGTAGGTCCTTTTTAAGCTAAAAATAGAAAGAACACTAAAGAGAACACACCGAAAGGAAACAACAAAAAAGAAACAAAGACTTTATAAATGTCAGCATTAACGTTTAATTATACTTAGTTGTTTTCTATACAAGACTTTGTTCTGTTTTAAATGTAAATAATTTATAAATTTTTATAAATGCATTCATTGCAAAGCTTTCCGTTAAAAAATACGATGTAGCTACACATAAGAATAAAATCAAACTCTTCTCTTAACAACAAAAGTATTCTTATGATCTTAACAACACACATCAGATTTTGTCACACCTCGCTTACAGTATGCATTACAATGTCATCACCGACAAATTTTTAAAGGCGGGTTGACTCTATTTCTCTCTTAAATTAAAAGCTTGAAATTCATATCGCATCTCTTTGTAGAAAAGAGCATTTTTCAAAAAGTACTCTTTGCATTTTTACGTATATTTAAGTGCTGCTCTCTGTTGATATTAAATAAATGCTGATAACGATCAGTTGTTGTCTGTATTCTGTATACGTTTTACTTAATTCCACGCGACAGCTATACAGACAACATTAGTTGGACTTTGTTCGCTGTGTAAAGCCAAGTGATTGTGCTATGTTGTAAATTATATGAATGCATATTTGTCTGATCAACATGAATGAACTCATTGAACTTTTTTTTTCTAGAAATGCGCCATCTATAGTAAAATACACATACATCTACTTAAGCAAAGCCACAGTGATAACGCACAAACATTGCGTATTTAAAATAAATAACTCTTTACAATAACTTGTTCTACACAATATTTGTTCTACTCTTTAGAAGGTCGCTTATGTTTGTATCTGTCAAAATTAGATAATTGTCATATTGGCCCCGAGTTTAAAAAAAAATTGTGTTGGATATCTTAACAAAAAGTTTAATTACATAAATAAAAAATGTGGGAATAATTAATTTTTCCGCTTATACTATACAATTGTTGGAATACAATTTTCGAAGTTGTTTTTTTACTTCAATTATGATTTGTAATTTCCCGTTAGTAAATTTTTTAACGCGCCGCATTGGTACTTCGAAGTCACGAAAATTGGTTTCCTAAGTATATAAGGCCGAAAGCCAAGAAAATTTATCTGTTGTATATTCCTTTGTCATTTTGTTAACTTTACCAGGCCAAAAATGCAAACACTCTAAAAATGAGAAAATTTATGTTCATTTACCTTATTGGAAATTTGATGATCTCAACTTTGGTATACTGCATATTCGATCGGACTTATTTTACTTTACAAATTGTAAATTTACTGCACCAGTATAACTCTTTTTTTATACCTAATTAAATAATCGATCATTGTAAGTCCCCTTTTCCACACGGCAATTTTTCTTGCCGGCAAGTTTTCGATTCTCTTTTGGACTTGCCATTTGCTTTTCCACTCAGCAAGAGTTCTTGAGCAATTCCGATTTTACTTGTCTGACATTCGTGTTGTGAAATAGTTTTTGTTAAGGTTCAATAACATTTAATATTCAATAATATTTACAAAAAGAAGTAAAACTGTTTTAAAAAACTCTATACTCACACGAAGGCAATGCTAAATTTATCTATATATGGTTTTACACTAATGCGCACGCATCTTAAGTTGACGAATAACAATAAAAAGAAGCATCAAAGAAAGAACAGCACAAAAGAAAACTTGCCGGTACGAGCAAGTCTGTACTCGTCCCCTTTCGTCTCGTTCCGATTGCCACCAAACTCGACTTGCCGGCAAGAAAAATTGCCGTGTGGAAAAGGGGTCTAAGAACACAATAGCAACCCAAGTTTTTAAGCTATAGTTATGAAATTTTATTCTAGTTATGAAATTTATAGTTATGATGTTTTGCCACATAAAGTGACTTCAAATCGGAAAAGTCCCTTTAAATTGTATAAAAATATTTGTTATCAGGGGCGGGTTAAGGCCAAAAGGCTGAGTAGGCTGGAGTCTAGGGCGGTAATATTTTTGTGACGGTAAATTTTTGGGAGCGGAAATTTTTTGTGTGTACGATTCGTTCGGGCAATTTGAGAAGTTAGTGCATTTTTTAATTTCCCGCGTAGTAACTTAAAATGCAACACAAATCCTGTCAACTACCCTCCCAATCAGCCAAACAAGCTTAGAATAGGCTTGTAGTCAGCTTACAAGCGTAAGCATTGTGCTTGGAAAAAGCTTGTAAAAATGGTTGTAAAATGCTTTCAAGGAATTGTAGAATAAGCAAAAAGGAACCCTTGGAAAAATATTCTTTACTGCAATATTATTACAATCATTTATAATTCAATTTTATATAAGTGTTGTAAATAAGCTTTCTACAAAACTTTCTTTGCAATTGGAAAAAAGTGTTGTAAAAGTATTATTGAAAATTATTGTTAAATAATTGGAAGTAGGTGTTATTGTAAGTTATTTACAACTGTTTATAAAAAATTGGAAAAAAGTGTTATAAAAATATTATTAAAACATTTATTAAATAATGGGAAGCAAGTATTATTGTAAGCTTTTAACACCTGTTTTTAAGAAATCTTATGTGCTCGCAGTTAACATAAGAGCACAAATTTATCTTCTGAGTAAAATGAATCCATACGAAAGACCATCACATCCAAATCTATAGGAAATTTATCTATAATATACTGTCGATAAACACATTGCCACTTAAAAAACGGAAATATAAATTATAATAAATATAAATTAAAATATAAATATAAATATAAATATATAAATTAAAGTAAATATATAAATTAAAGGAAATATAAATATAAATTAAAGCACATTGGTGTAACTAACAAAATATTAAAAATTATTTAAGTATTATGAAATTCTAAAAGAATTTGTTGGAATTATCACTGAACACAAGGCACTGACATCAAAATTGTTAGTGCTGGAACTTTATTTCTTATTGCAATTGTAATTTTTAGTGCTTGGGGAATTCCAAATTCCACAATAATGTGGAAGTTGCGAAACAATTACCTCTGAAGCATTTTCCAATCATGCTTTGAAAACGCTTGTAATTTAAACTTCAAGTAAATTTACTACAAGTATTATTATAAGAAGCTTACTTTTATTATGTTTCACTTAGACAAGTGTTTTCAAAGCATGTTTGTAGAAGGCTTTCATTATTCCATTGAAGATAAGCTTACTCCAAAACACTATTACACAATGGTTAATTGGGCTTTAAGAAGACTATCGGTTATTTAACTAAAAAACGGTTTTTCAAAACTGAAATTTCGGTTATCTCTTCGTACAAAGTTTCGGTTATGCTAGGAAGAGCTTCAGAAAGAAAGTAACCGAAACTCATGTATACGTGTGATCTGGCAGCCCTTTCTCAGAAGTTGTTTTTTTATCAATTTCCAATAACATCGATTTAGCTTTCTCGCTCTCTATAGTTAGGGTTAACATAAATACAGGTTATAGGTAACCAAATCTCACCAGATAGATTTAACCAAAAACACAGTTACATGTAACCGTTACATATAACGTAAAAATTAGTTATGTCTAACGTACTCCTTTAAAAATAAAAATGCATGTAATTCGTTGATGTTTTAAAACAAATGATTTAGATTTATTATAAAATTTGTATTGTTGTTGTTGTTGTTGTTGTTGCTGTTGTTGTTGTTGTTGTTGCTCTTGTTGTTGTTGTTGCTGCTACAGTTAGCCACCTCTGTGGCTACGACTTTGGGCGTGGAATTAGATGTGGTGAATGTTGAAATACTCACTGAATTATTGATATTGGCAAGTGCTTATTGGCGCATCCTTCTTTATAAGTGCTGCAGCGTTACAACATTATGCAATTTCCAGATATTTTAATTTTATTATTGCAGAACTTTTTTTATTGTTAGCGAGACCAAGAATGGTAAAATACAATGGCGGATATGCAAAAATTGTTCATGCTTTTTTTAAAAGTTCCCTTCTCTTTCTTTCACATGCACTTGCTGAAATGTTTTTATTACTTCCTTGTTTCACAAATTTTGAGATTGAAATGAGTATGAGAATGTGGTTGTAAACAGAAACATTTATGTGATTATGTTGGAATTTCAGTTACCCATTTGTTGTATTTATCTGTTAATATACTATCCAGTATGTCCAGAGTAGCATGCATACACGAAACATGCATGCTGTATGCAAGCAGAAGCATGGACAAAGCATGCATTGTCATAAAAAAACCAAAAATTATCCAAAATCTCTGAAATGCTTTTTTGCCGTTATTTTATGTGTGCGTACTAAAATATGCATGCTGTATTGGTGCTAAGGCATGAACCCTGCTTGCATAATAGTCTTGCCTAAAAATATGAACTCCCATTGTTCGTTAAAACTTTACTGAATGCAGTTGTACATACCTTATCAACAAAATATGAATTAATATAACAGCAAAATACAATTAAAAACAAAAATAAATAAGATGATTAATTAATAACAAGAGCCATTTTTTATTACAATATTAATGACAATGTATGCAATGTATGAGTACTACTTATTCCCCATGCATACAGCATTAGTGATTATGCGGGTACACAGTACACTTGCTCTTGTATGACATCGCCATGTAAAATGGAAATGAGCTAGCAATTATGCTGGCATGCATACAAAACATCAAAGGTATGCATACATTATCAATGCTGTATGCATGAATGTACTTACTGAATACTGTCAAAATTTCGCTGCGACGTTTAGTTTGTGTTTGGCAGCCCTTGACAGCAGACGATCTTGTGAATTTTGGCGAAAATGGAAAAAAGTGAATTTCGTGTGCACATCAGAGAACTGCACAAGCCTACTAAAAACTCTATTTCAAGTACTTTCTTAAAATACAAGTTCAAGCTAGCTTGAGCTTGATAATTTTGAATCAAGTATAGCTTGTAACTGAATATAAATAAGCCAACGACAGCTTGCGACTTGCAAGTATGCTAGTTTGCAAGCGAACGGCACGAAGTTTCAAGTAAAGGAAAGCTTGATGCCTTCGGCAAAAAGCTTGAAAAGCTTAAAATTGAAGGCAAGTATCTAAGTAAAGCAAGTATCCAAAAAATTCAATGAGCTTGTTTAGAGAGAGCTTAAGCGTAATAGGACTTTTCAGGATTCTGTGGACTCCGTGGTTGGAAATTTTAGGAGTAACTTATTTCGAAGATGATGTCAAACTTTAAAATTTAAGATGGCGGATAGAGTTGCCACCTAGATTTTTTTATTTTTGCAAATTCTTGTAATTTTGAAATTCTGACAACGGATTTGATTTCGAATTATGTCACAGTTGTAAAATATAAGATGGAGGGGGGTTAGGGTTGCCACCTAAATTTTTACCACAGTATTGCCACCTAATAATATGTATTTTTAAGAGTTTCAAAAATCATTTATCAGTGTTAAGGGGTCGCTGTTTTCGCATCTAAAGTCCGAATTTTAAAATGCAAGATGGTGAATAGGGCTGCCACCTAAATTTTTTATTTTTACAAATTCGGGGCTGGCGCGAGCTAGAGGGTAAAAATGAGTGGCTGAATCCGAATCCGTTGTCAGAATTTCCAAATTATAAAATTCTGAAATAATAGGGTTGCCACCTAATATTATGTTTTTTCAAGAGTTTTAAAAGTTATTTATCAGTGTAAAGGGGTCCCTGATTTCGAATCTAAAGTCAGAATTTTTAAATACAAGATGGTGGATAGGGTTGCCACCTTAATTGTTTGTAGTTTTATGAATTCGGGGCTGGCAAAAAAAATGGTACACTAAAAATGGGTCGCTGAATCTGAATCCGTTGTCAAAATTTCCAAATTATAAAATTTTGAAATAATAGGGCTGCCACCTAATATTGTCTTTTCAAGAGTTCTAAACGTCATTTATCAGTGTTAAGGGGTCGCAATCTAAGGTCAGAATTTTAAAACTCAAGATTGTGGATAGTGTTGCCACCCTGATTTTTTGTAGTTTTATGAATTCGGGGCTGGCAAAAAAAATGGTATACCAAAAATTGGTCGCTGAATCAGAATCCGTTGTCAGAATTTTCAAATTATAAAATTTTGAAATAGGGCTGCCATCTAATATTATGGCAATAACAACAGAAAAAAGTAACACGAACTTCGCATAATAAATGAAACGAACAACGAAACAAACGATCGAAGATATTGCACTTTTATTATTCATTTTGTATGGAAAGTGGGCGAAGGGCGTGACAGATCTTGATGAAATTTTTATACGGTAATTATATTAATTAAGTAAATAAAAAGTAAATTAATTTTATTCCTTACACTTTCTACACTTTCTACTCGAGATATTACACTTTTATTGTTAATTTTGTATGGCGGGTGGCTATGGTGGGGGATGAAAATTTGTGTGGTGTTTAAAATTTATGAAATAATGACACATGCTAAATTCCATGTACCTACGATGGTTCCTTCTATTTTTGACCCTCATTCCGTAGGCCTCGCTTCACTGTGAGGTGCTTGTATATCGGTTGGGAAATTTTTAGTACTTTTTCGCAATACATTTGGTTACTGGCAACAATTATCAAAAATGTAGTATGCAATTTTATAGCAAATTAAATTTTTTTTAAATATGGCAACCAAAAAAATTTGAGTTTTAGACGCAGCTGTGTTTCCTTTCCTGAATTCTTTCCTGAATCATAGGACAAAATCGCACAAATTCATTTACTTTTCATAAGAAGATAAAACATTGAAATTCAGTCAAACCATAGGTCTCAAACTCAAACTTTTTTGTTCAACTCATGCAATGAAAGACCTGAGAAGTGCTGCAATTGTAACTGTGGTCTTTTCGTCATAACTCCCAAACCATACATCCTACAAGGACGATTTATGCACCAAAATGTTTGTAGTACTAATACCCACACGACTGCATTCTTAGAAAAAATATTGTTTTCAAGAATATTCGTTTTTTCTACGTCATTTTTGATGATTTTACACTTTTTTGGCCATAACTCCTAAACCATACATCACAAAGGGACGAATTATAAACCTCTTGTGAAGCCTCTGCCTACAAGACTACATCCTCGGAAAAATTGTTAAAATAATGTTACATCATAGTTTTGTATGTCCTTTTTGGTAAATTTTTTTTTCTTTTTTGCCATAAAATTCGCCCTAAAATCGAAACTACTCATCTGAAAAGGACGATTCATGCATTAAAATGATCGCCATAGCATCATCCTTTAGGCGGGTTCTTTCTAAGTAAAATGCCTTTTGCTATATCTCCTCTAGTCTAGGAGTTATAGAACACTTTTTTAAATTATAGTTGGCCAAAAACATCTGGTTTTTTGTCATAACTCCCAAACCATACATCCTACAAAAACGATTTATCCACCAAAATTTTTGTAATACCAATACCCAAAAGACTGCATTCTTAGAAAAAATATTTTTTCAAGAATCTCAGTTTTTTCTACGTCATTTTTGGTGATTTTCCACAATTTTTTTGGCCATAACTCCCAAACCATACATCATAAAAGGACGAATTATGAACCAAAATGTTTGTGAAGCCTCTGCCTACAAGACTGCATCCTTGGAAAAATAATATTACATCATATTTGCATATGTCCTTTTTGGTGAATTTTTTTTTTTCGTTTTTTTGCATAAGATTTGCCCTAAAATCGAAACTACTCATCTGAAAAGGACGATTCATGCATTAAAATTATAGCCATAGCATCTTCCTTAAGGCAGATTCGTTCTTTGTTGAAATGCCTTTTGCTATTTCTCCTCTAGTTTAGGAGTTATAGAACACTTTTTGAAGTTATAGTTAGCCAAAAGTATCTGGTTTTTTCGTCATAACTCTCGAACCATACATCCTACAAGGACGATTTATGCACCAAAATGTTTATAATACTAATACCCACAGGACTGCATTCTTAGAAAAAATATTTTTTTTTCAAGAATTTTAGTTTTCTATCTGAAAAATGTGGGTTAGAATTGAAACTATCAAACAACTTGAATTTTTATTTAAAATCAAGAATGATTTAAACTATCAAACAACTAGAATTTGTATTTAAATCATAGAAAATCAACATAATAAATAACAATAAGGTCATATAGAAAACTTTCAATTGTAATTGAAAAAACAATTTCACTCTTGCGTTCCCAATTACCGTGGAATGCACCAATAACCCTTAGTAACGTTCTCTGCTGAAAAATCCTTGTGTAGCGTGCACAACTTTACATTTGTCCAAAAATTATTTTAAAAATTAACATATTTTTACGGTCAGTAAACAGATAAATATTTTAATCGTTCTACCATTAAATAATTTTTTATAGTATTTATGGTAGAACACATGGCAACACATGGTTAAACACAACTTTGAAAGTTCAGAGTTAAGCAAGAGTTGGATTTGATACAAAATAAATTTTCTGTGCTTTTTCTGATCTGTTAACATGATGAATATCGATCGTGTGCTCCGAGTCTTGAATAGTTTTTGCCAATTTTGTGGTTATCAACTGCATTGGTTCGAACGAAGGGCACGTCGATTCCGTTTGACCGTGTGGGGTGTCGCATATTTTATCGGTATAGCTCTCATCTACGCGATAAGCATAAGTCAGCATTTTGAAAAATCTGCGATGTTAACGTTGTTGCAGGATGTCTCACCTTTTCTCACACATCTGATGCATCTTCACTTGTTGATGGGACTGAAGATCATGTTGTTCGCTTTGTATCAGATGCGTGCCATAACGAGTGCTACTAACGGTTTACTTGATATTCTACCAAAGATTTACGCCAGAATCTTTGGTAGGGATGAAGCTTATGCGTATTTCCTGATATTTTCTACATTTTTGATTGTTTTGGGATTCGGTTTCTATATTGCTTGCGAGATGCGTTTCGTGCTGCCACCTTTAGCAGATATTTTAGTAGCATTGGCGCTTTTCATACCGCACTTTTTGCTGGCCTGCTCTTTAAAACTTTATAATGTAGGAAGTTGGTTCATAAGCGTATTATTACGCAATTTGTCGGATGATTTCGAAATGGTGATGGGACAAAATGGAGCAACAACTACGGAAATAGAAAATTCTACTATAAATACAGTTAATGCAACTACAGATGAAGAAAGTATCGCCATGGATATAGAAAACAAATCTACAGAGCTAGAAATAAAAACAGCGGTTTCAGGAAGTAAAAAAGCAGATAAAGAAAATCAAGCTGTGCCGCTAGAATTGAGTGTAGTTCCAGTGACGCAACCAACTTCTGGTGCAGAGCAACACGATTTGGAGATACCATTGCAGCAAATTTGCAAGCAAATTGAGTTGTTATTTACTGCACAACAATGTTTCGACGCAGCTATGGAAAAGCAATTGAATCTATTATTTGGTCTTAATTCACACTGCATTTTTTCCGGTTGTTACTCATTGGTTTTCTTCAAGAGCACGTGGCACGTCATCTTCTCGGAACGTTCCAAGCGTATTGTACTTGCGGCCAACTATGGAATATATGTGTTTATCATGTGGGACTATCTCTGTCTTTGTCTCACCTATTCTTTTTATGATAAAATAGTAGGTTTTTTAGCTGGAAAAATTTCAATTACCTTAATTCCACTGTATTTTTATAGAAATTAAAATTTTCTAAAAATATTATGATGTCTCTTAAGCTGAAGTCACAGTACTCGAAAAACACTAGATCACTATTGAAAGATATACGTTTTTTTCTAAACGATGCAAAGAAATTCAAACTTTCTGGGCTCTATAACTTCAGCACAGCAAACTTTATAATGGTAGCTCTAAAATCTGGTTTGTATAAGTATATCATTCTCCTATTAACCTAATTTATATTGCAGCTCCAAGCTATGTTTGGCCTAGTAATTGCCATTACAATTATTTACATGTACCTTGAAAATCAAATTTCCCTTGTGAACAGCCTTGTGGAGGACAGCTTGGAAGAGTAGTTTTTAAAATGTAATTTTTAAGAAAAGCATCAAACGTAGTGGGTATGCTTGTGAAATTGATTCAGAATTATAGAATAGTTTATATAATTATGAGGACATTTTTAGAATTAAATATTGGACTATTCAATTACTAACTGCACACAAAAACACCAAAATACGGAGCCAGTATCGCACTTAACTTAGCATTAGGAGCACAACTTAAATTCTTAATATTTTTAATTTTTCTTAAAAATTTTATTCGTTATGTCAACTGTAAAAACATTGTACACAATTTCGTTATAAATATTTATATTTTATTAAAAAAACACCTTTTTATCTCTTTGTATTGTAAAGAGTTCTCTGAAAAACCGAATAGTTTTTTTTTTTGCTTCTCCTGAAAATTTGAAAATTTCGAGTGGTCCTTCTTTTGTAGTAAGTGTGCGATATGTCAGAAATTTTATATAAAAGAGATAATTTAAGCTAGAGGTGGGCAAAGTCACCCATAGGAATAAGGGCGTCCGCAGGATTTGTTCTAGGGGGGCCAAAGACATAAAGGAGTCTAGAATGCACATAAAAAATGTAACCTATATAATTCTATTTTCTGAGATTTTTGGTACTAATTTTGTTATCATGATACGCCGGTTGACACACGCTTGTTCACATAATAAAAATATATATATTTCAGAGATGGGTAAAAATCTTTCTTGTTTCATGCCCGAAACATTTTCAAATTTAATTTTTTTTTCATGTAATTTAAAAAATTTTTCTCAACGAATATTCTTAGCAATTTATCCCTGAATAAAATTGCATTAATAACTATTCAGCCCCCAAGTTTTTCTCTTTTCCAATAAGAATACAAACTTTTCCCAATATTTTTTTTTTTTTTAATTAATAAAACCATCAAGATTTTGAGACCATTTTTGCAGTTTTGGAGGCCTGTTACTCATAAACCAAATGCGAACGACCTAAAATTGATCAGATTTAGATTTAAAAGGTTAAAATATATATAATCCTAATAAAAATTAAGAATTAAAGTTGTCGCTATTCTTGATCAACTGACTTATTTCTTTTTCAACAAGTATCAGTTCTAGCAGCATGCAAGTTACTAAAATCGAGTTTGGAAACATACCTATTAAATGAATTATTTAAAAAATTTATTTGTTTTTTAATTTAAAATGTATGAATAAATATATGAAGAGGTAAATGTTTAGATGGGTTTGGGCTCCTTTAACTTTCTAAACATATTCCAGAACCTCCCTGCAAGGCTTGATTCAGAATCCAGGATGTAATATAAGCACGTGATGCGAAACAATCCAGGAAATTCTCAAAATGGGTGGACTGTTCAAAAACGTGAATTCGAAGAAGTGTAAAATAAATATTTCAAATCGAGTTTTCTATTTTAATTTTAGTCATAAAAAACTTTTGACCATAAAATATTTTAATGTAAAAGCGTTTTCTTCGCAAGTTTTTGCCATCAGATTTTTTTAAAAATTAGTGCTTTATTCAGAATTTCCTATTTTTTTTTTTTTTTTGCTTTTGAATTAGAAGCTTTGGCCTCGCCTAGACCGCTCCAAATTCCTTAAATTTAAATGCTGCAATTTAAATTTACGAAAAATCAAAAAATTATCCAAATTGGATCAACTTCATGACCGAAAAACGATTTTTTTTTTAGCCGACTTTTGGAAAACATTTAGGTTTTTCAATTTATTTTACTTTGTTTTCTTTTTGTGTTTAATTACTTAAAAACATAAATTTGCTTATCGTGCAAGTTAATATGCGTTATTGGCTTAAATGCCCCTTACCAACTGTTGCTCCCAAGAATGATCTTCGACTAATACGGATATCATTCCTTATCATTCTTCGATTTCTCGTACGAATAACTTCGTAATTTCTTCCATTACATTCGTAGTATTTACTAATGGCTTCTTACTATTTAGTTTTAGTTGAGTTTAAAATATTTACAACCGAAATCTTTTAGCCTGGTGTATTGAACAATTACCAAACATAATGAAATGTATGATTGCAAGGTGACCGTAGTCTACTGAAAGAGTACGTGGCCCGTAATCTAAAAAACAGCGGTTCAAACCCCAGTTCAGATAGAATGTTTTTTTTTACAAAAAAATTTTTGAGCGTAAGAATACGTATTGAAAAGTGCCTGTGAAACAAGGGTAAATGAGGTATCGTAACTTATCACTGTGACGATTATAACACGCTATTTAAAAATGCATGCATGGCTTAGCTCAGTTTTATTTATAAATATACGTTAAAAAAGTTTTTTGAGTTCTCTTCAAAATATATTAACATATACATTAAGGCGCCTCAACTTGTATGGAGGAAAAAAAAGTTGTCCGGGTCACCTCCTGAAAAAAAACTTTGGTTTATTTTATGATGATTCCCAAAATATTGCAACTCTAGCTTTAGCCGTTCGTGAGCTGGAATGGTTTGAAATAACCTCTAAAAATCGCGTTTTTGATTAATACTATTTATACCACACTACCTTCGGTCAAAAAAATTGTCACAAATAATGTAAATCGATGAAATACATAGTTTTGTTTTTTTATTTTTTTTTAAATCTGCCCACACACTTAGTTATTGAGTTATTTGCAGTGATTTTTTCAATTTTTTTTAATGCAGTTTTTATAAAAATATATATAACTTCCCCATTTATAGCCTGATTTACCATTCCGTGGTATCACTGGAAAGGTACTGAATGCTGCTTTTCATTTCTGTCGTTAATTAACCCTTATAAGCACTTTTATAAAAATAAATACTTTCGTTTTCACTTTCGCTTTCGAAGTCCGTAATAAAATCACATGGGATGTGGTTTTCAACGTCATCTAGCGTGAGCAACCTTCGGCTCGACTGATCAAGGTAAAAATTCCAAACATGCAATGGCATTTGTTTTTCACCTGGGCAACTACAAGACACTCTAATTTTTAGAGCACATTTGCAAACAGAAATTGAAAATAGTTCGGCCCACTCGCTTGCATTGTAATGCGATGGATTTTTTGTGATATCCCGATATAAAAGCGTTAAATTTTGAAGTTTTTTGCGGATCGCAGTCTTTGATATAACCGGAATTTCTGCTCTTTTCCAAATTTTGCTTAAATCATTTAGCATGTTTTGATGATAATTAGATAGCCCGTAAGACCGATTATTATTTTTTTCGCGCAAAAATAATAAATGTTTTATTACATCACTTTTTGTTGGCAATTGATTTTTATTTAACTCGCGAGAAACGAAAAGCATTTTTTTTTATGAATAACTTGAACAATTAAGCGATCACAATTCAAAAACTCACATTTATATAATATAATATAACTCATTGTCAAACCTAAAAGTCATGTAAAAGTCATGAGTGACTACTTATAAGAACTGTGGTAAAATTTACTCTTAGCTGTTTTGTCTAAGTACAATAAAGTATTTTCCTATACTTTATTCCAAAGTCCATTTAAAAAATGCGTTCTTTATCTACATGATTTAATTTTATTTCTCTTATATTTGAACAAATTCAGGAATTGAGGCAAAGGCCATCACAAAAAAATAAAAATAAAATAAAATGCATTTTTATAAAAGTGCTTATAAGGGTTAATTAACGACAGAAATGAAAAGCAGCATTCAGTACCTTTCCAATGATACCACGGAATGGTAAATCAGGCTATAAATGGGGAAGTTATATATATTTTTATAAAAACTGCATTAAAAAAAATTGAAAAAATCACTGCAAATAACTCAATAACTAAGTGTGTGGGCAGATTTAAAAAAAAATAAAAAAACAAAACTATGTATTTCATCGATTTACATTATTTGTGACAATTTTTTTGACCGAAGGTAGTGTGGTATAAATAGTATTAATCAAAAACGCGATTTTTAGAGGTTATTTCAAACCATTCCAGCTCACGAACGGCTAAAGCTAGAGTTGCAATATTTTGGGAATCATCATAAAATAAACCAAAGTTTGTTTTCAGGAGGTGACCCGGACCACTTTTTTTTTTTGAGGCGCCTTAATATACATATAATGAAAATATCGTCATATAAAATCAAAAAAAAAACCGTAAGTTACAATAAATTCAAAGTCGACTTTTTGATTGATTACACTGTGCAACACATTTTTCTAACGGAAAAGCGGTTAATACAGGATGATAGTACTAGTGTATAGTAAGAAACCCCTAAAAGGAATTTGCAAAATTAGCTCGCTTTTAAAAGATATAGGCATTAAAAGTTTGCCTCTTGCAGAGAATTTTTTAAAAATAAAGTGCTCATTAAGGCGTATAGAATTACAATTTTTTTCGAATTTCACAATCTAATTGGTCTCAAAAGTTGCATGGTGGTCAAGATCTACAAAAAAAATAAAGAGAAAAAAGGATGTCTTCCTTTTACACAAGGACAAAATTGTTTTTTGAGAAAAATAGAAAAAAATAACGATCTATAAATGCTTTGATTTTTGTAAAAAAAAACTACATATGTATTTCT
Organism: Dichetophora obliterata; assembly: GCA_963920525.1. Lineage (NCBI taxonomy): Eukaryota > Metazoa > Arthropoda > Insecta > Diptera > Sciomyzidae > Dichetophora > Dichetophora obliterata. The sequence goes on from OY986437.1 coordinate 53,249,978, forward strand.
TAAAGCAAAATTTAATACAGACTTTAACTAAGAATATTTCGCCAAACAAAATGCAACTCTCGATTTCTACCCTCATTGGCCTGTGTGAGAGATACTCGAATCCAAAGGTACACTCGAAATAGCACAGAACTTTTGATTGTTATCTGATTGTCTAAATGTTGGTGTTATTGATTGAAGTGTTTACGTTTTCTTTAAATTTGGCGATTTAAACATTTGCATATTTTTCGCAAATACATTTTCTTGTTTTCGATAAATGTATTTTGAATGCATTTTTATAAGTTTTTCAGAAAAATTAAAATAAGGTTTTATATATTTTTGGCATCAGAAGTGGTACCGAAGACAATTTTGTGAATTTGGATTCTTATAATATTTCTGAACGAAACACTGTCTGAAAGTATTTTCTTAAAACACCAGGTTAAGACCAAGATCACGATTCTTTTTTGGGTTTCGATGATTTTTTAAAAAATTTTTCTGCTTAGTATGAAATTTATTACTTCGTCAAAACACCTCACCTCATCATTTACCAAAATGTTAAACTAAAATTTTGAGTTGATTTAACAATTGCTTTTAAGATGTGTTTTTAAAAAATAATAACCTTAAAGGAGATATTTGAAGAATTCAAAAAGCAAAAATTATTTTACCATTTCTGATGCCTGAGATATAAAGCCTTATATTAATTTTTTAAACTCTAAAATTAACACAATCAGATAACAATCAAAAGTTCTGTGCTATTTCGAGTGTACCGTAAGATTCGAATATCCTTCACACAGAACACTGTGAGTAAAAATCAAGAGTGGCATCTTGTTTGGCGGGATATTGTTAGTTAAAGTCTATATTTACTTTTGCTTCAAGACATACATATGTAGTTTTTCTTACAAAAATCAAAGCATTTATAGATCGTTAATTTTTACTGTTGTTCTCAAAAAACCACTTTTTCCTTGCGGGAGAGGGAGACATCCTTTTTTTGGGGGACCACTCTATGGAACTTTGAAGACCTCTTAGGATGAGAAATTAAAAAAAGAATTTTTAATTCGATACGCCCTTATGAGCACTTCATTTTTAAAAAATACTCTGCAAGAGGCCTATATCTTTAAAAAGCGAGCTAACTTTGCAGAACCCTTTTAGAGATTTGTTGGTCTAGATCAGTACCATCGATCTGTGTTGGTCGCTTTTTCGTTAGTTTCCATGACCCATGAATTGTCGCATAGTGTTATTGATGCACCTTATAAAAATACATGTTCCTGCTAAATTTTACACTCCTACAACTAAAATTCTAAAATTCCTAAGTTTGAGCTCAACCTACACGGAAAAAACTATTTGCTAAATTTGTATTGTGGTTAAGCAAAACTTGCACTTGATTCTCAGTCACTTCAAAATTATGCTAAATTTCAGCAAAAACTAATCAAAATTTGCTATTTGAATTTATAATAACTAAGCAAGCATTTGCTTGAATTAAGAAGAAATTTGCTATTCCGATTTATAATAACTAAGCAAATATTTGCTTGAATTAAGTAAAAATTTAATTTTCAGTTTATAATAACTTAGCAAAATTTTTATTTTTCCTAAATACACGAGGAGTGATTGCAATTTAGCAATCTTTTTCTAAAATCATTTCAAAACATTTGCTTGATTCAAGTAAATTAATTTTCTCCGTGTACAGTTACAATTACAATTACAATTACAATTTATAAAGTTTTTTGACTCTCTGGTAAAATTTTTTTGAGTACTTCGCCCGTATGAGCTTTCTGCTTGCCCGCAGTTAGCATCATATGCATCATAAATTGGGGGTAAAAGGAAGAGGGACAAAAATAGAATGAGAAAGAGCGTAAGAAAAAGTGTCATTTAGATCATGAGCCAGCATGTCCGGAGTAGCATGTATTCACGAAACATGCAGCTGTATGCAAGCAGAAGTATGGACAAGGCATGCATTGTCATAAAAAAACAAACGTTGTCCAAAACCGTTAAAATTCTTGTTTTACCGCTATTTTATGCTAACAGTATGCATTTTGCTTATACACATGCATACTAAAATATGCATGCTGCATTGGTACTATGAAATGAGCAGTTAAAAATATAAAAAATTGGGTTAAGCTCCTATAAATTTTGTCTAAGCCTATTTTGTATGCATACAGTATACATGTAGTTTGTGCAGAGTTTCATGGATACGAAAATATGCATGCTGTATCTGTACTAAAGCTGAACCCTGCATACATACTCTTGCTTAAACCAGATGAACTCCCATTGCGCTTTAAAATTTAAGGAGTGCAGCTATAAAAAATTTACTGACAAAATATAAATATAATACTATTTTAAAATATATAAGATAAGGAAAAAAATTGCTGGGTGAGCTTTAATTAATGACAAAATCAATGGCCCATTATCATAGTCAAAATAAAGTCGACTTTAAATTAAGTGCAAGCTTTTTGACAACATATTACATTAAAAAACTGTCAAAAATGCTTATATTAAATTTAGGATCGACTTTTATTTTGACTATGATAATTCCTATATTTATTTTAAGGATTTTTTTCCTATATTTTCCAATGACTAACCCATTCATTTTAATTTTTTATTTAAACATATCATTCTTTTAACATCTTTTATATCTATATTATTTATTATAGTAGTTTTTATTTATTTAAACTCTTTTGAGATCATATGTATTTATTAAACAATAATTAAACAAAACAAAAGAAAAACTTTATTTATCGTTTAGGGAACCCCTAAACAATACTACATGTCGGATGTAGTTCGAGAAAATAACGGAATTATTTTTGTTGGCCCTACACGGTCGCACATGTTGGATAAACTTCATTATTTTTTAAGCTGTCGAAGAGTGAAAAGATTTTTTAACATTTAATTTTATATTTTTTACTTTAAATATTCCAAGTCTTCACGAAACTTTTGTTTAAAAATTTCATTTAAAAATCGAACTTCCTGAAACCAAACACTAACCCCACATCTCGACAGGCAATAATCCATTGCATACCATCTATCAAACAATAAATATTGCCAATGGAGAACACTCAATTGCCATAGTTGGCAATATTTGGCATGCCATGTATTGCCAAGATGAAGTTGCCGATGAGCTGTATTTTTTCTTGTTTCACAGGCTATTTTACATTATTCTTCAAAATTTGGAGTGTGTTTATCTTAAAAATTAAGTGGAGTGCAGAATCTATAGTAATAAAACTCATTTTCTGTTTGTTTGTTTGTTTGGCCTTTATACAAATCTAAACGGCTCAACGGATTTTGCTTAAACTAGGTATACATATTAAGTGCATGGCAACTTAAAATGTTACATTCTTATTTTTTGCCACGCCTCTTCTGAAATTTTTCAACTAACGGTAATTTTATTATTATAAAAGTGTTTAACATCGGAGATCTTTGTGTATTTAATTTTAAAATATTTTTGTTATTTTGACATCAAAAACACTCACATATCTTCAAAATTGGAGAAATTTTCAGTACAACGACTTTTTCATAAAACATCGTTACCTAAGAATGAGAAAAAAACGACATGAATATCAAAGTTTGGTCTTTCGATGCAAATACCTCCGCTGTCCATTAATATATTTCATTAAATAAAATCACTTTACAAAAATAGGTCGAACTGTACCGTTAAGTCAGTGTATATATGTTTTATGATTATGTCAAAAAAGGTCCAAAATATAGACTTTTTACTCAAAAACTTACTCAAAAATTGTTGCTGTAGTAAAAATTAAATCAATTAAAAATTGCACATCTGGCTACCTTTCATATGACATAGCATTTACTTGCAAAAATTCTTCCAGCTAAGCGCAAAAATTATTTTACTGTTCTCGTCATCAAAACAACAAGGTTTGATTTTTTTTTGCGAAATTTATTTTTTCCAAAATGTTGTTTTTATATTTTTTACAAAAAAGTCAAGTCTCAAAAATTACCCCAATATCTCTTTCCAATCAAAAGTTATGGCTAAAAATCTATTTTTTCATACCAGACTATTAATAAAACTGGGTTTTTTTTTAATTCTCTATATATTTTGAGCGTCCCCATTTATCTCTAAGAATGAAGTTGTGTATCTAGAGTAATTACAAACATTTTGGTTTATATAAAATCTTCCTTATAGTAATCTACTTACATTTTGCCTTTCCACCCCCTCCCCCCTCCTCCTCCTGTAAATTTGTTTTGATGGCTCTCATTTTTCTCACTATTGTTTCACCGTTGTCACTCAGTTCTTTATCAATGGTACTTTAAATGTTCTATATATATATCACCATTTCTTCGAAAAGATGACTGTGAATAACAATGCTGTAAAAGTTAATTTTTCATGTTTAATGTGCTATTTGAACAATATTGTTGAAAGTCGAATTTCCACACCAACTACATAAATGTACCGACATATAAAAGACAGCGAAATTTTGACATTTTAACTATCGAATCATGGTTCTAAGCTTGGCTGCATTGAACAAATTTTTCGGTTCAATTGCGTACTAACCGAAAGTATGCTGAAAAGTATGCTGCAAAATATTATAAATTAGAAGTAAATACTGCATTACCGACGCGGTTCCAATATTTTAGAAAAGTCGGTAAGTGTTACTTAATTAAGTTCTTTTCGTTAAAAATTTTAGGAAGATTGGTGTCCATTTTCCTTTTTTTTAAAAATTTGATTTTCATTAGCGAAGTGCAAGTAACATGCTAACCAGTAAATACAGTTTAAAACTAAAAAACCGTTTTTGATTATGAAAAAACTGTGATAAAATTATTTCTTCGTTAAAAAAGCTTGGTAAATTTTTTAACTAATATTTTTATAGTGGTCTCAAACTTAAATTCAACATGTTTTTACAAAATTCCAAAATTTACAAAAACATTTAATCGAGAAGTGTATGTTAAAATGTTTATATAAATTACTCTCGAGTAACACCGGGTATATCAGCTAGTAAATTTATAAAATAATTCATTTATATAATAAATGATAAAATTATATGTTGATTTCATAGCATACGAAAGTCCATCCTTGCAATATTGCCATTGCTTGCAATGGATTTTGACAGATGGTATGCGATGAAAAATTGCCTGTCGAGACGTGGAATAACTCAAGTATCAATGAAATCACACCATCACAGGCACAAAACAAATAGTCTGGCAGCACTTTTCACTTACAATCGCGGCCAAGCTTATGCACAATGGTGAAAGAAGTATTTCTCAATTTTTGACTTTTCATAGATGCCGCAAATGAGACGCCAATATTTTTCGTAGATAATGAAGTGAATTTTGCGAATAAATGAAATATCGAAAAAGCAAGAATTAAACTTAAAACGTAATTTTAAAATCAACACTGCAAGATGAGTGCCGGAAATATGTTGTACGGTGGTGATGAAATCGGAGCTCTTGTTTTCGATCCTGGCCACCATTCGCTGCGAGTGGGTTACGCTCAGGAAGACACACCAAAAGCCGAAATACCATCCGTGGTGGGTGTTGGGCCTGAGGCACCAGAGTCCTCTACGGACTTGGAGACAAAGAACGATAACAACATTACACAGAATAGTAAATTTTCATATTTTGCAAAGATTTTTAATGACCTTTCTACGTTCTAGATGCAGATGCGCGAAAATTCTATGTGGATACCACATATGTAAATGTGCCACGTGCTAGCATGGAAATTCAGACGTACATGAAGGATGGCATGATTGATAATTGGGAACTCTTCGAAAAGGTTATCGACTACACTTACGCCAAAGTAATACAATCCGAGCCCGAATATCATCCGGTCTTGTTCTCAGAAGCCTCCTGGAACGTTCGCAATAACCGCGAGAAACTAACAGAGCTCATGTTTGAAAAATATAACGTGCCCGCTTTTTTTCTGGTGAAGAATGCTGTTTTGGCCGCTTTTGCTAGTGGACGAGCTACTGCATTGGTTGTAGATAGCGGTGCTACACATACCTCAGCAGTGCCTGTACACGAGGGCTACGTATTGTCGCAAGCAGTGGTGAAATCACCACTCGGCGGCGATTATCTATCCCTGCAGTGTCGCCAGCACTTGGAGAAGCAAAACATCGAACTGGCACCCGTATATAAGGTTGCCTCCAAAGACGTGGTCAAGGAACGTGATAATCCACGTTTTACACTTAGAAAACTGCCAGAAAATCTGACACAATCCTGGCAAAATTACATGCTTAAGACATTGTTGCAAGATTTTCAAATGAATATCCTGCAAGTGCTGGAGAATCCATATGATGAACGTGTAGCTGCTCAGATTCCTACCGTGCACTACGAATTTCCCAATGGCTATCATCAAGACTTTGGCTCAGAGCGCTTCAAATTAGCCGAAAGTCTTTTTGACCATGCAATGCTTGGCGCTGGCCAACTGGCTTCAACTAGTGTGGGCATGTGTGATGCGGATGTGCGATTGTCGTTGTTCGGCTCGGTTGTTGTAACGGGTATATAATTGGACTCCTTTGAAATAAATCTATTAAAATATTTTTTTCTAGGCGGCAATACGCTCTTGCAAGGGTTTCCCGAACGTCTGAATCGCGACTTACAACTGCGCGCTCCATCAAACACTCGCCTCAAAATGATTTCCGCTAATGGTAGTGTGGAACGTCGTTTTGGCGCATGGATCGGTGGTTCTATATTGGCTAGCATTGGTACATTTCAACAGATGTGGATCTCCTCACAAGAATATGAAGAGTCTGGTAAAAGTCAAGTGGAACGAAAGTGTCCCTAGATGCTGGCTAATTTGAGGCTCGACGTAAAATGTCAAAATGTAACAAGAAGTTCTCTGGTACACACATATAACACATTCAACCAGATTTAGTTTTATATGTCGCATAAAAATGTGTGTTGAGATTATTTCCAAATAGATTATATCCGCCAGTTTAATATTCTGATAATTATTTCATATATTAACGCAGGTAACGCCGTACAACAATTATGAGAAACATTTTTCACACAGGATGTAAACCGTATATACGTGAAACTAGAGGCAAAGGATAGTAAAACTGCGTTCTAACTTTCCTCTAGAACGTCAGGATTTGTTTTAAAATTACTTTTCAGTTGCAAATAGGAATTGTTTAAAAAATTTATATAAATATCTAAAACCTTCAAAACATTACAATATGGGCATAAAATGAAAGAGGATAATCTCTTTTATAAGAAATACGAAGTCACAATATATACATACCAAATATGTAGATTAGTTTGATTTACATATGTTTTATTTGAAAATTTTTGGAAATACTTTTCAATTTGTTTGAAGTGAAAAACGTTCTATTTCTTTTAATGCCAAACCAAAAAGCTTTTACATTTTTTGTTATTTTTTTTTATTATTAAAGATATTGTCTTCTTTCATTTTATATTCCCATATTATCATGTTTTGAAGGTTTTAAGTATTTTAATAAATTTTTAAACAGTTCCTTATTGTAACTTAAAAGTCCTTTAAAAAAAATCCTGACGTTCTACAGAAAAAGTGTAAACGTAGTCTTACTTTCCTTTATCTTTAGTTTAACGTGTATATTGTTTACTTCGTGTGTGAATATTCACTGTCGTTCGGTGTTATTCTACGTCTTTTGTAAACAAATCTACGCAATTTGTATGGAGTTCTTAAAAAATTTTCGAGCACATGTAGCGTTTTGTTTACACTTTGGGGAATACTACAGCCTTAAATATATATCGTACAAAGATAAAATATATACTAAAATATCAGTAGTGCAGTGCTACAAAGCCATGTGCAATAACGCCATATGCCCTTATGGGTTATTATCATTCTCATCGCAATGATGCCATATGGCGTTATTACCACGGATGGAGTGAAATTTCACCAGGAAAAATGGCCCCAAAACAAAAAATTAAATAAGTCCCCAAATTTGGGCTATTTTTTCAAAATGGAATATTACCCCAATATATAAAACTAAATTTGGCCTCAAACTAAAATGAAAAATTACTCCAAATGTTTCCTTCAAAGGATATAAAAGGGCCGTAGGAAAATATTTTTTTAAAAAGTCGCGCTTTTTATGGTAAAATGGTTTTATGCATTTATGCAATGGTTTTATGCATTTAAGGCTCCGTAAAATAATTTATCTTTTTCTTAGTTGGGATCTGAAAAATAACTCCATTATTTACCATTTATTTTATAATTGCCATTTATAAATGAACCTTGGACAGAAGGAATTTCCCTAGAGAACTGTCAATGCTACCTTGTTTTCTTACATCATGAATTGTGACAAAATTGACAACAGCTGTTTGCCGATACTACAAAACTTGACAGCTGAGGTGAACTCATGTGAACTGATTTCATGAGAGTGGGATGTGTGCCAATCGGAAACTTTTCGTGAAATCGTGGTAGAAAATAAAATGCCAAATGAAACATGGAAATGTTATCCAGGAATGTTATCCAGTTGCATTAATATTGTACTTTTTCATAATCGTGATTTCTTACGACGCATTTGAATGCTACGTTTTCTACTACTTATTGATGTGAAACATTTAATGGCGCTTTGCACAGATTGAGAAAAGTTGACGTCGTCTTTTCAGGTGATACTTGGCTATGTGCGGCTGTGCTTAAACCACGAACGAAAGATCTTCTTTTTTGTGCTTGTGTTTTGTTGTTTTAATATTAATATAAAATTTACATTTAAAATCAGATGCTTTCGTGTTGTCGTTTGCTATTGTTTTTGTTTGTCTTTAGCAAATTTAATACAATAAATAATACCTCATCTTCATTATTATTCACGTAAAATTTATTCAGTAGTAATTTTGTTGTATGTGAACTCCCAGAAGGGTGGCAGGGTGTAGGGAAATAATTAATAGGACCAGCTCATACATTTGACGCCCTATGGCGTCATTCCATACTATATTTTTCCAATATAATATAAATTTAATATTTAAAATTTAAAATTTACCAGGCGTCACACGATGGCTCACTGTTTTTATTATTAAAATTATAGCTGGCTACATAAATTGGTACGTAAAAATGCATTTCAGTTGGGATGCTCGCTGCAACTTTTCTCAACACTATAAAAGTACAAATATTATGCTTTGTTGTTTCAAAAAAGTAAATATACTTCGTTTTATCATTGAAAGGAATATGTGAGTAATGAATAAACTTATCTGATCTCATAAGCTTTGCATATATTTTATGTTTGGTGTTTTTCAACCAACCCCTTCTTGGCATTTATTTTTTAAGGCGATAATAAGAAAAAGCTGGTTCGATAAAAAGTCCACTTATACTACAAACCTTGGAGAATGGAATACATTGCATTCCTAATGCAAATTTCAACAAGCTATTAACAATATAAATCCATGCATTTAGTTAAATAATTTAAATTTTAAAGAGATAATTCTCTTTCTGAAAAATAAATGTTTTCAAAAAAGGTGTGTAAATATTTTTGTGATTTGTGAAAAAGTGGGATTAAATAAAAAAAATTTTTTTATACTTACGTTTTGGTTATTTCGTAAAAGGATGAACAGTCAAGTGTGCATAATATGTAAAATGTTATATCTTCAAAAGTAATGCACGGATTTTTATGGTTAATCACTTGTTATATTGGTAAAAGTTGAAAAGGTAAGTTTTGTAATAAAATTACCAATTTTGTAACTTACACTTCTAAAAATTTTGTAAATATAAGATTATCATTCGAATGCACTTTTAACTCTTCAGCCTAAAATATAAAAAATCCAGGATTTCTTTTCGCATTAGTTTGCAAGAATACAGTAAGGACAAAAATTAATACATTGAGTATGTCAGGAGCAAGGAATTCCCAAATTTAACATTTCCAAATAGGAAATTTCCAAATTGAACATAACACTTTTACTCAAACTAAGAACAAAACAATTTTTGAGGTAATATTCCTATGATTTAGATCCTGAAAAGATGGAAAAAACATACCTTTGATTTTAACTTGCTCTACTTACGTTTTGTAAGCTTTTACAAAGAAAAAACTGTTTTGCTCCTGTTCGGCACAACAAATTTCTTGTAACCTTTAAAGGTTTTTCAACTCTTTAGATCCCTGTTTTTAAACCCTCTTAATATTCTTATCATTAAAGCATTAAAAAGATAAAAAAAATAATTTGGTTTTTGTACGGTTGATTCTTTCTTATAAAATAGGCCTACATTTTTTGTTTGCTTTTCTTTTAAATCCAACTTACTTTAATGTCAAATAGCTCTCTAAATTTAACTTTATCATATTGGTTCATCTATTTCTCATAGAACCAAATATTTTTATTTAAAAAAGGCGTTGCAAAATAAATATAAAGATTACTTTTTGACGTGTCCAATATATTTGGCATATCCACTGAAAGGGTTAAAAGCAAAGCACCCTTTGGAAATACTACTTTATAGCTAAACTACTTTTCCAGGCAATTTAATTTTTTAAGACTAAAGGTATATGCTCACTTACAGCTCGTAACAAAACGACTAAAAAATGGCTTCGAAGAGGCAACGTAATGTTCAATGCACAATTTTAATTAAACAAAACAATAAAAAATATGCGCAGAATTTTCTAATACACAATTAGCTTTAATAGCTTTGCTATTCGATGCAGAAGATGTAGAAAACTAATAAAAACGACATATCAATGGCGAATTTTTTACTTTGCATAATAAACTGTTGAATTCCATTGTAATTTTTGTAAGCAAAGCTAACGACAATCCTTTGCAACGATCACAACCGACTTTTTCGTCGGTGTCAACAGTCGTTGCCGTTTCGTCGTCGCTTAGTGAGCATGTATACATAAGAGCCTGTCTACACTGGCTTCACTCAACCGACTCACTTTGATATGAAAAAGTTGTTAAATTTTCACAAACATAACTTGCCTCACTTTGAGTCTGCATTTGCTTTTGTGCTGTTTTTATAAAAAAACATTTTAAAGCAATAAAAAACTTGTGTTAGCTTGAGTGTGTATTTCGTAGCTGCATATAGCACTGCAAATTCAGTAGCCATTAGCGCATAAAAGACTCAAAATGACTAACGTAAAATCAAAGTGAGTCGCAAATTTTTTAAAGTTTTTGAAACTCTTGCCTCACGGTTCATTCACCTTCTTACTTCCCCATCTCTTCTACACCCAGCTAGAACAGTAACTGTTACATACGGCGTATATAACACGAGCGGTCACACGTTTTGCGTTACGTCCATATAAAATTTTTCATACAAAACTTGTGACCATTGCTCAAGCGGTGATCAAAATGTCACAAGGTTTGCATCTCTGATTCTCATTCGTGTGATCTGGCATCCCTTTCAGCCACACATGTTTTTACAATGAGAAAAATATATAGCTAAACTGCTCACACCAATTATAAATTCAGTTGTGCACTATCCTCCCCTCTCCCTATGCCGTTGTGTCTAACCCAACCCCTAGCCTTCAGGTTAGAGCTCTGGCCTCTTATATGACAAATTATAAACATAATTGTTTGAAGTTTTTGCATTAATTTTTTAATAAAATATTTACCTTCCGGATAGATTTAGCATTGATTATAAAATTTTAAACAGCAAACAATTATAAAAGAATAATTCAGCATGAACGGCACATAACATCAAAAGCACAATTTTGCAGTTGCTTGATTTTTCAAACAATTTGTCCCAAGTATTCTTCAGCATCTATTCAATTTCTTAATCTGAAAATAAAAATTATTAAATATCGTTTGCACTATTTTTAATAAATTTTCAAAAACTTCCATTTGATTGAACCGCTTTGTGTTGCATGCTTATTTTTCTTGTTGAGTTTATTTTTTGCCCGAAAAAGAGCTAGAAATAGAAACACATATAACTTTTCTTGTTTTCCATGAAATGACAACATAAGAGTGTATTGGTGAACACCAAATTTTGTTTAGTTGTGTATGTAAACTTGTTACTGCTGTCTAACAGGGCAGACATCGAAGTGAGTCGGCTGAGTGAGGCTAGTGTAGACAGGGTCTAAGAACACATAGTAGTTATATATTGAAGTTTTGTGTCGTTTTGTTACGTGCCGCAAGTGGGCAGAACCTTAACACATAACCCTCGTTTTCGTTTAGGCGTGTTAAGCGTTTTTTATTATTTTGCTTCAGTCAAAATTTGTACTAGCCTCTGAGGCTGCATAAATTTTTGACTCACCACACTGTTGTGAAAATTTTTCGATTAGCACACAGCCTACAAATATGACAGTGAACAACATTGACAGCTATGAGGTGAAAAAAGGTGAACTCGTGAGTTTCACAAATTCTGCAAAAAATTATAAACGCCAATCTCAGATCAGCTGATTTTTGACTGAAAAATCAAAGTTTCCTATCTGGTTATCTGTGCTGAAAAGCTCGTTGCTACAAAAACAACAGACTAAAATCGAAGTTTTCCAACTCTTTAATTCCGGTAAAAACAGTGAAAACAAATACTAAACTAGTGCAAAATGTTTCCAAGGAGAAAGCCTAGTAGAAAACGTTATTTCCAAAACTATTATAAAAGGATAAGAGAAAGTAAAATCCTTATGACTCCAGAAGAACGAAAACAAAAACGGCTAGACCGCAAACGTGAGAAACTTGCAGAATTGGAGCGTCAACAAGCTCAAGCAATGTAAGTTTGTAAATATATAAAAACAAAACACTGTCTCTGTCTGTCTGTCTATCTGTCTGTCTGTCTGTATGTCTGTCTGTCTATGTGAAGCATATAGACTCCAAAACTACTGCACCGATAGATCTGAAATTTGGACAGTATTTATTTCAGATAGGAGATGGTTTAAGAAAAATGTTTTGCCACACCCCTTTTACCGCCCCCAAATCAATTAAAATGCTATATTTCACACAGTATGGGTCGTATAAGGCTAAAATTTAGTAATTTAGTTTGGTTACTGTCGACAACTGTACTAAAAATGGGTTTCCACACCCTTTTTTGCCGCCTACAAATCAATAAAAGTGCTATATTTCGTACGTTTTTTATCGTATTAGGCTTAAATTTGCTAATTTAGTTTGTGTGGTTACTGTCGGTAATTGTACAAAAAATGTGTGCCCACGCCCCCTTTTACCGCCCACAAACCAATGAAAATGCTTTACTTAAACTTGGTAATTTGCTATGTATGGTTACTGTCACAAACTGTACAAAACACTTGTTTCCACGCCCTCTTTTTCCCGCCCACAAATCAGTGAAAATGTTATATTTCAAGAAATTTTTGCCGTATAAGACTAACCCGAGAAACAATTTGTGTAAATTTTATTTTTAAAAGCTACGAGTAGTAACGAAAAACTGCGAAGTTTATGTAAAAAATTAATCGCACATTGATATTAAGCCGAATGCAAACGAGCTTCAAAGAACAGGACCCGAGAAAAAATTTATATATTTTCAATAAAGATATGTATCGAAACTGGCCTGAGTCTTAACTATAATGTACCCGAAACATATCCAACAAGTACCTTGAAAGGTACCTGAAATAGTACCGTGCCCAAAGTATTATGTCAATAAAGTGTTCAAAAACGAGCGACTATATTCGGACACAATAAACTGACGAGTGCCCGAATCGGTCTCCGTTCGTACATTGTGCCCGCAAAGAACATTGTGTTCCAGAAATAGCACTTCTTTCGGTGCAGAGGTCGGACATTTATCGACACGGGCACCGGACATATATCAGACTTTATTGACACAAAATATGAAATTGTTTCTCGGGTAACATTTGGTACTTAAGTTTGTATGATTACTTTCGGCAACTGTACTAAAAATGGGCGTTATCACTATATAGCCACACCCAGTTTTTAAGAAATCATTAAAATGTACTACTGGGTCGATTGAGCTAAAATTTTGGCTTAGTTTGAATGGTTACTGTCAGCAACTGTACTAAAAATTTATTTCCACGCCCCCCTTTTACCGCCCACAAACCAATAAAAATGTGCTTACACTTTTTGATATACCTACAGCCTTTACTATTTATCGTACAAAGATATGCCAAAACATCAGATATGTGACGAATGAAACTAATATCTAACTTTGGATTTTGTGACTTGTTTACTATAGTCACAAAATCTAGGAAGAAAAAAGTTCTCATTTTTTCGTTCGAAAAATCATGCATACAATGTTTCAATAGCTGCTTGCGTTGTAACGGTTGTTTTAATTCGTGCCGTAATCATGAACACAACATTAATATTTTTCCGAAATATTTATTTGCATTTATTAAACATAAAATGTAGTTATTAACCAACATAAAAATTAACCAGAACAACAAATTCATCACAAAGAATATCAAACATTAAATTATGATACAAAATCAATAACCACAATTTTCTCTATTACTGGATAAAAAGGAATGCTACGTCTGCACTTGCAATACTATCGAAACTGTATTTTTGTTATTTGTTTTGTTTTGTTTTTGGTCAGATAAAAAATTCCTATATAACTACATAAAGACGGATTTAATAAAATATTAACTTCGTTCAATCGTATTTAATTTGGTTACTTTGATTCTTAATTGCAATTGCAAAAGTTTGTGTTTGATTGTTTTGCTCCATTTGTGCGTTTGAAAAAGTAAGCCATTTTATTAGTTAATTAAAAAAAAGCTATAAGCTTTCTTTATCATTAAGCAATAACAAGCGTAGGATCTTGTTATCATCAAATAGCTCCACCCATTGTATTGTTACTGACACATTTCTAAAAAACCGCAAAGATTAATTATCTACTCTAGGCGCCAATTAAAATTTGTAATACCTTAGCTTCCATTATGTCGGCGGTCCATTCTTCTTTCGCTATATTCTGTACAGCTTTGACCATTAAGCCCTTCACCTTTGTAACGTTTTGTCCAAAGGTTTTAAGCACATCATGTACATTAACGCTTTCACAACCGGTGCGCCAACAATCGTAGTCGGTAGCAATAGCTACTGCTGCATAGAGTAGACCTGCCTCTTTGGCCAAAACAACTTCTGGGCAGGTCGTCATATTTATCAAATGTCCACCCCAACTACGAAACATGTTACTTTCAGCACGCGAAGAGAAACGTGGTCCCTCAATTGTCACCATGGTGGCTTCAGCGTGCACACGTTCGTAGCCTAATTCAAGCGCTGATGCAAGCAGGACCTTACGCGTTCGTTCATTAAATGCTGGGTACATGGGCAAATGACAAACGCCACTCATATTATCAACGCTACCATCATGGAATGTTTGAAGACGCTTGTTTGTTCTATCAATAAAGTCATTCGGTATGGCCAGATCACCTGGACGTATATCTTCCTTGAGCGAACCGCAAGCAGTGGACACTATCAAATGGGTGCAGCCCATGTGTCGCAGAGCCCAGATGTTGGCACGATAGTTTACATTACTGGGGTTAATGTTATGTTTGCGACCGTGGCGTGCCAGTAGCGCACACTTAACACCACCGATTACACCTTCGATTATGCTATCCGAAGGATTCCCAAACGGTGTCTCTACCAAAACCTCTTTGCGGTTTTCCAGTAAATCGGGGTCATCGAGGCCCGATCCGCCAATGATTCCAATCTTCAATTTATAATGTTATTAATTCAATGTTTTTAAATTCAAAGACTTTGAAATTTACCTTAACTGATACTGTATCCATTTTTTAAGATATAATTTATGCAATTAAACTTAAAAGGTAATGCGATAAAGTTGAGACCGAGCGACACTTGTCTGACTGACATATACTCCGTGAATGGTATAATTATACAGGTATTATTAACCGAGGGCAGAACTGTCATTGTAGGGATAGCATGTCAAAAGACCGTGGTGGTAATTAAAACAATGATGCTTCTTTTATGTTTATGATTGAAACGGGTAATGGCATATTTAACTTTTAACAAAATTACATTTTTGTTCACTTTTTTTGTGGAACATATGTATTTAGGGCTTCTAATTCCAAATCTAGGAAAAATAATGGCCGCTCTAATCTGGTTTAGAAGTTATAGGGGTCCAAAGTTGAAAAATGGTCTCGAAAAACTTGCCATATCTTTGCTATATATAAACAAAACTAAGCAAAATTAATATTAGAAGAAAGACGATGCTATTACCTATTTAATAAGCTATTAACCATAAAATGCCATTATTTACTTTTTAAGGATCTCCCAGAATATATGTTTCATACAGATGGCATGTCAAAAAAATTACATACCGAATTTCATCTGTGAAATATTCGTAAACTGTAATGCTCTAAAGTGTCCTTCTTTGGTCATTTAAAATAAAAATAAATTCATTATAAATCAATTTATTGATTAAGGCTGTGTGTCAAAATGAGAATTTTCAGTCGTGGTAGGATAGAAAATATCAAGTTGAATAAAATTTTTGTGTGTTGAAATAATTGTGTCTTTTTTGCTGTGTCAAATGGACGATGAAATTTTGACAGTTACAAATTTTGACGTTTCACATTTCGGTCGTGTTTTAGCGCAAATATTTTACTTAATTTGCATTTTATTCAATTTGCGACATATTTAATTCGAGTGCTTGTAGTTGCAACTTATTTTGTAAACTTGTAATATTGCAAACTTAAAAAATAACAAAATAATAAAAATAAAAAAAAACGAAAGTGCTTGCGTTTGTGTGTGCGTGTGTGTGAGCCAACGATCTCGCGGTGCATCAGCAAGTGCAGTAAAGTTAAATTGGCTTTCTTTGCTGACGAACGTCCTCCAAGTGCCACCACCAGCAGCACAAGCAAGTGCAGTGCAAAATTTCTTGCTAGGCAACATTCACCAAATGCCATCACCAGCAGCACAAACAAGTAGAGCGCAAATTTCCTGATTCTTTTCCACATTATCTGTAGCTAAAACCCATTATTAATTTTTGACGTGTCATATGTATGAAACATATAGTGTAGATGCACTTTTAACTAAAAGGTTAAAGGTATAACTCTTTTTATGTACCAAAAGTTTAGTTTTTTTATTTAATTTGGATTTCCAGCGTAATATATCAAAACATGAAACTTTTGGACCCTTATAACTTCTAAATGACTTGAAAGCGGCACTTAATTTTTTCACTAATAGCTTTTTTAGCTCCGACTACACATTTTGAAAAAAAGTAAATTTTTGCCAAAGTTTAAATGTTCCCGGGTAATATTTGAGTTTATGGATTATTTTGCATTTAATAGTGTTCTGCAATATATTTAAGTAAATTTTAAACAAAAATATTTACTTATCCTTCGAAACTGTTCATAAACTTATATACATATCTAATATTAAAAAAAAATGATTACAGTGACTGCATGCGTAAATTGAGGTCGAATACTGAATTCCGAGTAAAAAAACAATTATTTGGGGATAAAAAAAAGATTGGGGTAATTTTTTCACAAATTATTTTTGAGACTTGACTTTTTTGTAAAAAATATAAAAACAACATTTTGGAAAAAATTAATGTTGTTTTGATGACAAAAACAGTAAAACAATTTTCGCGCAAAACTGGAAGAATTTTTAATATAATATATAAAAGGTTGTCAAGAATGCAATTTTTACATGTTTTTATTTTAACAAAACAACTTTTGAGCCAGTTTTTACTAAAAAGTCAATATTTTGGACCTTTTTTGAAAAAAATATGAAAAATATATGCACTGACCTAATAATACGTTTACACCAAAACTAAAACACGTTTTATGGCTATTGTGTTTTATCTCAAAACACGACTGCTACACAGCCTTTTTCTTGTTTTAGAGCCGGAACAGAACCAAAGCGGATGTCGGTTGTCGGATTCGCCGTGCAACAAAATACATGAAAATATATGCAGCCGCCAAAAATGAAATCGACGTAGAAATGCGTGACGGGACGTTAATGTTTAAAAAGTGACGTTAAAGTTTGGCGTTAATGTTTTCTTAGAGCCCGAACAGAACCAAAGCGGATGTCGGATGGCGGGCCTTTCTCAAAGAAATCCGCTGAGAACACGTCCAGAATAGGAGCGGTTGTCGGATCACGATTGCATTTCATATTGGGAATGATACAAATAATTTTGTATTATGCTTTGAATTTACATGAATGCAACACAGGCACAAAAACAAAATGTCAGATCATAGTAAAACCTAAGAAAGTAACACTGAACGTACCCAATTTTTAGCAAAAATATGGCAACATTTGAGTCACTCAGAGAGAGATCCGCCACCCGTCAGAGAGAAAGACCCCTTTTACATTGATCAAGACTTGAAGTCAAGTTTTTTTGACGTTCTCTTTTGAACTTGACGAAAGCTTTCACATTGTTCAAGACATTGTTCAAGTTCTTGTCTTCTTTCCTTGTTTTCTAAAAATAAAACGAGATAGGTAGCAAGCAAATGAATTAAAGTTTATAGAAATTTGCAAACTGAATTTTATTTTTTTACCACGATGGAAGTTAACAAAACGTTTTTGCTTAAAAATTTAATGCAAAATTAAATTTATTATATGCAAAACAATTTTAATGCAACCGAAGTCTAGCAAACTCACATTGATATGCGAAAAATAAAATAAAAAGCACTGTCAACAACGCGAAAATAGCAAAAGGAACACGAAAAAACCCGAAAAATTGCCGGTACAGCTTCAAGTTTCTTTTTCCCTTCCGTCGCTTCCGAAGTGCGGCGAATTGCCTACAAACTCTGAAACTTGACTTCAAGTCTTGACCAATATAAAAGGGGTCAAATTAGAATAGATTCTATTCTGGCGTTTTCCCGTCACGCATTTCTACGGCGATTTAATTTTTGGCGGCTGCATATATTTTCATGTATTTTGTTGCATGGCGAATCCGACAACCGACACCCGTATTGGTGTTTTATAATAAAATGCGCTGTGGGGTGTTTTAAATTGTGTATGGTAAAACACTCAAAATAAGTGGTGTTTTGGCTCTTAAACGCGATAAATTCTCAAAACACGTTTTGAAGGTTTGGTGTAAACGCACCATAACGGTACAGTTAAAACTATTTATGCAAAGTGCTTTTATTAAACTTAAGAACAAAAAATTGTTTAATGAAATACATATATTAAAAAACATCGGAGATATTTGCATCGAAAGCCAAAACTTTGATTTCATTGCATTTTTCTCATTCTTAGGTAACGATATTTTATAAAAAAGTCGTTGTTCTAAAAATTTCCACAGTTTTAAAGATATGAGAAAATTTTTGTTGACAATATAATACAAATTTTTTTAAATTAAATTTACGAAAAACTCCGATTGAAAAGTATTATAATAAAAAAATTAACGGTAGTTGAAAAGAGGCGAAAAGGGCGTGGCCAATACTAAGTATGTAACAATTCAATCTAGGATGCACTCAATATGTATACCAAAATTGAGCGAAATCCGTCGAGCCATTTAGATTTGTATAAAGGCCAAATAAATAGAAAATTAGTTTTATTACTTTAGATAACTTTTGATTGAAAACAGATATTGGGGTAAATTTTTCACATAAATTTTTTTTGAGACTTGACTTTTTTGTAAAAATTTAAAAACAAAATTTTGGAACAAATTAATTTCGCCAAAAAAATCATGGGTGTAACAATTTTTGATCAAAACTAGACTAATTTTTGCAAACGAATGCTATACAACAAATAACTTATCATATTGATTAGGGGTATCCAAAGTCGCCCGTACGGGCTAGTAGCAAGAACGACAACATGTGATGGATAAATTGGGGGGTGAAAGAAACATTGATCAAATCGTTCATAAAATGATTTGCCAAACAGAAATATATATGGATTTGATAGCGATTTGACGAGTTTGAACACTCATCAAATAGTTTGTCAAATCATTTGCTGAAAATCAAAATTTTTTTATTTTTCTGCTGATTTGACCAATGTGAATACCCGTCAAATTGTGTAGAACAGAGAATTGCACAAGCCTACTTGAAGTTCAAGCCTTTTGAAGTACTTGAATTCAAATATGTATCCAAACTTGAGAAAGCAAGCCTGCTTGTGAAAATACCAAACAGATACAAGTCACATCCCTGCTTTCTCGTTGGCTTGGCTTGGTTAGACTTACTTTGTCGGGCAGAAAGTTGAAAAGCTTAAAACGATCGGCAAAAGCTTGTAAGCTCGCAAGTATCCAATTACATATTTGAATTTAAAGCAAGTATCCAAAAAATTTAATGAGCTTGTGTAGGAAAAGTTTAAGCGCATTAGGGCTTTTTAGGGTTCTCTGAACTCCGTGATTGGATGATTTCGGATCTGATGCCAGAATTTAAAATTCAAGATTGTGGATAGAGTTGCCACTTAGATTTTTTTGTTTTTTTGCGAATTCTCGTGATTTTGAAATTCTGACAACGGATTTGATTTCGAATCTAATGGGTCATGTGAATAAAAAATCAGCAAATGCTTTTACTGAATTTTTCTAGTAAAAAGTATGGATTTAGTGAATAAAAAAAGCTATATAGATATAGCTTAAAAAGCTTAAAGCTATATAGATATAGATATGAAAAAAACTATATAGATATAACTTTTTTTATTCACTAAATCCATACTTTTTACTAGAAAAATTCAGTAAAAGCATTTGCTGATTTTTATTCACATGACCCAATGTCACAGTTTTAAAATTTAAAATGTAGGTTATGGTTGCCACCTAAATTTTTACCACAGTATTGCCACCTAGTAAAATGTATTGTTAAGAGTTTTATCATTTAACAATTTTAGGGGGTCACTGATCTCGAATCTGATGTCAGAATTGTAAAATTCAAGATGGTGGGTAGGCCACCTATTTTTTTATTTTTACGAATTCGGTACTGGCGCGAACTTTAGGCCAAAATGGGTCACTGAATCCTAATCAGTTGTCAGAATTATAAAATTATGTAATTTTTATAATAGGGTTGCCACCTTATAATATGTGTTTTTGAGAGTTTTAAACATTTTACAGTGTTAGTCAGAGAAGACTTTAACTAGTCAGCACAATAATATTTTATTTGTGGCTTGAGTCACGATTGCGCTGAGAAGCTCTTTTAAGAGTACTACAAATCCAAGCCAAACCTTGGCTTACAAAGTCAGTAACAATTTTTTAATATTTCAATTCAATTCAGTTCAATAATAATTTATTTATCAATCAATAGGTTTATAGATGTATACAATTCTCAAAATACTTTTAATACTACATACAGAATTGATTAATAAATACTACATTCTGTTGTTCAATTTGAACAAGTGGCGAATGCAGTTATGATACTTAACATTAAACAAAATAGCTTAAAATAAAGTAAGGTAGTGGGGTCTTACAACAATATTGAAATAAAGAACTCAATATGATAAAATAATATACTGAAGAATACACATTAATTAAATTATAAAACAAATGAATTTAAATTAAAAGGACACAGTGTTAAGGGAGTTAATTACATTGAAATCTTTATTAAAAAGCCATGACTTCACTTCTTTAAAAAACACATTTTTGTTACGCAAACAACGGACATTATATGGTAAACTGTTAAAGACTCTGGGAGCAGTACATGTAAAGAAGGAGAAAAAATGATTTAAGTAGTGTGGCGGAATGATTGCAAAGTTTTGACCATTACTTCTCAAATTGTGGCTAGAATTATTTCTGCTCAATAAATAACCGGATCTTATAAAAAATATTTGTAGCACTCTAAAGTAATAGAAATGTTTAAGAGGTAAAATGTTCAAGCTTTTGAACAAAGGAAAGCTACTTTCAAGTCGGTTTTTGTTACAGATAATACGAATAACGTGTTTTTGTGCGATAAGTATAGGATTAACTTTATTTGCATGGGTTCCACCCCAACAGACTAAGCCATACTTTAGTTTTGAGTGGAAGATGCCATGATAAATGCAAACTAGAAGTTTAGAGGAGCAAAACGATTTAAGAAGATAAACATGTCTGGTAGCGCCCATAAGGTATCTTTTAAGAGCGGTTGTATGATCAACCCAGTTCATTTTCCAGTCCAGTAGCAGTCCGAGATATTTAAATGACTTAACGCAGTCAATAGAAAAACATTTTGTCGAGCAATTTCTAGAATCATAAAAAGTATTTGACTGACACGAAAATGTACATATATCATTATTAATTACGTATTTTGTACAGCCTGCACTATGAAAGGTAAAATTTCCTAAATTAAAATCAATTCCCGCTACACTGAAGTACATAATTTTGGTTTTATCACTCAAAACTAATTTGTGAGATGAGAACCAATATCTTAATAGTTCTAAGTCGTGTCTTATATCACAATGTACGGTTAAGGCAGAATCACTGGTGAACGTGCATGCCATATCGTCAGCAAAAGCTATCGTTTTACTCAAAAAAAGGCTGACTAAAAATTGAGTTAATGTAAACAAGAAACAGAATAGGCCCCAGAACAGAGCCCTGTGGAACACCTATATTTATATTAACAAAGCTACTAAACTCTCCATTTATTCTTACTCTCTGCTTTCTATTTGACAAATATGATTGAAACCAGCAATATATAGAACCTCTGAAACCACATTTCCAAATTTTATTGAGTAAAATTACATGATCGACAGTATCAAAGGCTTTTGTGATGTCTACGAAGAGCGAAGAGATTTCGTTCAATTCTGCGCGTGGAGGCAAGGCGCATTATTGATCCTAAGCTCATATCAGCATTTTTTCTGCATTTTCATTATAGAAAATAGTTTCTCGTAGGAGAATGTGCTTCCAATTCTGCTATTATTTTGCAACATTAATTTGCTGAAACTAAGTGCATATTATAAAATCTTTTGAACATTTCAGGGAACCTCAGCTTGAGTTGGTTTTCCAAAGAAGTTACTTACTCAGTACATTTTGAAATGTTCAAATCTTAAGATTTAGATAGCGTTTCGAGGCAAAGAAAAAATTAAAATTAAATTCTCCATGTTAGCGATTCCTAAAAACAAATTTTTGACTAAACGCTTTCATTGAATTGTTAATTTCATAATTAACATTTGTTTTACATTAAGGTCATGGTTAAAGAAGAAGTTTTCTATTATTTGAAATCGTAATATTATAAATAATTGTCTATTATTTTTGATAGAAGTAGATTGAATTAAAAATAGATCGTTTGTATGAGCGTTTGCATGGCGAAAATTATTATTGCGCTTTTTGCGCCCAGAGCCGCCCAAAATCAATGTTGCATCCTCAGTGATATAAAAAACCAGGCGTTTTATAACTTTAATCGTAAATACTTTGCAATTAATCCAGTTACCGTATCGAGTACGTATTTTGTCATAAAAAACAAAAAATTTTAGTAATATTTTGACTTAAAATTTTGAGGAAAAAAAAAGATTTTTTGTTTGTTGTCATTTTACGCAAAAATAATAGTAATAATCTTACTAATATTCTACAATGTGTTGAATTCTAATGGTACCTGCGAAAAAAGTTTATACGATTTATCTATATTCGTCTATCTATATCTTTGAACGTTTAAGCTTACCTCTTAAGCTTAAACTCTTACCCCAAAGTTTAAGGTATGACCTGCGGTTCAAGCCCGTTTTTTGTTTGGGGAATCGTTTCGTTTGGGGAATCGTTTCGTTTTTTTGGGGAATCCATTTTTATTGAGAATGTTTATTATCTTCTTGATATTGTCATTGTGGAATTCTATGTCACTAATCGTCAGTACCTTTCTTATGAAATTGTTCGCCGTGTTCATTATTGTTCTTTTTGGATGTTTGGATGTGTAATTTATAAGACGTCCTGAAGCTGAAGGTTTTTGATACCAGTCAATTTTTATTTTGTTGTCTCTATTTATAATCGTCATATATATAACGTAAAAGACGCGGTAGAATTTAAAGATCGAGTAAATGACACTTATATATATGACGACGAAAGAATTATATCGTTTGACGTTGTTGCGCTGTTTCCGAGCATTCCGGTTGACTTCGCCATTAAAGTTATTGAGAAAAAATGGGACTTGATTAAAAATCATATAAACATAACAAAAGACAGATTTATGGACATCGTTAAGTTCTGCATCAAAGACAACAGATATTTTAAATATGACGAAAAAGTTTACGGACAATTAAGAGGGATGCCAATGGGTTCACCCTTATCGCCAGTAATTGCAGACATAATAATGGAAGAACTTTTGGACACCTGCCTACAACAACTAGACGAAAAACCAAGATTGATGACAAAATATGTAGACGATTTATTTGGAATTATAAAAGCGGACAAAATTGATGCAACTTTAAATGTATTGAACAAATTCCATAGAAATATAAAATTTACAAAAGAAGAAGAGAAAGATGGAAAACTTCCATACTTAGACGCCTTGATTATAAATAGAGACAACAAAATAAAAATTGACTGGTATCAAAAACCTTCAGCTTCAGGACGTCTTATAAATTACACATCCAAACATCCAAAAAGAACAATAATGAACACGGCGAACAATTTCATAAGAAAGGTACTGACGATTAGTGACATAGAATTCCACAATGACAATATCAAGAAGATAATAAACATTCTCAACAAAAATGGATTCCCCAAAAAAACGACCATGGATTTAATAAAACGGTACAAAAAACAGAGCAGCAGGTCACGTGCAGATGAACCACCAAAAATCTACAAATCTATGACATATGTACCAGGACTATCGGAACGACTCATTGGATCTAATTGTTATGACAAAACAAAAACAAATATAAAATCGCCACACGCACTGATAATAATCTTGGACAATTTTATAGCAATACAAAGAGCAAACTAGACAAGAATGACAAATCAAATTTGATTTATAAAATAACATGCAAAGGAAACAGCGCAGGAATGTGCAACAAAGTATATGTGGGCACTACAAAGACGAAATTAAAAACAAGAATGTCTGCGCACAAATCAGAGCACAAATCACAAAGCAAACCATTGGAGCAAAAAACAGCATTGGCGGCCCACTGTGCAACACTTGACCACTGTCCAGACTTTGACAATGTACAAATTCTACAACAAGAGACGAATTACGCGAGACGATACACGTTAGAAATGTTACATATTATAAACATACCACCAAAACAAAGAATAAACTTCAAAACGGACACTGAGAGATGCGCTCAAAGCTACCGACACCTAATTACGAAACAAACAACAATATAAAAATCAGTAGACAACGAAATGGCGAAATCGAGGGTGCTGCAATATATTTTTAAGTCAATATCTGTTAATTTTGTCTCACTGTGATGTCTACCAAAATTGTTAAGTCTTAAACTTTATGTTTAATGTTTAATATGTAAGTTTTTCAGTTTGTGTTTTATAATGTCAAAAATTGTAATTAATGTATATATTTTGTTGAAAACAGTGTCCCTGATGATGAACTCCGGTGGAGTTCGAAATATTGGACGCAATAAAACGAAGACTAAAAAACAAATATAAGACTGTTTTTTATTCAAAAGTGACCTTGAGCCCGAATTAAACTCAAAATTATACATCAAGAGGTCGAAGAAAAATAATCATATTAATATTAGACGTAATTTTCTAACTTTTTCCGTACTTTTTTATGTTTCGATGTTTTTTATCCCCTTTTCCCAGAGCGATGAAAATGGGTACGTAAAAATGAGAAGGCAAACGGGGTGTCGTTTTTCTTGATAACCAGACGTCGTATCGAAATTCTGCGGGCGTCATTTTGTTGGTAATCACGTCAGGCAGGTCCTGAACTAGGATATTTCAAAATAAAAAAATGTACAAAATGGCGCGATTTTTTTAAAAAAGTTACAAAATTAGCTGTTTTTTGGGGTTTTTTAGGTCAAAGTTATAACAACTAATTGGTCTAACGAATCTTTCCAAAGAAACAACAACTTTTTCAATATAAAAAGGAAAAAATCACTAGCTGATTTTATTGCAATTTCGGCCTGCTAAAAACTTCATCAGAAATCTTTGTGAACTATCAAACATTTAGAATTTGTATTTAAATCATATAAAATCAACATAATAAATAACAAGGTTATTTAGAAATAACTTTAAAAAAATTGAATTTTTAACCGCAGGTCATACTTTAAAGAAAAACAAACAACCAAATTTATGGTGTTGTATGTGCAATTAAAAAGGAAATTCATACTGAGATTAAACCAACAAACGTCAAAGCAACGTCGCTATATGTATCTACGTCAAATAATAAAAACTTTTTTAAGGAAAAATCGTCTTAATATGCAACACGGCTTATAAAAGCATGCTCTCGCTCTCACAGGTTCTGTACATCTACGCTCTTGGTCCTCTCAAAATTATTTGCTCCTCTTCCCGCTTCACCCTCGAATTCATCCAGCAGATGACAAAGTGCACTGCCTACCCTCTGTCGACGCACGGGAAAGAATTCTAAACGGCCCTAGTCTACAACATTCAGATGATGCATTTATTACTCATCCGAAATTATATAATTATACTATAAAGGCACTTTCTGTTTAAATAAATGCACAACAGTTTTGAACATAGCTTTTCGCTTTCTTCTTTAAAAAATTTCAAATCCGTTGGAAAATTTACTGAAGTATCTATGTCCGAATGTTTGCAAATTGATAGCAGTTCATAAATTGTAGTAAATAAAAACTAAGTTAAATAGATTTGCAGCTTAGACCCGAGTCTTACTAATCATGGGTGACAAAATGTCTATAAATGTCAACTATGTTTAAGTTGAGTCTTAATTGTAGACTCGAGTCAAATTAGACTCAGTTTTAGTAAAGAACTACGAAAAATTTTTTATTAAACTGTATATTATTATACTTATAATAAACCAACTTTCGATAAAATTTTTCAACTTTTATCACCATTTTTCAACTTTTGTTGCCATTTTTTTTCTCTATTATGGAGGTGTAATAAAATTGTAAACAACATTTAAATTTTCAGTTGCGGTAGACCTTTTGGCGGAAATGCCCATATGTTCAATAAATATCTTTAAATTGTTGGCGCTGTCTTCATGTCGAGTCAGTGCATAATACCTTGAACACATTGACGACGACAGCAACAGTGCGTCAAATGTCAAATTATTTTTACATGCTTTTCTTATGGAGGTGAAAGTGGTGAAAATGTTGCAACGATAATGAGTGATTGCAACAAAGTTGCTGTCGTCGGTTTAGAATTTTTTCCTAATTTGACGTGCGACAACAGAGCAATATAAGTGCTTGTGTATACGTGAATGAAACAATCTAATGATACTTCCAGATTGTTGTTTCTTTCTTCATGTTGTTTCGCACTGTTGCAGGCGTCGTCAATATGTTCAGTACATAAAAACGTTTCCGTAATGGTACGAAAGTACATACTTGGGCAACACTGACAATAACTTTTCACTATCATACCGGATTTTCACATCCCTATTAAGAAGACGATAAAAAACCTCTGACAAATCCAAATTCATTCATAGACTAAATATAATTAACTAAATAAATTTAATAGAAAGATTAACTTTATAATTGCTTTGTGCACTAAATTGCAGCAAAATGCACACAGAACAACTTGAAGTTCTTAACATCTCGAATGTAAACGCAAGTGGAAAAACTGTACTCAATGATGAAAAACTGTTGGAACTTATCCAAATGTATCCCTTCCTATACAATCCGGATGTGGAACCGTTCCAAGATCCTGACTATAGTGAATGGGCTTGGATACGTATAGCTTCAGCTCTTAACAAAACGTATACCAATCACATCCACGAAGAGGCATTTTCAGTACATGTACTCATCAACCGGTGGAACCTGCTGAAACCAATCATACTGAGCTTGAGCAAATCGTACGATATAAACGCTATACCAAGTCTTTTGCGTCAGCATGTAATTAACTTAAGCCAGCACCTTGAAAAAGAAAGACCTGAGATTAAACCAACCCCATTTAGCAGCGCACAGAATATAATACTTGAAAATATCGAAATGGTGGAGCGACTGCCGTTGTCGTTTCGGAAAAAATTAGAAACAGAAATGATGAGCCTCATACTAAAAACTGAATTAGAAACCAAGGGAACAGGAACGGTAGATACTCTTGAAACCGAGCTGGAATGTCAGATCTTCTTACAAGAAATTGGAGTAAATTATCAATGCAAGTATTTAAACGGAAATAAGTTGGACACACACAATAATAGTCTCCCAATGATGGTAAGCTTACCACGTTCTGATGAAACAGAGATGATCATACCAGATACACACGATACCAATGCTGCGTTCACGCTTTATGAAAAAATGGACCAACTATTAGTACCGTTAGACCGTCCACGATGGATACCTATCAATCATGCACCATTGTATATTCAAAACTGTGTTGTGCGAGTTAAACGTTTAAAATTTCTACCAGACGACGACATTCCTTTATCACAAATTAAAAAGGAAAACTCTTGGTAATTGTTGCTAATAATTGTTAATCAAATTTTTTATTTCCTCATTACTTTAACAATGACTTATTTTTAAAATTAAGTAAATATTAGCTAGCTTTAGTTATTTTTTATTTGTTGTCAACTTACTTATTTTGCCAAAGTTGGTAAAAGAATTTATAAAAATGAAAGCCTAATGTGTAATTTGATAATTTTATTATTTAGTACTTGTCTATAAAACAATAAAAACTTGATAATTAAGAGTGATCTATTCTTTCTTTGATTACATGATTTTAATTGTGAGCCATATAATTAGATCAAGTAAGTTTTGAATAAGGCACCAACAACAACTCAGCTCACAACTCACACAGCAGACTAGACAGACTGTTTCGAAGGCAGCTACCCCATCTTCAGTAAACTTGAGTGATTCAGCTGTGACACTTGTGATTTGACACTTGTTCGAATAAATTCCTTTGTTGAGTGTGCAAGAATGTTTTTCTTATCGCCCTTTTTATCATACGACGATTAAGCAGTAAGTACTTTTTAGATCAAGCCTAAAACTCTACCAGGGATTGTGTCTGTTCCAGTTGTCTCTTCTTTTTTCGTAATTATTTTGGAGTTCAACGAGTCGGCCGAAATACATCATAGAATTGAAACGAGCTTTTGCCATCGCTAGAAAGCTGATATTTAACTGAAAGCTGACTATTGACACAACTAGATATTCAATTAT
The DNA here is from genome assembly GCA_963920525.1 of Dichetophora obliterata. Classification (NCBI taxonomy): domain Eukaryota; kingdom Metazoa; phylum Arthropoda; class Insecta; order Diptera; family Sciomyzidae; genus Dichetophora; species Dichetophora obliterata. Next base: position 53,278,784 of record OY986437.1, read on the forward strand.
TCATGACCTTAGCCGAAATCAATCAACTACATATTTTCGATTATTTAATTAATTTAACATTAGCTATGGCCTGGCTCTACCATAGAAAGTTAATTTTTGATAATTAATTGTGATCTATTCTCTGAATGTTTTACATGGTTTTAATTGTGAGCTTTTTAGATGAAGTAAGTTTTGAATAAGGCAACAACAACAACTCTGAATAGAGTCAATCACACAGCACTCTAGACAAACTGTTTCGAAGGAAGCTACCCCATCTTCTTGAAAATTTGTCTTAACTGTAAAAGTTAAAATAAAACAACAGTGTTCATTTGAATTGAAATATTTTTAAAATTGTTTATAGTTACATCCTTTGATACATCCATAGAGTCGTTTGGTTTTCGTTCTGTAGTTGTTTTTACACATACTTATACCTCAGGCCCGTAGCTACTCTGTTTTGCATGGGGGCAGAGGAATTTTAAATTTTACTAAATTTTACGACTATTTTTAAAAAAAATACCATTCGCCAGCATACCCAATAGTTAGAGTTTGGAGTAGAGCAATAAGCGAGCTATAATTCTCCATTTAGGAGTAACAATGTGCGATTCCTCCTTTATTGATACGTTTGGAACTATAAAGGAGATTTTTATACTGTTTTCATTTTTAAATAACTTTTAGTTTGCTTTGTTTCTTATCTCGTAGTAGTCTTCGGAGTCAAATGTTTGATGTATTTTATTGTGTTATTTTTTTCAAGCCTGCGATTAAACTTTTCGTAATAAAATCGCAATTGTAAGGCTAATATTTAATTAATATATAATGATATATCGATTGAACTAAAAGAACGCGAATCAACGAACTAGTTCACATAGTTCATGAGTGCCTAAATGGGATGTCTCTAAAACCACTATATTACTGTATGAGTTGTTTAACACATTTTTTTTCATTTTTGTAAATTGAATATAAATTTTATTGAGTTTCCACATTTTTATAAACAAATTTGTTTCTTATTGCATAAGCACTAAAAGAGACTTTTTAAAGTTACGTGGATTTTGGGAAGTAAACGAAAGCTGATACCGAAAATTAAAAACCTCGTTTTACCGCAGAGCTTATAATTTAAACTGTAAAAATAAGAACTCTTTACAACTTTTTATCAATCGATTTCTTCACTTCACTTGAAGGAAAAGGTGAGTACTCCTTTATTGGACATTTGGGAGAGCAGAGAGAGTACTCCTTCATTGCTCGCAAAAAAGTAACAAAGTTCTCCATGGCTGCTCGTTTAAAAGGTAAAACGGATTGATCGCCTCCAATGACATTTATTTATTTATGTATTTATTTATGTAAATATTTATTTTTTTTATTTGTTTATTTTTTTTTATTTATTTATTGTTAAACATTAATAAGAAAAAACAATGAATTACAATGAAAATCTACGGGTGTATTTTAATTAATGAATAAAATTTTCAATAAAAAACAAGTTTTTACCAAATAGCGGCTTTTAATTGAGTACATCAACTACATTTAAAATTATATTTGTCATAAAAAATCGAAACTTCTCAAATACCAGGACGGTATTCGCTGATAGACAAATCTGGCTGAAGGCTTAGTTGGCCGATAGAAAATTGGACAGTGTGCACCTTCTCTAAATGTTATTGTTTTAAAAAATAAATAAGTTTTGAAAGCAGTATAAAATATAGGCACAAAAAGTTTTCTGTATTGCTTTTATTTTCGATTGTCCTTTAAATTTCTCCTTGTTTTTCTAGTAACGATTTTATAAACGCGTAGAGAGGCTAAATCCCTCCTAGCCCCTATGGTTGCTACGGGTTGCTATGTTGCATTTAAGAAATTAAACTGCATTATATTAAGAAATTTTAATCGATATTTATTATAACATAAATAAGTGTATAACATTTTTTTCTAAACATTTTTGTGTTTTAATCAATATACAATTACGTTCTGGTGTTGAAAACGTTTAAGAAACTTTATATAATTTATCGTGCTAACCTTGCATTTGAAAAAAAGTCGTGTTTTTCGTAATAAACAAATATACGTTGAGTCTATATCAAAGTTTATTGTTTACATAATTCGGCAGCATGTTGTTGCATTGTAGATGGTTTATATTAAATTTATAGTAGTACAGGCGAAATATATATTCATCAAAAAACTATATTTTTTTTTAAATTTATACAAAAATAAAATCGAATATAAAAAACTGCACTGCAAATCGTAGCCGAAAACACACAATTATTATACAAAATATTAAGAGAACAACAAATTTTTACTCCCTGTTTACATAAAATTCAATTCAACTTAATATTAAATTTTAGCTTAATTTAATTGATGATTCCTTAAAGCATACAAAGACTACTTGATATAAAATGTGTCCTTTTTATAGGACAAAGCTTCAAATTAGTTAGTAGCTTCTTATGAGCATTCTTAACTGGGTATTGTACTGTCTTCAATAATTGCAATAATAACATTGTTCAGTGAAAAATATAGGTTTCGTTTTTACAAATAATCTTTATGTATAAAACTACATCAACACAACGAGTGGCACTAGGATTTTTTTAACTTCTTCATAATTTGCGTTCCGGTTTACCGACTCCGTTAAAACAAGGTGCCGATAAGTGTTGCCAAGTTCATGGCGGAGCCTTCCTGGAATTTCAAACCAACTGTTTTGCTATAAGCTTGTATAAAAATTGCACGCACTGAATTTAAGCGTTGCTTTCGTCTGAAAGGAAAAAAACTTTATTTAAAATTAAGTAGATTTGAGATTGCGAAAACATTATTTTTTATTACTACTTTAAAAAAAGGTGAAAAATGTATAGTGAATGATCATATTACTAAAGTTACTTGCATTTTTTAATAATTTTTTACTTTAAAAAGTTACAGTTTCTGTAATACATCAAACCAAGGTATGACCATTTTCCGCCAGGACGAACCAAAAGTTTCTAAAAAATTTTTGATAGATACCCCCTTTAATTTTGTAACTCCGATAAGTAGGCGTGGCAGGTACAGAAAAGTATATATATTATTGATCAGCATCACCTCCTGAGTCGAATTAGCCATGTCCGTCAGTCCGTCTGTGATCACGATAAAAGCCGTAATTTTATAGCAGAATTTTATTGTAACGAAAGTCTATATATATAAGCTTTATAGAAAAAATACAGATCAAGCTCGAAAATAGGCCAAATCTAATGAAAACCACACCTATCTACCATACAAAGTGACTTTACCGAAACGGAAAAATATCTTTAAATTCCACAAAAACTATTCTAATGATTTTAAATTTGCACATAATCTTTAACCCTTAATATGCACTTTGAGTATCAAATAGTGATCGCGTCCGCTTACTTTCCTGGGGACGATCTCAACATTCCCCCAGCGGAGATAAAAAGACTCGTGGAGCATTGCAGGAAAGAGCACCTTCCACTAATCATCGGCTGTGACGCCAACGCGCACCACACAATTTGGAGAAGCACCGACGTCGGTGCGTACCAGAGGTGAGTACCTTTTAGAATTTCTTTTAAGTAGTAATCTAGACTTTTTCAATGTGGGGGTAACACTACCTTTGTAACTAGGGCTAGAGAAGAGGTCTTAGATCTCACCATAGGAAGCCCAGATGTGGGGGATATGATTAGGGAATGGAGGGTATCAATGGAACCTTCAATATCTGACCATAGAATAATAGAGTTTAGATTTGGGGCGAAATTTCAAGAGACAGAACCCAAAAGAAACCCAAGAAATACCAGTTGGGACACATATACCAACAACCTGAAAGAAAACCTACAGAACGTAAAAGCTAGGATTAGAATTAGTAACATCCTAGAACTTGAATGCTATGTAGAGCAAGTAAACAATGCAGTATATAATGCCTACGAATCTAGCTGTCCAACAGGGCACAAGGCAAGAACAAAACATACTCCTTGGTGGAGCGCTGAGCTGACCAGACTCCGGAAGAAGGTGCGATGCAGCTTTAATGCCGCAAAGCGCAACGGAGAATGGCACAACTACACGGCGACTCTGACGGAGTATAATAAAGAAATCAGGAAAGCCAAAAGACAGAGCTTTAGAACCTTCTGAGAAGACATTTCTTCCACGCCAGCAGCAGCCAGGATACACAAAGCAATGGCTAAAGGCAGAGTGGAGACAAGAATATCACTTCTATTGCCAGACGGAAGCTATACTCTTAGAGAAGAGCAACGAGCCAGTCACCTTCTAGAAACTCATTTCCAGGGCAGTACACCGGTAACTGAGTATGAGACAGCAGACAGGCAGATTACTCCAAATCAAGAAGAATGGAAACTTGCAACGAGCATTTGTACTAAAGCTCGTCTAGATTGAGCACTCAGAACCTTTCAACCATTCAAATCAGCAGGTGTAGACGGCATCTTTCCTGCACTTCTACAAAAAGGTGCAGAAACTATATTGCCTCACCTAGTCAAAATAACTAGAAGCAGCCTTGCGCTGGGCTATATCCCAAGGAAATGGAGAAGGGCTATAGTCACCTTCATACCAAAAGTAGGGAAAATAGACTACACGCTACCAAAGTCGTTTAGACCCATTAGCCTTACCTCATTTGTACTTAAAACAATGGAAAAGGTAATAGATAACTATATAAGAACTAAGATTCTGGAGAAGGCACCAATGCACCCCTGTCAACACGCGTATAGGGCGGGCAGGTCTACAGAATCTGCTCTATACCAGTTGGCTAGCAACATCCAGTCAGCTTTCAAAAACAAAGAAACCGTACTCTGTGCCTTTCTAGACATAGAGGGAGCCTTTGATAATACTTCTCACGAGGCTGTGAAGAAGTCTTTACACAAAAAAGGAGTAAATGATATGCTCAGCAGATGGATATGCCAAATGCTTAGCACTAGAACTGCAGAAACAAAAGTGGGCAACACCACTATAAGAATCAAAACAACAAAAGGCTGCCCACAAGGCGGAGTCCTTTCTCCACTGCTGTGGAGTCTTGTTGTGGACGAATTATTAACGATGCTAACCGAGAATGGCATAAAATGTCAGGGTTACGCAGACGACATCGCCTTAATAGCGAGAGGGAAGTTCGAGGATACACTCTGTAACCTGATACAGAGAGGACTGTCAGTTACAAAGGAGTGGTGCAACACAGTGGGATTAAGTATCAACCCAGCGAAAACCACCATTTACTAACAAAAGAAGCCTGCCAAACCTCCGAACAATGAGAATGGATGGCACTGAAATTCCCTTCAAAGGAGAAGTAAAGTATCTGGGACTTGCACTAGATTCAAAGCTTTTCTGGAAAAGACATGCAGAGGTAACTATAAACAAAGCAACGCGCGCACTCATGGTATGTAGGAGCCTGGCGGATAAAAGCTGGGGTTGTAACCCAACAGTTCTCCGCTGGATGTATACCATGATGGTGAGACCCATCCTCACCTATGGTGCAATAGCATGGGCTGAGAGAACCAAGCTAACCACAATGAGGAATATGCTAACAAAGGTGCAGAGATTGGCCTGTGTATGCATCACAGAGGCCAGGAGGACATGCCCTACAGCAGCACTAGAAGTAATTCTGGACCTAACACCCTTACACCTTGTCATAGAGGGAGTAGCCAAGCGAACTCTGTTGTGCATTGCAAAAGAGGGGACAGGTTTAGGTAAAACTATCAGCAGTAGAGAGAAGGAGGATATTGCAAAGCACACTTCCTACATCGATCTACCAAGAGACGATATAGTAAAAAGGTATAACTTCGAAAAACACTTCGGAATTAAGCTTAGTACCAAGAAAGAGTGGGACAGCGAGATGATATCGCAATTCAAGAAACAACACAGTGTAGCATGGTGTACAGATGGGTCCAATACATTGGAAGGTATAGGCGCAGGGGTGTACGGGCCAAGAACCAATAACTCTGAACCTATGGGGACAACACCCAGTATCTTCTAAGCAGAAATCCTAGCAATACAGCTGTGTTCGCAATTTAATCTGGACCGGAAATACAAAGGTCAGGATATAGTTGTGATGTCAGACAGCCAAGCAGCAATCAAAGTATTAGTCTCCTGTGAGATATCATCGAAAATAACATGGGAATGCCTAACAAAACTCAACGAACTAGGCAAGAATAACACTGTTACTATACCTTGGGTCCCAGGACACAAAGGTATACAGGGTAACGAAGAAGCCGATGGTCTAGCGCGACAGGGTGCAGCTAAAAAATTTATAGGACCAGAACCATTCTGCGGATTGGGCACACATTCTATAAAAGAAGAACTAAGAAGGGAGGAGAGGCATAAAAGTTCAAACCTCTGGAAAAGCCTCCCAAAGCTAAGACAATCCAAATTGCTCCTAGGATTATAACGGGGTTCCTTACAGGACACTGTAAACTCAAATACCACCTGATGAAATTGGGCATAGAGACCGATAGTAACTGCCGTTTCTGTGAAGAAGCAGAGGAGACTCCAATACACCTACTTACAAACTGCGACGCCGTGTCTCGCAGACGTAAACTAGCACTGGGGAATTATGAGCTGAGTCTAGAGCAGGTTTCATCCCTTGAACCTAAGAATATTCTCAAATTCATTAGAGAAATAGGGCTGGATGAAATTCTGTAATCCGCAAACCCAGCGGAGCTTTGAGAAGGAGGTACAATAGATCTCATTTAGGTCGCAGTACGCATCTCCACCACACAACATTAACATCAAATTTGTAATAATCAAATGAAAACCACGAGTACCTCCCATACAAAAAAACTTTATGAAATTAGTAAAATTTCTTAACTCCACAAAAAACCAGTACAATGGCTTAAAATTTTGCAAATCAGTTTAAACCTTAACAATGCACTTGATGTTTAGGATTGACAAAAAAATGAAAATACAGCCCACCTCCCATCATAACAGTTAAAAATTTATAAATTCAATAAAAACTTATGTTTAAACTTTATTGATATTGAGCACATAACCTTTACATAAGCTTAACAAGAACTCTGACTTTATGAAATATTTGGATAAAAAGTACGACCTATAAAAGTGACGTCACCAAAATAATACAACATTCAAGACTTCGAATCCCTCACCCGAATAGCAGCACCTTGTCGTTGGTGTGGGGGCTTAAGTTGCGAAGCAATGGGCTAGGATGGCGGAAGCGCAAGCTTCTGGTAGGGTCACCCATGCCATACAGGCCATTGTGGAGCAATGACTAAGAGCTATTCATTCATACCTATCCCCTCCCCCTTACTTACCATACCCCTCCTACTCATCCTACCCATGCTCCTTCTCCTACCCCTCTCCCAGCCCCTCCCATGGGCCGAATCAAGGTGTCATGCGACCCGTGCCGAGGGTTTACTAGGCTGGAGGCCCATCAAAAATAGTCCAGTCTTAAACGGAGCGTATCGGATACCTGGCGACCTCCGATACTATTTAGCCTTGCCCGCACACAGGGACCTCTGTGGGGGCCGACTGTCCATTGTCCCATACTCGTGGGAACTACATGGAAGTCAACAAAATAAATAAAAAACCAAGTGAGCCCGGTACTCCAAAAAAACCGGAAGGGAGCTCAGCTTCCGTCGCCGCCAAAATGGTGGCTCAAGCCAAGGCGTCAAGCTACGGCACAAATAAGGTGGAGTCTGAACCGCCAATAAAACAGACAAGCACACCGAGAGCTAGGAAATCGGTCAATAAGGCAGCTTCTGGAGCAGTGTGCGATGGTCCGAGCACTTCGGCACAAGCCAAGGCCAGAACTAGTTCAGGCAGTGGCTCGTCGGGTGTGAAGGCACAAACTGCACACGGTCACAGACTGGCAGCTGATCAGTTTCCAGGTTCAACCGGTAAACACAAACGGGTTCGCCCATCAAAACAGGCCTGGTACGATAAATGTGCCAAAGCAAAAATGCTGAAGGGCCAGGCAGAGAAAGCAGGGTCTCCTCAAAAGGCCGAGTCTGCTCTTGCTTTCAAGAGGCAGAGGTCGACTGAGGACATGCCTGCCGCAAAAAGGCCAAAGAAGGTCATAAAAGGCACCGATGCCAGGTCATACTGTGATGTGGCCAAAGGGCAGGGCAGGGTGCTGGGTGTCATTGACACACAGAGGGGGGACGGGGCACTTCCCCGAGACAAATGGAGGTGGGTGGAGGCCGCACTGGTCTGCACCTATTTCCAGGTCTTGGAGGAGAACCCTGGTCCCCCGCCTCGGTGTCGGGACGCTGGGTGGCAAAACTCGGGCCACATAAAGCTAATCGTCTGTGACGATGATAGGTCTGCTGTGTTGTACAAAGCGGCCATTAGCAAAGTCGGCGAGGTTTGGCCTGGGGCCAAGCTGAAGGCTGTAGAAAGAGACGAAATACCGGCTCGTCCAAGAGCAAGAGTGTGGCTTCCGGTCACCTGCTCAAAGCCGGATGAGATTTTAAAAATGTTCCAGGCTTGCAACCCGGACATGAATATGGAAGGCTGGGCGATCGGCAAGATAGAGGAGCCTGTAGGTCCCTCAAGGCAGGTTCTGCTGCTAATGACTGCCGAGTCGCTAAAGCCGCTAGAAGAGAGGAAGGGAGTCCTCTGGTATTCCTTCTTAAGGGTCTTCCTGAAGGTGTACGGCAAGAACAAGAAGTCCAGGGGCCCTACAACAGAAGCGCAGTCAAGCCAGGCTGTAGCGGAAGCTGTAGAGACCCCAGGCAGTACGCCAGCTTCGGATGCAGACGAGGTTATGTCGGAGGGCTCGGTTGGCCTCACCGGTGTGTCAGACCTCTATTGCGAGGATGAACTCTTGGCTGAAGAGTCATCTGAGGAAGAGGGGCCTGACGTAACGATGAAGGCCAGCCAAAAATCTGAAGCGGATGAAGGTGCTCCAGATTAACCTTCATCACTCCAAGCTCGCCTCGGCGAATCTCTTAGTCCACCTTAAAATTGGTGGATTCGACGTAGCCCTCATTCAAGAACCCTGGGTATGTGGTGGCAGGGTTTGCGGATTGAGGGCAGAGGGTTACAAGACGCTGGTAGCCAGTAATGAAGGTATGCCTAGAACATGCATTGTAGCTAAAAACACTATTAATATTTTCTTGCTTCACAGATACTGCGATAGAGATGTGGTTGCAGCCAGCCTCGAGTCAGGCAAGGATACGTACTGGTTGGTAGCAGCCTACTTCCCGCACGATGGAAGTCCGCCTCCAGACAATGTCAGGAAATTGGTGGATGACGCCAGTGACATCCGTCGAGGGGTCATTATATCGGCCGACGCTAACGCACACAACTCCGTGTGGGGCAGCACGGATACCAACGAAAGGGGTGAGTTACTTTTTGATTATCTTTTAAGTACCAACCTGTGTATATGCAATAGGGGGGAAGAACCCACCTTTATTACAAAAAACAGAAGTGAAGTTCTGGACATAACATTAGTCTCAGACCATATATTCGACAAGATAGGTGGCTGGAGAGTGTCAAAAGAGCATTCCTACTCCGACCACCGATACATTGAGTATAATTTACACAATACGTCTTCAAAAATAATACCCCCGGCTAACATTCGAAAGACAAACTGGGGAGCATACAAAAGGGCTTTAGCAAAACATTTGCCATCAGGTCCTATAGACAAACCAAAATCGACAGCTGATCTTGATAAACTAGTCGATGTAGTAACCAAAGCAATGAATTGCTCTCTTGCTTCCTCTTGTCCTAAGAGGACTACAAGGGGGAAGCCAAAACCAAAGTGGTGGTCCGCCGTATTGGATGGACTGAGGACTGAATCTAGAAGGCTCTTTAACGCAGCTAAGCGCTCGAGAGCTGAGCTTGACTGGGCAGCCTATAAGGTATCCCTTAAAAATTTCAAAACTGAAACCAGAAAAGCCAAAAGATCCTCTTGGAAACGATTCTGTGAAGGAATCGAAGAAATCTCAGAGGCTTCTAGACTGCGCAAGATTCTCGCTAGCACACCATGCACACCCGGCTATCTCAAAAGGTCGAACGAAACATGGACAATGTCAGGTGAGGAGTCTCTTAACCTCCTACTAGATACGCACTTCCCTGGTAGTAGTGCGCCTCCTGGTGCACAACTGCCTAGTACTAGTCGTTCTACGCAGGACACCGAAGGCATAGTCTCCGACAGGAAACTAAAATGGGCGATAAACAGCTTCAAGCCCTATAAATCACCAGGGCCTGATGGTGTTTACCCTGTAGAAATAAAAGAAGCTTCGAAATATATTTTGCCTTGGCTTCGTATTATCTTTAATGGCTGCATAAGCCTCACTTATATTCCCAATGCTTGGAATAAGGCCAGAGTGGTCTTCATACCCAAAGCAGGGAAGACATCACATACCACCCCCAAAGATTTCAGACCTATAAGTCTAACGTCATTTCTGTTGAAGACGTTAGAACGGCTACTAGATCTATATTTACGGAGCAGTATCGATCCTGCTCTCTTATCGGCATCACAGCATGCATATAGCAAGGGAAGGTCCGTGGAAACGGCTTTACACTCATTGGTCGGTACCATTGAAAGATCCTTCCTGCATAATGAATTCACTCTAGTTGCTTTCGTAGACATAGAGGGAGCATTTAATAATGTCACGCCACAATCTATACGACTAGAGTTGCGTAGGCTAGGTGTGAACAAAAGCATTACTGATCTTATAGATGAGCTGCTCAACTGTCGAGTAATCTTATCAGACCTAGGTGCGTACAGCGCTGTAAGATCGGTGACAAGAGGTACGCCACAGGGTGGTGTGCTATCTCCACTCCTCTGGAATCTGGTAGTGAACAATGTACTGCTGTCTCTAGAGAGGGAGGGCTGTGTTGTGGCAGCATACGCCGATGACCTAGCAATCGCAGTCAGAGGCAAATTTCCCACTACCATACGCGACGTCATGCAAAGAGCTCTTTGCAAACTCGAGCAATGGGCCAAATCCTGTGGTCTTGGAGTAAATCCGGCCAAAACAGACTTGGTCCTTTTCACAAGGAAACATAGAATTCCGTCTCTCACACCAATCATGCTTAATGGGTCTGCATTGTCCGTATCGGAAAATGCAAAATATCTAGGACTCATTCTTGATAGGAAACTTAGCTGGAAACTTAATATTCTTGAGCGTACGAAGAAAGCGACAGTTGCGCTGTACACTTGCAAAAAAGCTATAGGGAAAAGATGGGGGTTTTCCCCAAATATCGTTCACTGGCTGTATAAAGGGGTCATTAGACCTATACTTCTATATGGAGCATCGATATGGTGGCCTGCTTTGGACAAGGTCACATATTTCAACCAGCTCCAAAAAGTCCAAAGAATGGCATCTATTTGCATCAGTGGTGCTCTGAGAACAACACCGACTGCGGCTTTAGAGACCTTATTACACCTTCTACCGCTTGACTTGGTTGCTAGGCAACAGGCAGCTTGTTCGGCGGTCAGACTTAGGGAAACTGGAGTATGGAAAAGCCTGGGTTCAGGACACGCATCTATACTCTACAAATTCAACTTCATTCCACCAAGGACTGATTATTGTAAACCACTGCTTTCCTTTGATGGAAACTACGGTACGCTTATTCCGCCTAGAACATACTGGAATAAAGGTGCGCCGTGGAAACCGGGGTGTCTTTATTTCTATACAGATGGGTCAAAATTAAATGGCAAGGTCGGGTATGGGGTCTACTCAAAAGAATTAGGGGTATCCTTAGTTCGTAGGCTGCCGGATCACTGTAGTGTTTACCAAGCCGAAATGATGGCGATTAAAGAAGTTGCAACCTGGCTCTCAGAGAACGTCATCTCTAAACGAGAAATACATATTTTCTCGGACAGCCAAGCAGCGATCAAATCGATTGAGCAGGTATCAATCAACTCTAAAGTAGCCAGAGAATGCCGTGCTGCATTAGGCGAAATGTCAAAGTTCTTTGACATCAGCTTAATCTGGGTACCTGGGCATAAGGGCATACGTGGAAATGAAAAAGCAGACGAGCTTGCTAGGAAAGGTACATCGGGGACTCTAATGGGTCGAAACTCGCCGAGCATCCCGATGGCAACTGTCAAAATGCTACTTAATGAGTACACCACATCTAAAGCCAACTCAAGATGGGCTGAACTCTCAACATGCAGAACAACAAGGCTTATCTGGCCGACTCTAAACCCAAAGCGATCGAGAGTCCTTCTCTCGTTGGGAAGATCAGAGGTGGCTACGTTAGTGGCTGTTACCACAGGGCACTGCCTAATAGGCAGGCATGCCTCCAGATTGGGAGTCATCACTAATGACTTCTGCAGAAGCTGCAGGGACGAGGAGGAGGAGGAAACTATCTCCCACCTTCTATGTTCCTGTCCCGCGCTTGCGAGAAGAAGGCATAAACATTTGGGGTCATTCTTCTTTTCGGAGCTTGACGACCTGTCGGAGACAAGCGTCAAACGTCTAACAAGCTTTATTAAGAGCTCAATGTGGTTCCACTCGGACTGAAGGCCAAGTGTGCAGCGGTATCACAACGGACCTCACTGGTCTAAGTGAGCTGTTGTACGTGCGTTTTAGTTTTAAGCACGTACAGCGGCTGCCGCCTCAACCTAACCTAACCTAAGACTTCGAATAAACTAAAATACGGCCGTAGGGTTATTTTAACTTCGGTCCAGTCGAAGATAATTCCTCACTAGTTTTATTCTTCATTTAAGTGGTAGATCTTCTCAGTGACAAATAACACTACTCAACAAGCTTTTCCCACAACGAAATGCGCTAACATTTTCTATGGTAAAATTGTTCGTTGAATTCGAATATCGTATTGGAATGGTTGGGAGCACATGGTTTTTTCGATTGGAATGGTTGAGAGCACATATTCCACATAAATGCTTGTACAATTTTAAACCAATGAATTGTTGTCAGATATACAGTGGCGGAAAAAATAATAGAAAAGTTCATATTCTTCAACAATTTGCTCAACAAAAATGTTATTTTTGTTAATTAATTGTGATCTATTCTTTGGATTTTTACATGATTTTAATTGTGAGCTATTTAGAAAAAGTAAGTTTGAAGGAGGCAACAAAAACAACTCTGTATAGAGTCAATCACAAAGCAGACTAGAGTAAGTTTATTTTCTCATTGGCCATTTTATCATGCGAAGATTAAAATAGTATTTTAGATCAAGCCTATAAATCTACCAGGGATTGTGTGCCTGTTGCAGTTGCTTCTTATTTGTTTCACAATTCATTTGGGTTCAACGAGTCTACCAAAGTACACCATAGAATTGAAACAAGTTTTGCTTAGCTAGATTTAATTGATTTAATTTAAATTATTGGAAAAAAGTATTCAGATATGTTCTTTTCTGACGTATAAATTGAAACAAAAGTCCAATTTCAATCTTTGTCAATTCTACTTGGAAAAAATAACAAAAACAAATCACAATTGTTGTAATATTTTCTTAAAATTTAACTTTTATAGATCGTCCAAAAGCTATCAACTAAGTATTTTGTTGTATTTATATTTTCAATAACTTCCTGGCACTTCCGCCCAATAAAATTAACCAAATTGGTACAAGTATTTACGGATATGGAATATCATGCTTCCTTGATTTTACTCCTCAACTCTTCTTTATTTTTAGCCATATACACTCTAATTTGACGCTTTAGAACTCCCCACAGCTGTTCTATAAGATTAAGATTCGTGGACTACGAGGGCCATTCCATAACATTCACTTCAGTTGAACGGAAATAATCTTTTGCACGTTTTGAAGAAAGCCTTGGAAAGTTATCCTGAAAGTTATACCGTGCCAAGTATTTCAACGCAGCACACAGCACACATGGTATCGTTAAACAAGAAAATATAACCTACGCTAATGATGATAAGTAGCTCCATATCATAACGATGCCGCCGCCGTGTTGTTACCGCTGAGACAAGTGTGTATAGAAAGATAAGAAAAAATAAATGAGAAATTAACAGAATACATTGAAGGCCCATCCAGGCTGAGGAAAAAGGCAACCTCGACTGGATTGGTCCAGAGCGCATGTTTAGTGAACTCCTTAGGGTTTGCAGGGCAGAAAAAGAGGGCAGAAAGGTGTTGCAAAGAGGGCACATGTCAGCGGTGTCAGGGTTTATTATACTTAGGTAGCTGTTTAGGAATCTTGAATGACCCAATTTAAGCTGGGTTAACGTGACTCTTGTTTGGTGTGGCAGAGAAATTTCGGCGTCAGAGATGGATGGTGGCGTCACTCGGCCTCCCCCGAGCACAACGTTGACATCCAAGTTACTTATCGCTTCTGACACCATCTCTGTGTGTAGTTGTTTTTGTGACTCTTATATTTTTTCCACTACAATCCCGTTTGCTAGGTGACCGATGTGTGTCGCTTCGTTCCGTAGGTCTAGCCTAATTGTTTTCATTTCAGGGATCCAGGGTGTATTCATTTAGAGATGTTTGGAGTAAGTGAGGACTTCACACTTAAGGATGAACGGATAAGTGGGGAGAGAGTAGTGCTCGCGTACTTTCAACATATTGAATTCTTGATGGAGATGATCAATAGAAGATTTGACGTGACAACCTGTGGCGACGCGGAGACAACGGTATTCTGGGCCGTTTTCTAGCTTAATCTCGCTCACTGTGGGGTCCAAATTGGGGCTGCGTGGTCTATTAAGGGCCACCAATAAATTTATAAGTGGCAGTTATAGTTTCTTTGTCTTTGCCCTATAAACTGCCAGACAACGGCTTGAGAACCTTGTTCTTTCCATTTAACGTTTTGGCCACGTATTCATAATGTTTTGAGAACATAAATAGATTATCGAAGTTAACTTATATTATGTTTGGGTTGTTTTCTGTGGTGATCATCTGGCCATCTAAGTGGATTTTGAGTTCTCTATTCACCTTGACGTCCATGTTGTGAATAGTGTGACTGAGGACTTAGGGCTGAAAGCTGCATATTTCGATTTGTCAAAAAGCTTGTCAGAAGAAGTATATATTCGTTGATCCACTCTTCGAGATCTCTGATATCTCTGCCCGTGGTGGCGATGGAGCAGTCATCTGCATACGATGTCAGTTGCACTTCGGGTGCTGGCGCAGGGATCTTAGGTGCGTATGTGTTGAACTAAAGTGGCAATAAAACGCCAGGGACTTAATTTTTCCTAAGCCTTCTATGGTGATGTTTTTTGCTATTTAATCCATCTGCTATAGCTGTTTAGCTTTCACAGAGGGCAGTGGTTGTGCTTCTGCCTTCGCAAAATCCATGTTGGTGTTTAGATATTGGCAGGTGTTGCTTAAGTGTGGGTAATACAAGAGCTTCCAAGGTTTTGATAACAGCGTAATTGGTCGATAGGAACTGCCCACGTTGTCTGGTTTCCAAGGTTTGAGTGTGGGTATAATTGTCCCCAGTTTCCATGTATCTGTAATCTCCAGTGATCTTGTATAGATGTTAAATGTCAGAGGTGAATGTGCTCCATGTGCTTAAGCAGTATTGTTGCAAGGCCATCTGGCCAAAAATCTGGAGGTTTTAGCAAGCTTAAAGGCTCGGATTGTGTCCAGATAATCGAAATTCTGCTGGTCGTTATCTTTGTCGAGTGCACGAAAATGTCTTCGTAATTTACGACGGGTCTTCTCGGGCTTTTTGATCTCATCGACAAACTATTTATTTAGAGCTGCGGCGCATCTTTTTCTGTCACGCGGCGTGTAGCCTCCAAAAGAGCTGGTGGGCTGTCCGCATCTTCGGGTATTCGATAGGTTCTTTATGGTTTACCTGAGTTTTTTGGAACCTAAATCCGACTCATCAATATGTTTACGCTATTTGTCTCCTTTATGTTGGTTGATATCGTTGTTGAGATCTTTAAAGTAAGGATCTGCTGCATTTTCTTTCCTCATGGCATCACGTTGGTCTGCGAGGCGTGATGCTTTAGTCGATGTTTGGTCGCATATTGGGGATGTGACCTGCTGGTATACACCTCCTACCGGCTTGAAAACTGTTCTTCTGAAGTTGTTCTATTCTATGAAGGTGTTCTATTGCCTTCGTTTGTCGACTGTGGTGTTGGCAGTGTGTCGAACTTGTTTTCTGTGATTTCCTTAAAACAGATTCAGTCGGCTTTAGACAAAATTTTGCCCTCAGCTGTTATGAAATCAGCGCTCTTTGTAACTTTGACCGTGATGGGTGGACGAGGTCAGCGCTAACTATTGTCAGGTCATGTGAGCTACTGCAGTTTGCGGTAGTCAAAGTTTTCGACTTGTTCCGCCAAAGAGTCTCTTCTGACATCGCATCCAAGCGCCGAGTGCCAATTTGCGTGATGAGCGTTGAGATCGCCAACAAAAATTCTGCTCTCCCCTTTCATTAGATAATGGATGTTTGGTGAGTAACCTGATCGACATGTTGCTGTGGGTAGTATGTAAGCATTTATTATGTAGACTTCAACGTCTTCAGCTTTTACTGCAATTCCCTGAGTTTCTAGGTCTTCATCGTAGGAGGAAATGGTCCGTGGACAGTTAGTGCCTGAGTTATGTATGACTCGGCCACCGTGTTTAACGGTTTTGGGATATACTTGGGGTCATACTCTATATTTTTTGGTCGTCTCACATACGTGGTCCCATTAGACCCGAACATATTCACCTTTGTTTCATGAGAACATAGAACATTTTGCCTATATTTGTCTATAGAAAAGATATTTAAAAAATTATAACATTTTTACCACCAATGGAAAAGCATTTTTGTTAAAAACTATTTTATTGTTTATCACACGAATCTTTATTTACTATTTATGCTTATTTTTTATGATACTCCTTTTTAAAACATAACATTTTAAATTCATTGAGCCTGTCTACACTGGCCTCACTCAAACTACTCACCGAACGTCAAATCAAAGTGAGTCGCAACATTTTTATAATTTTTTAATACTCTTGCCTCACTTCATTCACATTCCCACTTCATTCACCTTCTGTAGACTTCAAAGTGAGTCCGTTGAGTGAGACCAGTGTAGACCAGCACATTGACTGAAAATTCAAGTTTTTACAAGCATTTAAGTGAAGTATGTGCTCTCAACAGCCGATTTTTTAAATTTTGCCATTTACATGGAAAATAGGGACATACGAAAACAATCCTTATGATATTCAGAATCTATGAAAATTTTACTTTAGAAAATGTTATCGCCATTAGTTATGGTGAAAGTTTACTATATTAAGCAAAGTTAATTTTTTTAATAAGCAGAAAGAATGGTTAAGAATACTTTAAATTTAATAAAATTTTGTAAATTAAAAAGAAAACACAATGAGATTCATTCGTTGCGGGCATGTTCGTTCCAGATGGTTGAACTGCGTGCAAAATAGTGTCTTCAGATTGGTTTGAAGCAAAAATCAACCACATTTATTACTTGAAACTTGACTTCTACTAATAAAATCTTTGTGATACAAAAACCCAACACTAAGAAACTCTTATTTTTCTTACATATTCTTATATATTATTTGAACAATGGCTCCAATAATATACTAATAATAACCTACATTCCTAAGATTTTGTACAACTGTGTATTTTTTTTCCTTCTTTACAAACGATTAGAAAAACTTTCTGAAATAAAATGTAACTGGCTCAGTTTGTATCACGAAAATGCACACACCAACGACAAGCAAGACTCGAGGAGCAAAGAATTAAATTACATTATTGCATCTCGTGATCTTGCTTGTCGTTGGTGTGCTTTTTCGTGATACAAAATAAAGAGGTAAATGTAATGGTTTAGCAAAACGAAAACTTACAGTGTGGGTGGTGTTTTCGTTACAGCGTCTTTTGAGGTGCCATTTGAACTATTTGATGTTGAACAACTTGTTGCACTACTATTACTGCCAGTGCTACATGGCGTCGCCACACAGCCACCACCGCCAGGTGTTCCCGAGCGCACCACATAGCTGCTGGATTCAATAGAACCACAATCAGTGACAACCTGCCAGCTGCCATTTGAGCAATTTGAGTCATGTCGTTGACGCGCTGCATTAACAGCACCAGGCACAGAAATTGGACTAGTTCGCAAACTGCAATTATAATTTAAAGTGTCAGTAGTTAAAGCATATGATATGGAATAAAAAAATATTACCGTTTAGGATTTGGGGAACGCCTAGTTATATTGTTGGCAAAAAAGTTATCAGTTAATGAAATATCACAGATGGAATTAGAGTTGGAATTGGAACATATTGAGTTTGAATAGCTATCATTGCTGTCCTGATCGAAGTTAAATAAGGTTTCTCTGTAATTAAAGACAAATATATAAATATTTACATCGTATTGAAACCGTTGCACCACTGAAGAAACTTTGTTAGATAATTCGATATATGTTTATAGTAGGGGAGAGTGGGTTGTTGTGAGACACGTCAATATCTGCCATATAGGTAATGTAATAAATGTTTACAACAACTATCAACTTTTTTTCTCAACGAGATCTCACTTTTCATGCGCACTCATCGTACTAACACATGTTCCAAGTTTGTCTCTACCAATTTTAATTTTTGATCGTGCTCTAAAAAGTTGTTTTTACGATTTGTATATTTGTGAAATTTCCAGAGATAAAACATTTAAATTTATCCATATTCGATCACCCACAGACGTGATTTTGTAAAAATATGTAGTATGTGATTGTGACGCCATTTGAAAATGTCGAATATGGGGTGTTGTGAGATACTCAGTTTTTGACATTTTACCACCACAACTCATATCTGTCATTGAATGTGTCATACATATTACGGATTATTAACGCATTAAATGAATTTTTGATGCAAATTCAAGCAATTTCAGTAATTTTGTTTTTATTTTTTACATTTCTTTTATTATTTTCATAGACGTGGTCGAAAGACGATGAAAACA
This sequence comes from Dichetophora obliterata, assembly GCA_963920525.1. Taxonomy (NCBI): domain Eukaryota; kingdom Metazoa; phylum Arthropoda; class Insecta; order Diptera; family Sciomyzidae; genus Dichetophora; species Dichetophora obliterata. The sequence continues at coordinate 53,297,487 of OY986437.1, forward strand.
AACGTATTAAATAAAATCAGCCGAGAGTGTGACGTTATTGAAACAAAAAACCGGCGAAAAGAAACAACACCTGTACCGTAAGAGTTTTGTCATCAGATGAAGAAGATGTTGACATTTGCATCATTTGCAGGATCAATATGCCAAATAAATTGGACCGAAAGAACTCGCATTCATTGAAAAGAATCATCTTCTGCAGTGTGCAAACATAAAAACCAGTAGCTTGGTTCTGTAATTTTTCTTACCGTAGTTCTCACCAGATTTTCTCACTTTGACGTCATTATGAGGTCATTCTCACTTGCACTGTCTCTGTAATAAAATGAGAAAAATCTGTGACTCGTTTCGCTTATTTCAATTCTACTTTCAAAGGAACTCGATAGACGAAGTGTTTCTGTAAACTAAAATATGCGAATCGAATAGATTACAGTTCTCACTATGTTTTAATTTGGTGAAAAATTTTTTGGTTGCTTATACAACAGTCATATTCAATGAAGTGTTAGAAATATATGTATCCACGTTACAAGGTATCAACAAAAATTTTTTCATGTAGATTATAAATATATTATTTACACAATATTATATGTACTACAATGTATAAATTATTGAATACATAAACTGAAATATTTCAGAAATGAAATTTATTCCATGATATTGCATTAAGCAAACGCATTAAAATTATACTCGGATTGCAATTTGTGGATAAGGTTTTTGCATTTAATATCAACCTGATGTTAAGTGCTTAAAATCAAAACAAGTAATTGTCAGCATAAATAATAATGGTGTATATCCGCCATTTTCATAAATAAATCACTTATTTATATTTGTTTTTTATTTATTGTTTATAAGAACCTCATCAAATTTCACACAAAGTTGTCTGGCACTTGTTGCAATTTCATATATTCCCTTTAGCTTGTATATCTTTTCATCACGGACCACTATTTACTCGCTTATCAGTTACAGAAGCACTAGTTTTCGCAAAAGTGAGTATTTTTTAATGAAACACTGTGACGTCAAAAAAAGTGACTTTTTGTCGCTATAGTTACAGAACCGAGCTACAGATATTTCAACTGTGCTCGTTGCGAATTGGCCCGAAGAATTTTAATTTTTTTTTTCATTTCAATAACGATTATTTATCAAAAATTGCCGTTTTGTGCCATTTATAGTAGTGTCTCAGAAAATCCCACAATTTTTGAAAATACAAAAATCCCATGAGGTTTTTTCAGCCTTCGAGAAAATTCTTAAAATGTTTGAATTTTAAAAAAATGCAATTTCAGGTTGTTAGGCAATTAAACATGCAATTAAAAATGTTTTCTGAAAAAAAAATATTATTTACAAAGCTATCGTCCAAAAATAAAACCGGTTTCACAACACTCCACTTTACCTTATCTATGTACTACTTACTCCTTGGTTGTTTCCTCATCATTGCAATCTGACTTAAGTACAATTATGCTACTACCGCCACTACTCGATGTTTTCGTACGTTTTCTGCAATATATATTATTAGAATTCTTGCTTCTTTTATCTCGAGCAGATGAGTTCAACTAACCTGTGCTCAACTATGCTAAATTCCTCATCCGTAATGTGTTTTAGCACATGAAAGCAAAAGAATAGAATATCCTCGCTACGCCTCAGACGATCGGGCAATTGATGTCCAAACAAATACCAGTCATAGGCAACTGTAAAGTAAGTCATTTGCATGGCACTCATTGTTTGATGTATAAGACCATCGGCCCACAGTGAAAGACGAACTAGCGAGACAAAAAGCGGCGTTCGATCCCAACCACTTATGCAGTGTATAAGCATGCCACTGCCATCTTCTTGAACGCATTTGAGTATGCCTTTCAGGTAGTTCTGTGTTATTTCTACCAAATCCCATTTTTTGTAATCGAACCAGCAAATGTCCATTTCTGCAGTTGGTCCTTGCATAGGAATACTTATGTGGGCATCATTGAAGGATTGATGCCAGTCGTAGTATAGGTTTTTCGCCATGTAGTTATTGTCGCGAAACTCTTTGAAAAATTCACAACCTGGATAGGGAAGCGATAGGATGTTGAAGTTATCGTAATGATCGGGGTCAGCTTTTTCCGAAGAAGAGACGCTTTAAATGAAACCAGCAAATTAGATTAGGAATAAAATTAAAACAACAAATAGAATAAGAACAATTTGCAAAAAACTTACGCCATGAAAAATTTGATCTTGCGCTTTTCAACCATTAGATCAACAATGGTAGATATATTCAGCTCATGTAGCAGTTGCATATCGCTTCGTATGACCTCATCATGCGAAAACTGTCGAGGTGTTGGTGTCATAAGGGAGTCAAGCGTTTTTAGGGCATCATCTGTTGGGTCGTTATTCTCCTCATCCATATTGGAAGTACCATAATTAAGGCAATCGAATGCATAGTCGTAAGCCTTGCGACCATATATTTCCTGTGAACAGGATGTGGTGGCGGAACGACAAATGTACTTGCCTCTGTACATGATCACCGGAACAACAAATCGCTGTCGACATCGCGCATACTTGGCCATTGTTGTAATGAGTTCACGTATTTTATTCATATCATAGAGATCCTCATAAATGGTGTGTTGTCTTTGTTGCTGTTGTTCCGGCGGTTGTTTGTTTTGTTGCGACTGTTGCTGCGGCTGTTGCGGTTGCGACGTTGGTTGTGTTTGCTGATTTGCAAAACTAACGAATGACTGTAAATCATTATTGGAAATGGTATTGAATACATTAAATCCGTTCTTGTGGAAACCATTGAGCGTTGCTGTGGATGATGTTGATGCGGTTAAGGTTGATTTTGATGTTGATGCCGATCCTCCTGTTGATGTTGTCGTTGTACCATTGTAACCATTACAACCATTTTTGGTGAATACATTTGCTGAGGTTATCGTTGTCGCCATATGTCCGTGTTCGTATTCCGGTATAAATATTCGCCCTGGATATCCAGGACTTAGACATCCGTTTGTGTTATCGAGTTCGATAATGCTGTAATCGAGTTTGAATAGGGATTCGCATTTTTGCAAGATGTCGCATTCCTGAAACGAAACGAAAGAAGGTAAATTAGATATTATTATAGATAGCAAAAAAAAAAAAGAAATAGGCGAGAGTCTTGCAGGTTGCCACTACTGCTGTATTGAAACATTATAGCAGTGTCATAACATAAACTTCGAATGACATCCGTGTCAAAAGTGCGGTTGCCATTTTTATTCTACTTCTGGAGCAGATAGATGCAAAAACTACGGTGTTTGATAAACAAAATGTAGAATACTATTCTTAATTATTTGACAAATTCAACATTTTTATAGACAATACAAGGTAAATTAACTTAACTTTTTTCATTAAATGAATGTTAGTGTGGCATGGATCAATCATTTCATCAATCATTTTTATTTTTCACTTAATAACTTTTTTTGTATATTTTTATTTTAATTTTTTTTTCAGAGCATTTTCAATTTGTTTATTTTTTTTCATATATGTATTTTTTATTATATATATAATTTTTTAATAATTATAATCAATTAAAATACTTCATTTTAAGTACTATAATGCATATCCATTCCTTAGTTTTTAAGTTTTTTATTTTTTTTCTTTTTCTCGCTCTACATAATTATATACTTGTAATTTGTTTATTGGCCTTGATGGCTTTTTGAATTACACATGAACAATAAATAAATAAAATAAATAAATAAATAAAATAAATATTTATCATTTAATTTACATAATCCAAAAAGAATTATAAATTTTTTTGTATGTTAAAGCTGTAACGAACTTCCGTTTTTCCGGATTTTACAGCTGGGGTATACTCGCCGGTGTCCAGCGTTCGTGACAGAAAATTTGTAATTAAAGACCCTTTCGCTTTGTTTTCTTTAATATTTCTTCAGTTTATTCGCAATTCACAATTGGCGTTACTCTACTGGCTTAATGGTATAGGACCTTACACACACACACCTATGCACCGATGTTTTGACCTGGATCTTGTTTCGATGTCCGATGCCCTTGAGAAGATGACGTGACGGAGCTTTATCTTGGTGACTGCATACGTAGTTCCGGAGTAAGTGATGCGATGAAGACGAGCGACGCTAGCGTGTTTCCTGGGGCTGTGGCGTGGTAGAGATATACGACGTTGGCGCGCTCCCTGGGCCTTCTTGTCACTGTTGAGCAACGAGTGGTCACAAGTAGGACGTATGTTACAATCGGAGTGTGTAACGTGTATCTTGCGTTGAGACTGGGCTATTCACCGCTGAGTGGTGTTACCTTGGCTTACAATATGTCTACTGGGGTGCTTACGAGGTGGGGCGTGGTGCAAGATATTAACGTTGGAATGAGACCTTAACCAACGAAAATATGTCTACTGGTGTATTTACTAGGTTGGATGTGGTGCAAAATATTAATGTTGGAATGAGACCTTAACCAACAAAAATATGTCTACTATGGTTACTACTAGGTTGGGCTTGGTACAAAATATTAACGTTGGAATGAGACCTTAACCAACGAAAATATGTCTACTAGTGTATTTACTAGGTTGGATGTGGCGCAAAATATTAATGTTGGAATGAGACCTTAACCAACAAAAATATGTCTACTATGGTTACTACTAGGTTGGGCTTGGTACAAAATATTAACGTTGGAATGAGACCTTAACCAACGAAAATATGTCTACTAGTGTATTTACTAGGTTGGATGTGGTGCAAAATATTAATGTTGGAATGAGACCTTAACCAACAAAAATATGTCTACTATGGTTACTACTAGGTTGGGCTTGGTACAAAATATTAACGTTGGAATGAGACCTTAACCAACGAAAATATGTCTACTGTGGTTACTACTAGGTTGGGCTTGGTACAAAATATTAACGTTGGAATGAGACCTTAACCAACGAAAATATGTCTACTATAAATTTAAGGAGTTCTAACTATGCCAGGTAACACTCACCACTTCCCAGGCACGAGCTGTTGAATGACCACGTCCGACCACTTCAATTGCACGATGACTACTCCGATGTTGAGAATTCTCTACGTCCGTTCACTTTGGCTGCACACTGAATACGTCCGATGCCTTCAACTTCACGCTGAATAAGAGACTGAGTTAATGCCACGACTCGCCTTTTATTGCCTTGCTTGTAGCTGCTTGCCGCACTATGATGTTGAAACCGGTTCTCGCTCTCACTGTGTCGTGTGGTTGTGTATGTATGTGGCGTGATACTCAAACTTGTTTGGCTGTGACTCGTTTGTGTTGCTATGCCAGAATGATCTCGGTAGCAGCTGCCTATGGCGTGATGACGCTAAAACTGGTTTTGTTTTGTCTGCTGTTGCTATGTGCGTATCGGCTCGATAGTGGCGTGATGTTTAAACCTTTTTGTGTTGCTAGGGCAGAGTGATCTCGGTATCAGCTGCCTATGGCGTGATGACGCTAAAACTGGTTTTGTTTTGTCTGCTGTTGCTATGTGCGTATCGGCTCGATAGCGGCGTGATGTTTAAAACCTTTTGTGTTGCTATGCCAGAGTTATCTCGGTATCAGCTGCGTGTGGCGTGCGTGTGTGTGTGTGTGTGTGTGTTGGACTTAATCTTATATGTATTTAATGTATATTTAATATTTAATGAATGTATTTAATAATTAGTCAAATAGATAAGTCACAATAAATTAAAAAGAATTAAAGTTATTTTCTAATTTTAATAAATGTTTATATGTATGGGTGTAATGTATTTATTTATTAATTAAATTTAATTCAAAATAATTTTAAGTAAATAATGTCAATAAATGTTTGTAATGTATTTATAAATGAGAAATAATTTACAATAATTCAAATAATGATTTAAAGTGATTTATGGTTTTACAGGTGTGCATATGTGCAATTAAAGTTTAATGAATGAAAAATATTTCACAATAAATTTAATGTTATAAATACGTTTAATGTTTTAAGCAAATGAATAATAAAGTAATTCAGGCAATAAATTAATGTAGGTTAATAGTTTCAAAAATGTAAGCAATAATATTTCTAGGTTGTAATGAAATTTTAAGTGTAAAATTTAGTCATTACACTCCCCTCTTACTTCCTCGTGAAAGCATAAACACTGACTTGTCCGGCCCTAGTGATGCTCACCTGGTATTTGATACCATCGATTGTTCGGGCAAACCGAACTCTGCCGTTACTTCTTCTTGTTTGTAGGCTTTCTTTAATCTCCCTATTCAGTACTTCTGGAACATACTCCACCCTGTGTTTCTGTGGATTGACGGCTTGGTCGGTTGCCACCAGTTCGCCGATGTTGAGGGTGCTGTCAGTATCGAAGGACAAATAATCGATCCAGTCATCGACCTGATGGGATACTTCCATAGTCGGCGCCTCGGAATTGGCGTCATTGTCCATTTCCCAGGGAGAAAGTAGGACTCCTAAGTCCAGGCAGTCTTCAGTTTCGGACGCGGGAACAGTAGCACCCGTATCTGTCGCATCGGGGATTGCCCGGGGCCTATCCTGGCCAACATGTACGGTGTGGCTGACTAGATCTGGCAGTTGTTTCGATTGTGTGCCACTGTCGCTGTGCACATAGGAGAGTTGTGGAGCGCCGCTGTTGCTGGGGACGTAGTGATAATTTTGCTTTTGAGGTTGGGCGTCGCTGTCGCTGTGGACGAAGAAATTTTGAACGCCGCTGTCACTGTGGACGTTGAGGTGCTGTTGTTGGGCGTCGCTGTCGCTGTGGGCGGAGAACTGTTGCACGCCGCTGTCACTGAGGACATAGAGGTGCTGTTGTTGGGCGTCACTGTCGCTGTGGACAAAGAGATTTTGAACGCCGCTGTCACTGTGGACGTTGGGGTGCTGTTGTTGGGCGTCGCTGTCGCTGTGGGCGGAGAACTGTTGAACGCCGCTGTCACTGTGGACGTTGAGGTGCTGTTGTTGGGCGTCGCTGACGCTGTGGGCGGAGAACTGTTGAACGCCGCTGTCACTGTGGACGTAGAGGTGCTGTTGTTGGGCGTCGCTGTCGCTGTGGACGAAGAGATTTTGAACGCCGCTGTCACTGAGGACGTAGAGATGCTGTTGTTGGGCATCGCTGTCGCTGTGGACGAAGAGATTTTGAACGCCGCTGTCACTGTGGACGTTGAGGTGCTGTTGTTGGGCGTCGCTGTCGCTGTGGGCGGAGAACTGTTGCACGCCGCTGTCACTGTGGACGTTGAGGTGCTGTTGTTGGGCGTCGCTGTCGCTGTGGGCGAAGAAATTTTGAACGCCGCTGTCACTGTGGACGTTGGGGTGCTGTTGTTGGGCGTCGCTGTCGCTGTGGGCGGAGAACTGTTGAACGCCGCTGTCACTGTGGACGTTGAGGTGCTGTTGTTGGGCGTCGCTGTCGCTGTGGGCGGAGAACTGTTGAACGCCGCTGTCACTGAGGACGTAGAGGTGCTGTTGTTGGGCGTCGCTGTCGCTGTGGACGAAGAGATTTTGTTGCTGCGTGCCGCTGTCGCTGTGGGCGTCAGGTTGTAGTGCGTCACTGTCGCTGTGGACGTAGAGTTGTTGTTTTTCCGGGCATAATGAATGTATCACGGCCGCAATCTCCTTTCGCTTATTCTTAGCGGCCGCCAGAGGATACCACTGACCATGCTCCTTGGTAAAATCTCGCTGTGGTTCTTGCAGGAACTTGTCGGCGTTGTGGAGGAGGAATACCCCACAATCGGTGGTGTTATCCTGCTGTGGTACCTTGACGTTATGTGTGGGGCAGTTGCGGTCATCCAGAACAAGATGCGGTTTGAACAGCTCACACCCGAGGTAACGGCGCAAGTGGTTGGCCGCATGCCTGCGGGAAGCGTAAGCCAGTGAATCGAAAATTAAAATTTCAATACCTGTGATCCGTGTGCCTTCTCTCCTTATACGGACAGCTGTAAGGTACCAATGCTGGTCTTCGCAGATTGGGATCATGATTACCTCCTTTTCGGCCCAGGCTACTCTCTTACCCCACTTCTGCACTCGGGCATGCTGCTCTTGCGGTGTCTCTGTCTTCCCACCTCGACTAAGCTCCTCGAAAAAATTGGTGGCGAAGATGTGTGTGCTGGAGTGCTGGTCTTCGGAGCATTGGTGGATTAGCCACTGGAGGTAAAAGTCAACCACGATGTCGTTGAGGTATTGTTTCGGCCGAAGACAGTCGACATCCTCCATCCTCACGCTGATAGCGCCTCGTCCCGGCGGATAGTTCAGCATTACCGTTGACTGTCCCTCTCCATCTTCGTCGTCGCTAATAACGATTACTTCCTCGACCTGGATACGCCCCACCTTGATACCTCCTACCTTCCGTACGTTACTGTCGCACTCTTTTCGTTTGCGGTTTTCAGCTTGCATTTTTTTTTTTCCTTCTTCGCTCGACTCTGCTACTATTATTATTAAAAATGTTAGTTCGTTGTTGTTTTTCTTTTTGTTTGTTTTTTTTTTTTTTTCTTCGCTACAAGTTCACTACGCACTCGCGATGTTACGTCTGGCTCGGTTGGCGCCTACTGATCAACTGACTATGTCGGCGAGCCACAGGCAATGAATAAGTGTGGTCGGTCTCTCTTTGTTCTAGCCTATGAGTACTTGTAGAGTAATCGTTGTCATGAGTATCTCCAGCTCTGGTGCATTTAGGGGGTACGGTCGCCTCTTCTGCACTGTAGAACGGCTTAGTGTCACTGATGTGTGCTGTGCATGTTTGTCCGGAATCCGGTTTGTGAAACTCCACTATGACGGGGGATCTGAATGAGATTATCTTATATGGGCCATTGTACTTCGGAGCCAGCTTAGCCGCGAACTTGTCGATGGCGCTCGATAGGGGGTGCTGCCTTACCCATGCCAGCTGGCCAATCTCAGGGGCCCACTGCCGACGTCGTAAATTATAAAACCTTGCTTGGTCCTGTGCCGCTCGCTCCATACGCCTTCGGACGATCTCATGGACTTCTCGAAGCTTTGCCTCTCTGCCGGTGGGTGTCTGTGGCTCATCACCTGTTCCAAAAGTTAATTGATCGAAAAGATTACCTGGTAGTCTCAATTCACGGCATTGAGTAAGAAATGCTGGGCTGTATCCCGTGGTATCTGATTTTGCCGAGTTGATTGCTAATGAAAGTTCAGGTAGGAGGTCGTCCCAAGTTTGATGGCTGTCTCCGACGAATTGGGCTATCATGGTCTTCAGTGTACGATTCGATCTCTCTGTGGGGTTTTCCTGGGGTTTGTATGGGGCCGTGAATTGCTGCTTGGTACCAATGTCTTTGAGGAATCTTTTGAACTTGTGGCTAGTAAATTGGGTACCGTTGTCGGTGGTCAAAATCTTCGGAGCACCAAATCGAGCAAGTATGCGTTCTCGAAACGCTTTGATGAGACTATCGCTAGTTGCCTTGCGTAGTGGGATAGCTTCGACCCATTTCGAAAATTTGTCCAACAGGACCAGAATCATGGTGTTGCCATGCTTGGAGCGTGGGAGTGGTCCGACAAAATCGGCGCTTACCAGTGACCATGGCTCTTCTGCTATTTGAGACAACATTTTGCCTGCGGGGGCTTGTTGAGAGGCTTTAAATCTCTGACAGGACTCACATTGACGGACGTAGTGGCAAGCATCGCGTGACATACCTGGCCAGTAGTAACGGCTTTCGATCCTAGCGATCGTCTTACGTATCCCAAAGTGACCCGAACTCGGGTGGTCATGGCATTCGTGGAGGACTTGGCTTCGCAAAAATGAGGGCACACATAGCTTCCAGGGTATGCATTCTTCGTCTCCTGCACGCTGTGGGATGTGTCGATAGAGCTGGCCGCCTTCCTCAGCATAGTCAGGAAACTTCTCGGGATTTTTAAGGATTTCGGCTCTTTTCTTCTCTAACCAGCGGCATGTTTGTACTTCGGGCGGGTTCAGCGTGGTTCTACATACCATCTCGAGGGGTTGACGAGAGAGAGCATCGGCAACTACATTTTGCTTACCTTTCCGGTATTGGACGTCAAATTGGTGTTGTTGAAGTTCCAGGGCCCACCTTGCGATCCGGCCCGAGGGACTCTCAATTGAGTTTAGCCATTTTAGAGCGAGATGATCTGTCAGGACCGTAAACTCGTAACCTTCGAGGTAGGGACGCATTTTCCGAATGCCCCAAACAATCGCTAAGCATTCTTTCTCCGTCGCCGAGTAGTTTCTTTCCGCATTATTAAGGCTCCGACTAGCGTAGGCTATTACTTTTTCGGCACCATCCACCTCCTGGGTCAGAACGGCTCCCAACCCGTAATCGCTGGCGTCTGTCTGAAGAGTAAATCTTTTAGAGAAATCCGGGCAGGCTAATATTGGTGCTTTCGTAAGCCGGTCCTTAAGGGTATCGAAGGCTTCTTGCTGCTCGTGGTTCCATTTCCAGTGGCGTCCTTTCTTTAACAGGCTTGTCAGTGGTTGCACGATGGATGAAAACTCCGGCACAAATCGACGATACCAAGACGCGATTCCTAGGCAGCGTCGTAGCTCTCGGACATTGTTGGGTGGTAGTAAGGTTTCGATGGCTGCCACCTTATCCGGGTCGGTTTTAATCCCTTGGTCGCTGACGACATGCCCCAAGTATTTTATCTCATTTTTGAAAAACTCACATTTAGCCGGGTTAATTTTAAGATTCGCTGCTCGAAGTCTTTCGAACACTTTCGATAAGTTGTCCAGGTGCTCCTTCTTTGTCTTACCAGTCACGACAATATCATCAAGATATGCGAAGGCAAATGGCTCCATCTCAGGTCCAATCACTTCATCCAGGGCTCGTTGAAAAGTGGCGGGTGCCGAGTGCAAACCGAAAGGCATAACCTTCCACTGGAAGAGTCCACGTCCCGGAACCGTAAATGCCGTGTATTCCTTGCTATCTTCCGCCATTGGTATCTGCCAATACCCATTCTTAAGATCCAGGCTACTAATGTAGTTGGCTTCTCTTAGCCGATCAAGAATATGTTGAATCCGCGGCAACGGATAGGCGTCCGGTATTGATCGGGAATTCAGTTGTCGAAAGTCCACACAAAGTCTCCAGGTGCCATTTTTCTTCTTTGCCAACACAATTGGGGCGCTGTGTGGACTATGGGATGGTTCAATGAGGTCCTTTTGTAATAGCTCGTCTATTTCTTTGTTTATTACCTCCTGCATAGCCGGGTTTCTAGGAAAGTACCTTTGCTTCATCGGCCGGCTGTCTGTAACCACCAGCTTGTGTTCGGCTATAGGGGAGACTCCTTGGAGTGATTCAAACTTCTTCAGCTCTTGTTGAAGGAATAACTCGATGTCCTCTGGGGTGGTTGGTTGTTCTTCTGGGGTGATTATTCCTATCCTTGATTCCGTGTTATTCTCTAGTAGTTTATCTAGGCTGAGTTGAACGGTCTGCCCTCCACAGGTGATGGTTGTTCCGACGGCAGCTAAGAAATCCAGTCCTAAGAGTATGTCGTCCGTGACTTCCGGGAGGATGAGGAAACTTACTCTACACCTTGCGGTGCCCAGTTTAACGTTTAGCGTCAGCGACTCACTTACCTTTCTGCGTGAGCCGTCGGCAAGAATAATGTTTTTGTTGATCGTTTCAACGTTGTGTCGGGTTTTCAATTCAATGGCCAGTTTAGTGTTTAGGAAGCTGCAAGTAGCTCCCGTATCTATGACAGCATCGAAACACGTCGCATCTAGAGTCACAGTGGCGATGATTCGGTTCTGATCCTGTCTTAGTAGTCGAGGGCTTAAGGAGGTATTCTTTGTTCTGGCTGCGTGCATCCTCCTTATTGACGCAGGCCCGTGGCGTTTCCCGAACTTCGTCGTCTACAGCACTCAATGGTTCGGGGTCCACGCTGTCCACATTCCCAGCAAAAGAAGATCCGGGGGTTTCGACACGCTGCATGAAAGTGGCCATCTTGACCGCATCGTCTGCATGCAGTTCTGGGGTTCAGCCGTTCATTATTTTCTTGTGTAACAAGCATGTGACGCTCATCTCTCGGGTGTGGCCATACCGTGCGTTCGGAATTTTTCTCACCTCTAATGCTGTCGTATTCATCAGCCAGGGCTATCAATTCTCCTAGGTGCTCGAAGTCTTTACGTTTTATATAGAGCTGGTACTCACTGCGGCAATTCCGGAAGATTCTTTCCAGCTGCTGGGTAGGCGTATAATTGGAATGGCGCATCATGTTCTGTATATCCAGCACGTAGTCCTTAAAGACCTCTCGCGGCCTTTGATGGCGTCCACGGATTTCGTCTTCGAGCTTTTCAAAAAAGCGTGCCGGTAGAAAGAAGGTGAGAAAATCTTTCTTGAATTGGAACCAATTCTGCCAGGGCACGTTGTTGTTCCTTAGCCAGACTAGAGCTCGGTCTGTTAAAAGCTCAGGCATCGTTCTTGGGAGGAAATCTGCGTTTAACCCGTACACCTTCGTCAGTTCCTCGACCCTCTCGATAAAAGTCAGTGGATCGCTGCATCCGTTGAATTTAATAGGCCACTTGCGAACTTTATCGATTACGGTGGCATAGTTACCTCCGCTTTGCACTGGGGCTGCCTCGTGGTAGTATTCCGGTGATGCCTCCGTAAGCTGCGATATGGTGTGTCCTGTTTGAAATTGCGTTGGCACCACTAATGGTTTCGGAGACGGGGCTTTGGTATGTCTTCGTTCCAGTTCTTCCAGTCTTAACGTGATGGATGGATCTTCTTGTTCGGTAGCAAAGTTCGCGAACCTTTTGCGAAGATCTTCAACAGTTCCTGCATCATCGAAGTCGAATTCACGTGCGTAAGCCGTAAGATCTTCTTTACGCAGTGAATATATCCATGTAGTCCTTACCATCTTGATATCTTTGTAACTCTCTTTTGTGTTTGTTTGAATTGCGTTTTCTTATTTGTTTGATTTGTATCTGTTTTCTGCGTCAGGGTCCCTGCTCGGGCGCCACTGTAACGAACTTCCGTTTTTCCGGATTTTACAGCTGGGGTATACTCGCCGGTGTCCAGCGTTCGTGACAGAAAATTTGTAATTAAAGACCCTTTCGCTTTGTTTTCTTTAATATTTCTTCAGTTTATTCGCAATTCACAATTGGCGTTACTCTACTGGCTTAATGGTATAGGACCTTACACACACACACCTATGCACCGATGTTTTGACCTGGATCTTGTTTCGATGTCCGATGCCCTTGAGAAGATGACGTGACGGAGCTTTATCTTGGTGACTGCATACGTAGTTCCGGAGTAAGTGATGCGATGAAGACGAGCGACGCTAGCGTGTTTCCTGGGGCTGTGGCGTGGTAGAGATATACGACGTTGGCGCGCTCCCTGGGCCTTCTTGTCACTGTTGAGCAGCGAGTGGTCACAAGTAGGACGTATGTTACAATCGGAGTGTGTAACGTGTATCTTGCGTTGAGACTGGGCTATTCACCGCTGAGTGGTGTTACCTTGGCTTACAATATGTCTACTGGGGTGCTTACGAGGTGGGGCGTGGTGCAAGATATTAACGTTGGAATGAGACCTTAACCAACGAAAATATGTCTACTGGTGTATTTACTAGGTTGGATGTGGTGCAAAATATTAATGTTGGAATGAGACCTTAACCAACAAAAATATGTCTACTATGGTTACTACTAGGTTGGGCTTGGTACAAAATATTAACGTTGGAATGAGACCTTAACCAACGAAAATATGTCTACTAGTGTATTTACTAGGTTGGATGTGGCGCAAAATATTAATGTTGGAATGAGACCTTAACCAACAAAAATATGTCTACTATGGTTACTACTAGGTTGGGCTTGGTACAAAATATTAACGTTGGAATGAGACCTTAACCAACGAAAATATGTCTACTAGTGTATTTACTAGGTTGGATGTGGTGCAAAATATTAATGTTGGAATGAGACCTTAACCAACAAAAATATGTCTACTATGGTTACTACTAGGTTGGGCTTGGTACAAAATATTAACGTTGGAATGAGACCTTAACCAACGAAAATATGTCTACTGTGGTTACTACTAGGTTGGGCTTGGTACAAAATATTAACGTTGGAATGAGACCTTAACCAACGAAAATATGTCTACTATAAATTTAAGGAGTTCTAACTATGCCAGGTAACACTCACCACTTCCCAGGCACGAGCTGTTGAATGACCACGTCCGACCACTTCAATTGCACGATGACTACTCCGATGTTGAGAATTCTCTACGTCCGTTCACTTTGGCTGCACACTGAATACGTCCGATGCCTTCAACTTCACGCTGAATAAGAGACTGAGTTAATGCCACGACTCGCCTTTTATTGCCTTGCTTGTAGCTGCTTGCCGCACTATGATGTTGAAACCGGTTCTCGCTCTCACTGTGTCGTGTGGTTGTGTATGTATGTGGCGTGATACTCAAACTTGTTTGGCTGTGACTCGTTTGTGTTGCTATGCCAGAATGATCTCGGTAGCAGCTGCCTATGGCGTGATGACGCTAAAACTGGTTTTGTTTTGTCTGCTGTTGCTATGTGCGTATCGGCTCGATAGTGGCGTGATGTTTAAACCTTTTTGTGTTGCTAGGGCAGAGTGATCTCGGTATCAGCTGCCTATGGCGTGATGACGCTAAAACTGGTTTTGTTTTGTCTGGTGTTGCTATGTGCGTATCGGCTCGATAGCGGCGTGATGTTTAAAACCTTTTGTGTTGCTATGCCAGAGTTATCTCGGTATCAGCTGCGTGTGGCGTGCGTGTGTGTGTGTGTGTGTGTGTTGGACTTAATCTTATATGTATTTAATGTATATTTAATATTTAATGAATGTATTTAATAATTAGTCAAATAGATAAGTCACAATAAATTAAAAAGAATTAAAGTTATTTTCTAATTTTAATAAATGTTTATATGTATGGGTGTAATGTATTTATTTATTAATTAAATTTAATTCAAAATAATTTTAAGTAAATAATGTCAATAAATGTTTGTAATGTATTTATAAATGAGAAATAATTTACAATAATTCAAATAATGATTTAAAGTGATTTATGGTTTTACAGGTGTGCATATGTGCAATTAAAGTTTAATGAATGAAAAATATTTCACAATAAATTTAATGTTATAAATACGTTTAATGTTTTAAGCAAATGAATAATAAAGTAATTCAGGCAATAAATTAATGTAGGTTAATAGTTTCAAAAATGTAAGCAATAATATTTCTAGGTTGTAATGAAATTTTAAGTGTAAAATTTAGTCATTACAAAGCCTAAGTTGCATCAAAATATAGGTTACCAAATTTGTTTGTTTGTTTACTCAAAAAACTCAATTAAGTGCCATGAATTCAAAAAACCGTTCAAGCGAAATGTGCCTGTATGCGTTTCGCTAATTACACTTGCTCGAATTGTGACTCCGGTGAAGATTTGGAAAGATTCCATACCAGTATGCAATGTTGATTTTTCATGCCATTTTCAACACATTTTTTTATCTACACAGCTACTGGGTGGAAATTAAAATCATTTTTAAGATAAAGCTCAAGAACATTTTGGAAATTTTTAATGCAAATTTGTTGATAAACCGCTGATGAACAAATTTGCATTAAAAATATCCAAAATGTTCTTGAGCTTTATCTTAAAAATGAAAACTCCCTTTTGCGATTCCGCGTGAAGAATTATTCATGATAGGGCTGAATAAATTCAAACAACTTTTATAAATTAGATGTTGCTAATTGAATTTTTCTACATTTTCTGCAATTTTTCAAGGGGTGGCAACCTGCAATGCAGAATTTTAATGCGGAGATTTTAGATAGTTTTGAAAATTTCCTGTATAATTTTTATTTTTGGAGAATTGAAATAACATTTAGCTCAGGATTGTGGCTATTTAATTGTTTTATTTGTATTCGGAAAAATAAAAATGTTTTTTACTATCAAGGGAAAATTAAAAATTTTCAGCATTGTAAAGCCTGAAGTACAATAGAGCGAGAGTGCGATGCGAGAATGTGATGCGATTGTATAACGAAATCTCGCACGCATTGTCCTTGCATATTATGTACGATGAAAAACGCCAGTTTTGAAGGCACCAGAGTTGAGTCGGATAAAAATAAAATTTTGCTAATAGTAAATAATAAGTTAATAAATAACAAATTTCGAAGAAGAGAAGAAATTAACGAAGAAAGCGTCAAAAAATTGTTTTTCAATAGAATTTTTATGACAGTTGGTCATCGCATGCGTCGTTTTTAAAATTTTTAAAAATGCCTCTCTTATGAAAATCCTCCGACAGCTCGTGCGAGATTTTTACGTTGTCGTCGCAACGCATTCTCGTTCTATTGTACTTCAGGCTTGAAACGAACTAGATTCTTGAGAAGATCGTTAAAAAAATTTAATAAATTTTTGTAAAATTTTTAAAGATTTTTTTATTCATCGTTTTTAAAATTGGTGGCAACAAGGATAATTATTCATCTCTACCACCATCTTTAAACAAAACAAATGAAATTTCAAGAATTCCTGTTAAAGCTCCACCTTTATGGCTCTCCGATCCTACGGTTTGGTTCAAGCAAATGGTGTCGCAGTCTTACATGGAAGGAGTAACTCAGGATGCAACGAGATCTCATACTCTAGTGGCATCGATGGAGAGTAGTGTACTTGCCAAAATAAACGATATTATAATAAATCTGCCAGCTAGCGACATGCATGAAACGCTGAAAACAAGACTTATTTCCTCCTTTAAGTATGCGGACGAAAAACGACTGCGCAAGCTGCTAAACAATGTCGAGCTCTGGTATAGAAAAACTTCAGAAATGCTAATGGAGATGCGAACTTTAGCTCAAGGTAAAGTATCTGACCATCTTATGAAGCACCTCTGGATGCAACGTCTTTCTTCACAAATAAAAGCGATTTTGGCTGTCAGTGAAGATTCCTTGAAAAAACTGGAAGCAATGTCAGACAAGATTGGAGATACCGCAGTCAGGTCAGATAGAGGCAATGTCGACATCCTTGCATAAACGTGAACCATTCGACAACCTTGAGCGAAAGTTTGAGGGGCTTTTAACGCAAATGGAGGCTTTCGATCTCAACGATCTGCTTCGAAAAGGGATAAACCTCTTTGCTGGTATCATTTGAAGTTTCGGGAACGGACTACAAAAATGTGTAGCACCTTGCAATTTTGCTCGTCAATCAAACATGTCGGAAAACTAAGTGTAGCCCCATCTTTGGCGACGGATGAGGGCGACCAGGAAGTTTGTCGCCTGTTTGTTCGCGATTCAAAAACGAAAATCAGGTGTTTAGTTAACTCGAGTGCAGATTTGACTGTGTATTAGGGTGTCCTAAAAATATAGTAACGTATAGTCCAGCTGCTGGTCCACTCAAATCACCAGCATACGTGACTTTTTGTCAGTTGGCCGTTTTTCAGTGCATCGTTCCCACGCAAGCGTCAAATGTTTAGTTGACACTTTTCGTGAGAACAATGCAGCTGCAGTATTTAATAAGAACATTATGTATCATGTATGTTTAAGTTAGCTATAAGAACATTATGTATCATGTATGTTTAAGTTAGCTATAAGATGTTTTGAAAAATAAAGTTAGTTTGAGAACGACTCCCAAATTAAACGGTTTGTTTAATTCGTTTAATGTAACTGGCGACGAGGAAAACTTAAGATTTTTGCTTAAAGTTCAAGAGCAACTTAAGCAAAGTCGAAAAAAAAAACAAAACGAAGTGAAAGTTTTTAAAATTTAAAGTTCAAGACTAACTTAAGCAAAGTTGAAAAAACAAAACGAAGTGGAAGTTTTTAAAAATTTAAAGTACAAGAGTAACTTAAGCAGAGTCGAAAAAACAAAACGAAGTGAAAGTTTTTAAAATTTAAAGTTCAAGACTAACTTAAACAAAGTTGCAAAAACAAAACGAAGTGGAAGTTTTTAAAAATTTAAAGTACAAGAGTAACTTAAGCAGAGTCAAAAAAACAAAACGAAGTGAAAGTTTTTAAAAAATTTAAAGTACAAGAGTAACTTAAGCAAAGTCGAAAAAAAAACAAAACGAAGTGAAAGTTTTTTAAATTTAAAGTACAAGACTAACTTAAGCAAAGTCGAAAAAACAAAACGAAGTGAAAGTTTTTAAAATTTAAAGAACAAGAGTGACTTAAACAAATTATAATAGAAAAAAAAAAAAGGAAAAATTTTTTTCAAAGATAGTTGAACAAATAACTTCAATAAAAAATTATAAAACGAAGGAATTAAAACTCTAGCTAAGAGATAATTAAACAAATAACTTAATAAAATTGTAAAACGGAGAACTGAAAGCCTAATAAAATAAAATAAAAAAAAAAAAAAAAAAACCAACACATGCAAATTATAACAGCAAAGTTGAGCAAAGGAAGGAAGCAAGGTTGAGTAAAGAACCAAACTGATCAGCAGAACGAGAAGCAGGAAAATAAAGAAAACATCTTTATCCTGAAGCTTGTAACTAGTATTTAAAATAAAATATTTTTGTATTTTTCATGTTATAGTTCTCTTAAACTGTTTTATATAAATAATACACAATAATATCAGTTTGATATAAATACAATTTTTAAGCGGAAATTTTCTTTTGAAAAAAAAAAAAAAAAAAATGGATTCAAATACAATAAATATGTTTAACATAGCATTAAACTGCATAAAAAATATACGTGATTTTGACGGGACAGACCCAACCCAACTTACGGACTTTATTTTCCAAATGGAAGTCCTTTTACCGACGCTGGTTGATTTCGATGCAAACAATAAAAAGATTCTATTTAATTACATGAAAAACAAATGCATCGGACGGACAAGACAGGCCATACACAGGCATGGACCTGTGGAAGATTGGCCGCAGTTGAAAAGTATTTTAATTAATCAATTTGGTGAAAAGACCAACAGTAACGAACTAATGGACAGGCTTAAAACAACGAGACTTAATGGTACTATCGAAAGCTACTATTTTAAAATAAATGAGATAGTAAACAGGTTGGTAAACCGCCAATCAACCCACCAAGACGGACTGTACGATATTACAGAAATAAATAGGATCGCCTTAAAAGTATTTAGGGATCACTTACCGGAACCGACGAAAACTATGATTTTCGCCAGGAACCCGGGATCTTTAGAAGACGCGTTCAAAATAATTTTGGAAGCACGCCATCAATCGTACACGTTATTTGGACCAGTAGTTAAAAGTTATAATAGTTATAGTAGAAATAACTTTAGTGACAATTTTAGGAACAATAAAAAAAATACTATTAATCAGAATGATTACTACAAGAACGACAATCACACCTCAAACAGTGGGGGCTATAATAACAATACATTGAATAATAACAGGGGAAACAATTTTAACGGACACTCTAGAAATAACATGAACAGAAATACTAGGTCGAACGATAACCCCAACCATGCTTATAATTCAAATACACCTCATTTAGCTAATGCAAGCCCAAATAATGGACACTATAACCATAACTTAGCATATAACGGTACACCTTTCCAACAGGGAAACCAAAGAAACATATCGGACCGTACGAGATTTACAAACCAGAAGAATACATTGAACCGTACGGGATTCTCAAACCAAACTAGACAATCAAACCGAAATGGTGATGTAGTACCAATGGACATTTCAAATTTTCAGTTAAGCAGGGAAGAAAATTACCCTATATAAAAATCAGCAATCATATTCGAACACTGTACTTTTTAATTGATACCGGAGCAGAGTTCAGTATCATTAATAAGAATGTCTGTCAACCGAAGTGGAAACATAAAATAACAGCTTCAATCACTGCATTAGGGAACACACACCAAATAGAGTATGTTTGTAAATTTCCAATTTTTAAAGAATTCAATTTGGATAAATATAACTGCGAGTTTGTAGAGTGGAATTTTAGTAAATACTATGATGGACTAATTGGGAACAATATCCTTCAGGACCTTAATTGTGTAATAGACTACCCTAACAGACAACTTATAACCAGTAACTCCTGCATAACACTATATTTTTCCCAAGAAGAAGAAATGTATGACCAAATATCTTATAAAGAAAACACCATAGAAATTATAAATAATAATGTAAAAAACCATAATGTTGAAGACTTAATTCGAACAGACCATCTTAACGAGCATGAGGAAAATGTTTTAAAAACTTTAATTAAAAGACATAGAAGAATATTTTATAATGGTACTGAAAATTTAACTTTTACAAACGAAACAAAGCACAAAATCATAACAAAGAACGATTTACCAATCTACTCTAAATTGTATAGGTATCCAGAAATTCATAAGGAAGAAGTAAACAAACAAATAGATGAAATGTTAGCACAGAACATTATTAGAGAATCAAATAGCCCATACAATAGCCCTATTTGGATAGTTCCAAAAAAATCTGATACTTCCAATAAACAGAATTGGAGAATTGTTATCGATTATAGAAAATTAAACAGCATAACAATTGAAGATCGGTTTCCAATACCAAATATAGACGATATATTTGACAAATTGGGTAGATGCCAATATTTCTCCACGCTGGATTTGGTAAAAGGCTACCACCAGATTGAAATGCATCCCGATGACGTTCATAAGACAGCTTTTTCAACAAACAATGGGCACTACGAGTTTCTTCGTATGCCATTCGGGTTACGAAACGCGCCAGCCACATTTCAAAGGCTGATGAATAATGTCTTAAAAGAACATTTAAACAAAATCTGTATCGTTTATTTAGATGATATTCTGATTTTTTCTACCAGTTTAGAAGAACATTTAGAATCATTAAATAAAGTATTGAACTCTTTAAACAGCGCTAACCTCAAAATTCAATTAGAAAAATGTACGTTTCTGGCCAAAGAAACGGAGTTTTTAGGTCATGTCATAACCTCAGATGGAATCAAAACTAATCCAAAAAAAGTGGAGGCGATTGACAGAATACGACTACCAAGAACTCAGAAGGAAATAAAATCCTTCCTGGGAATAACGGGTTATTATAGACGATTTATTAAAGATTACTCTAAAATTGCCCATCACCTTGTCAAATTTTTGAAGAAAAAAGCTAAAATAAATACAAAGGATCAAGATTACATTAACTCCTTTGAAAAATTGAAGAAATTGATTAAAGCAGACCCTATACTTATTCACCCCGATTTTACTAAAACGTTCACGCTTATCACTGATGCAAGTAATTTTGCATTAGGAGCAGTTCTCATGCAGGGTAATAAAGCAGTATGCTATGCAAGTCGCTCACTTAATGGTCACGAAAAGAATTATAGTACCATAGAGAAAGAACTCTTGGCTATAGTTTGGGCAACGAAATACTTCCGGCCATATCTATTCGGCCGTAAGTTTACAATCAAGACAGATCATCGCCCACTTGTATGGTTAAATAATTTAAAGGAGCCCAATTCTAAGTTGCAGCGGTGGAAAATTAAGCTTAAAGAATTTGACTTTAATATAGAATGTATAAAAGGTAAAGAAAATGTAATAGCAGACGGTTTGAGCAGAATTGCTTACGAAGAATCAGAAACCCAAGACGTATTAATAAATTTAAATGAATTATTCGAAGAGGATATTGAAACTGTGCACAGTGCAGAGACTGACAGTACTTATTTTATTCCAATTACAGAAAAGCCCATTAATCTCTTCAAAAATCAGTTAATACTTGAGGACTCACTTATTGAGTCATGTCGTTCAAAGATATTGTTTAAAAAGAAAATAAGGCACACCCTAAGAATAAAACCACAAAGTGACATTTTAAAATTAATGCGAGAAAATATACCAGAAAAAGGTTTGATAGTAGTATTTTGCTCTAGCGACAAACTTTATCTTAAGTTCCAAGATTTTTATATAAAATATTTTGCAAATAACAAAAATCTCAAGGTTCTGAAATCTAATCAAATGGTTGAAGACATAACTGACAGGGACAAACTACTTAATATTATAGAAAATGAACATTTAAGAAATAACCACAGGGGTA
This sequence comes from Dichetophora obliterata, assembly GCA_963920525.1. NCBI lineage: Eukaryota > Metazoa > Arthropoda > Insecta > Diptera > Sciomyzidae > Dichetophora > Dichetophora obliterata. Next base: position 53,319,316 of record OY986437.1, read on the forward strand.
TAAACGAAGTATTCTCGGAAATGAAAACATACTGTTATTTCCCGAATATGCAAAAAGAAATTCAAAAATATATTAATAATTGCGAAATGTGCAATTTGGCAAAATTTGACAGAAGTCCAATTAAGCACAACTTTAATGTTACAGAAACTCCAGAAAAGCATAATGACATAGTTCATTTCGATATTTGGTTCCCTAAAAGAAATATTATGTATCTTACGAGTATAGACAAATTAACTAAATATGCAACTGCATATCATTTAAAGGATAGAACATGGCTTTCAATAATAGAGGGAATAAAAACTAGGATTCAGTACTTAGGGAAACCAAAACTTCTTATAACAGATAACGAACTGGATACAGCTTCAATAAAACAATTTCTTAGAGAAAACGATATTGACATTCACATCACTACACCATATTTAAAAACTGGTAACGCAGACGTAGAAAGACTGCACGAAACACTTAACGAACATGTTCGACTTTTTAATGCAGATTTGAATAATGCTGACGATATCCATGAACAAGTATTTAAGGCAGTAACTTTTTACAATAACTCAATTCATTCAACGACAAGAATGAAACCTATAAATTTTTTAAATAACGTTATTTCGGAAAACGAACTTAGACAAATTTCAAAAACAATCCACGAAAATAAAACAAAAAAAATTAATAAAATTAATAACAATACAAATAGAACCAATATAAATTTTGAAAATAGGTTTGCTAAAAACAATAAAATTGGCAAGTCGAATCCAAAATACAAGAGAATTTCTAACTACAGATTTGAGGATAATTATATAAAATCCAATCAGAACAAATTCAAAAAAATATACAAAACACAGGTTAGAAGAAAAAATAAATTCCAAAACATTGATTGAACGCCAAAGTTTCCAAAACAATTAAAATACATTTAGAGTATTCTAAGTTGAACCAATAGTGGAAGATATTCTCAAATTTAGTTTTTAAACGGAATTTTAAATTTCAGGAAAAATGATGATTCCAATGGAAATCCTCTTCCTAACACAAATAATGGCTGCTATTGCACTTCTCCAGACAAATATTATCCAAACCGAAACAGGCTATGCGGAAATCCAGATAAAAAATGTGGAAATAGTAAACGCAACCAATATAGTTTTACATATTATTAATCCAAATGAAATTTATGACATTGTTGACCAAATTCAGAAGAATCTAGCTCATCTAGATGTTGACAATAAAGACCTGTTAGAAATAGAAATCAAAATAATTAAATCTAAAGTTATGTCAATAATTCCTAATGTTAATTTGAGGAAAAAAAGGGGACTCATAAACGTTGCAGGAACTTTTTACAAATGGCTTTTCGGCCTCATGGACGATGATGACAGACAAGAAATTTTAGAACATTTAAAAATAACCGAAGAGAATAGCCACAATGCCATAACAACGATCAATAAACAAATCTGTATCAATAAACACTTTAATGAAACGATTACTATTTTGAAAAAAGCCATCGAACAAGACAGGATTAAAGTAAAAGACGTTTTAAGCGAGGTGAAACAACGACATAACGAAATTGCTAGGAGACTTCTATACACTGACCAAATGCTAAAATTAAAATTCATTGAAGATAAGATTAACCATATTCAGGATAACATTGCATCTGCCAAACACGGTTTAGTACATCCGGGAATCCTTACACCACAAGAAATCGAAAATTATAAAATAGATTTTTACAAACTGAAACTCATTAGACTAGGACTGATGACTTACAAAGACAATGCACTTATACTAGCACTAAAAATTCACCGAAACTACATCTCGACAGACTTAAAACTAATTACTCCATTACCTAATAGAAATTTTTTAGAAATCGATGAAACAAACGAATATATTGTCACAATAAACAATAAAATGTTCACTTACAAAGAAAATGCGATACTGAGAGAACTTAAACAAAGTACAAATTGTATCTGTCAAAATAGCCGTAAATTAAGATGGAATAACAAAACAACTATTGAGGAATTGGATAGTGAAACATTGTTAGTAAAGAATGCAATAAATATAAGATTAAAGCAAAATTGTGATGACAGAAAGATTGTAATAAATAAACATTATCTTATAAATTTTTCAAATTGTACCATTGAAATGAATAATAATACATTCCAAAATTGGAAAAATATTGAACATGAAAAATATTTTTACCCTAATAATGATCTTAATGCTACATTCGAAAAACAAATAACATTTGAAGATATTAAAATTAATCAAGTTGAAAATATTAAGCTTATAAAAGAATTAAAATATCATAAAAATATATCTTATGGGTTTAATATAATATTATTATTAATTGTGATAGCTATTATTTTAATATTATACTTTTATATAAATAAATGTAAGAAACAGAAAAATGAAGTAAATATAGACTTAAATGTAATTCCTAGTTCAACAGGGACTGTTGAATCTGGGGTTGGTGGAGTAACGTATAGTCCAGCTGCTGGTCCACTCAAATGACCAGCATACGTGACTTTTTGTCAGTTGGCCGTTTTTCAGTGCATCGTTCCCACGCAAGCGTCAAATGTTTAGTTGACACTTTTCGTGAGAACAATGCAGCTGCAGTATTTAATAAGAACATTATGTATCATGTATGTTTAAGTTAGCTCTAAGAACATTATGTATCATGTATGTTTAAGTTAGCTATAAGATGTTTTGAAAAATAAAGTTAGTTTGAGAACGACTCCCAAATTAAACGGTTTGTTTAATTCGTTTAATGTAACTATATATATATATTTTTTTTGACAGATAATGGCTCTAAATTCAATTTACCAGCAAAACTGATTTTTCCCCATACAAATCGTATGGGAAAATTAGAAAATGAATTCGCGACCTCTAAACCTTTACCATTTGAGATGCGCTTCACAGAGGGTGTTTCTTAGGTCAAATGCAAGTGGAACAGCCGCGGACATCAAACACGATTTTTTTTAGGGACAGCCTACTGTATATCCTGCATCATCATGCTGTATGAAACTAACTCCCGATTCCCTTGCATTGTACGTTCCAAATCAAACAAAAATAAAGACGTACGGCACTAAAACATTACAGGTGGCTCTTGGACTTAAGCGGAAATTTCAATGGAAATTCGTAGATGCTGAGGTAACAAAACCAATAATTGACTATGATTTTTTAGGTCACTTTGGTGTGCACATTGATGTCAAGAACAACTGTTTAATCGATCCATCGACAAATTTGCGCTGTAAAGGAATTGGCGTAAGTTAAGAAGACTTTTTGAGTCAGTAGCAGCTGTTTCTGAATTCTCATCATTGGTCAGAGAATTTAAAGACTTGACAAAAATAAACTTTCGTTCCGAGGTAAAACATTCCGTTGAGCACTTTATTGAAACCACAAAATTCCCAACCGTTTGTTGCAAGCCGCGCCGTCTGTGTCCAGAGACGCTTAAAGCTTAGTATGCTGTAGGAACGAAAAATTTTAGGGATTTATTTCTACACGCGAAATTTTGGTGTAGACTCAACACTAACACATATTTATCATAGCGTGTTTGTTGAATGTGTTGAACATTATTGTTAAATGTAAAATTTTCACGCCAATTAAATGTACAGACATATAAAAGACAGCAAAATTTTGACATTTTAACTCTCCAATCATGGTTGTAAACTTGGCTGCATTGAATAATTTTTCACTTCAACAGCGTTCTAACCAACGAAAAAAAATTTCGCTATCTTTTCGCTGTCAAAAACGCAATGCATTTCTTACGGAAGATTTATTTTTGCTTCCACAGCATACTAAGCTTAAAGTAGTAAAGAAAAGAGTTTCAAACAATGTTGCAATCAGGAACATGTCGGCCATCAAACAGCAGCTAGGCCAGGTCACTAGATAAGGTACCTAACAGGGACCGAAAATAACTGTTATATTACAATTTTCCGATGAAAAAGGCATAACGAAAAAGTGGCCGGAGGACTTTTTTAAATAAACCGTTATTATCGTAATGGCAGCAACTTCGCGAATATTAAATGCCTTTTAAATTTTTGGCTGTTACTATAAAAATTAATATGAACTGTTATTTTTTGCCTTTTATTTTTTCGGGCAAAAATAGCTGTTACTTTTGAATTCTATTTTTTAAGTCAAAAATAACAGTTATTTTGTGCCTTTTATTTTTTTGGTCAAAAATATCAGGCGATTTGTATTTTTTCAAATGCCGAATAAAAAACTTTAAAAACAACAAAGTTTTATAGCTCAAAATGTGCGCGCTGATGAGACGATAAAAATTGCATAAAACTTTTTTGCCGTTCAAGTGGCCTTAAAAAAAAATTCAAATTGCCTGATATTTTTGACCGAAAAAATAAAAGGCACAAAATAACTGTTATTTTTGACCTAAAAAATAAAAGTCAAAAGTAACAGCTATTTTTGCCGAAAAAATAAAAGGCATTAAATAACTAGTATTTTTGTCGGAAAAAATAAAAGTCAAATGATAATTGTTAATATCCGAGTTTTTTGATAAAAACCATAACCGGTACGGTCCCTGGTACCTAAAGCCAATGGTGAGTGGCGACCCTGTGGCAATTACCGCAGTTTGAATTCCAGAACGATTCCTGACAGGTATGCAGGGCTCTGTCACGTAACTTTTAAAACGACTATCGTTTGAACGATACTATCCAACTATTCAACTACTATCGCGCCAAGCAATCGTTTCGACGATATCATTTGACAGTTGTTTGTCATACATGAAGCTAGCAAAATGATATCGTTTAGACGATACATAAACTTAAAGGTAACGTGACGATAAAGTATCGTTGTCCCGATATCATCAAACGATTCTCGTCATACGTGATGAGAGCGAGCCCTGTTCTACATATCGACGACTTTGGGTTCCTTCTTGCCGAAAAGAGCATTTTCAATAAGGTGGACATGGTAAAGGCATATCATCACATTCCAGGAGCTAAGGAGGATGTAAAGAAGACGATTACGACACCAATTGGTAATTTTGAATTTCCTCAAATGACTTTTGGTCTGTGGAATGCCGCGCAGACATTTCAACGGTTTATGCGTGAGGTACTCCTATTTGAGAGACTACGAAAATTCGGTCTTACTATTAATCTGTCAAAATGTCTGTTTGTTATATCAGAAGAAGAATTTTTTGGGTACCACACGTTGCATCCAATGGTTTGAGACCATTGCCCAGCCGCGTAGATGTTATCATTATTTATTAGCTTCCAAAAACTGTCAAGAATTAAAAGTACTTTCTGGGAATGGTAAATTCCCACCGAAGATTTATATCAGGAGCAGTCAAATCGCAAGCTTTACATCACAAACTTTGTCAAGGGAATCGCAAGAATGAACTCCGTCAACGAAAGAAGCTTTCCAGCAATGCAATGATCAATTAGCAAATGCAGCACTTCTCTGCTATCCTAAGGACAATGCTCTAATATCATTGTGTCCATGCCTCCGATTACACACTGCTACAATTTTCAATTTTTTTTTTTCACACTTGATGAAGACCATATATACGTGAAACTAGAGACCTTATGTAGTAAAACTGCGTTCTCAGTTTATCGCCATCACGTCAGGATTTTTTTTAAAAGGACTTTAAAGTTTCAAAGGATACACCACTTTCAAAAAATTAAATCAAATATTTCCACGAACCATATGATAACGATATGGGTATCAAATGAAAGGTAAGAATCTCAGCAATGCACACTAATAACAGATTTTAATGGATCTGGACCAAAAATTTCAAAAATGTTCTTTTGAAAATTTTAAAGCTTAATATCCTTAATATCCTTTAAATAATTTTCCCTGAAAAAAATGTATGTTGAAGAAGAACATATTCTGTAAATTATATGTAAATTTTATTATTCTAGCTTTACTAGTTTAGTAGAAAAGAAAAAATTATTAATCCTGTTTCAAAAAATTGTATGTATATAAAAAAACTAAATAAAAATTAATTAAAATGTAAACGTTGACTTTGCCGCTTATGCTGATCATCTGTGTCACGACATATTGTCCAACAATGCACTTTTTCCTCTAAATCGATTTTCAATCGTCGCGATTTCTTGATGAAAGCGCTCACCATGCTCATCACTGAAAGCTCCCAAATTGTCGGGAAAAAAGTCAAGATGGTTGTCTAGAAAATGAATCTTAAGCGACATATTCACACCCATTTCACCAAAGTTTTGTACTAAATTCCTGACTATATCTGCATAATTATCCGATTTATTGTTACCTAAGAAATTTGTTGTTATTTCTTCCAAGCTAGACCATGCATTTTTTTCAACAGAAGATAGCAATTCTGGAAACTCATTGTCCTTCAACAATTTATTTAATTTAAACTGAAAGTATATTAGCTGAATTTTATGTTTTACATTTTAACTTTATAATATACCAGCATCAATTTTCGCATTGCTTAATTTTGGGAAAATAGTCCTAAGATACTTCATAGCTGTACTTTCAGAGTCCAGAGCGCGAACGAAGTTACGAATTAGTCCCAACTTTATATGGAGGGGCGGAATAATGATTTTTGATGACGGTACAAGTGGCATGTGATCAATGCTGTCGTGACCAAGTTTATATATTACACGAGCAGGCCATTTGTGGTCAGTGTAATGCAAATCACGGCTTCGACCTTCCCAAAGACATAAAAAGCACTTGTGCTTGGAAAATCCTTTTTTTAAACCAGTGATAATTGCGACTATTTTCAGATCGCAACAAATTACCCAGCTATGAAGATCGTAGTTTATCAATTTTAAAATAACTTTCATATTTTCATAGTTTTCTATTATATCCGTTCCATAAATGATAGGTACTGATGGAAACAAGTTACCATTATGAAGCAGAACACCTTTGAGGCTTTTTACTGAACCATCTATAAATAGACGCCATTCATCTGGAACGTATGGGTGACCGATGGTTTCAAAGAGATGTTCAATATTTACAGCATATGTAATTCCAGTTGTGGCATCCAATGCAAAGCATTTATCAAAAGACTGCATGTTTGAGCGCTTTCGAGCCGATGTTACGCGAAAATCTTCCGAAACTAATCTCCACTGCTGCAGGCGAGACGCCCATATTTCGGAACTTCTCTTTGAAAGATTTGTGTCTCGAATTAAATCATTAAAGTCTGCCTGTGTTATAAGATGACGTTCTGAAGTGCCAAGCTCACTTTGAGTGGGTACAAATTCCGAAATATTTTCATCATTTGTAAAGTTGCAGTGCGAATCGACTTCAAAGGCATCGGCAACTGGTTGGATCTCTTCAGATGGAGCGGTTGGATTTAATACTGAACGTTTTATTGCTGGTTTAATAGATTCGCAAGAATAGTATTGAATTTGATGACGAATTTGATAGGTAAAACCAGCTGTTTTCGTTTTGCAGAAATAGCACGACTCCACAGAATGCTCGCTACGAAGCAACCAAATCGTTGGGTAAACGTATTTCATGGGATGCTGTTTCGGCTCAACGCAGTTGGATCCTATAATGCAACGGTAACAATAGTCGCATGCAACTTCCGGTACATACCATACATTTTTTATATAGTTTATTAAAAAATATTTTTCATAATTTTCCACGAAATTTTTTGAGACTTTACGCGATTTCTTTAAAGGAACGAATAAACCACAAACAACACAAAATTTGTTACGATTGGGACATTCCATGTTTAATCACTAGTAATTAGCTTTTAATTCACTGTTTAATAACTTTCTGAATGTTCTTTACATTTTAACAAAGAGTAATAGATGTAGCGCACACTTCAATTACCACAAGACATTAATCATTTTCATGTAATGGCGGCCATTTTGCAATCTGTCAATACGCTTGGACAGTGATGCAAGTCGTTTCTCAGGTCCAGTGGTGCCAATTGTCTTAAAAGGTAACAGCTGTGCAGACCGCGGCTATTGTTATCGATAAAATTTACATATAATTTACAGAATATGTTCTTCTTCAACATACATTTTTTCAGGGAAAATTATTTAAAGGATATTAAGGATATTAAGCTTTAAAATTTTCAAAAGGACATTTTTGAAATTTTTGGTCCAGATCCATTAAAATCTGTTATTTGTGTGCATTGCTGAGATTCTTACCTTTCATTTGATACACATATCGTTATCATATGGTTCGTGGAAATATTTGATTTAATTTTTTGAAAGTGGTGTATCCTTTGAAACTTTGAAGTCCTTTTAAAAAAAATCCTGACGTGATGGCGATAAACTGAGAACGCAGTTTTACTACATAAGGTCTCTAGTTTCACGTATATATGGTCTTCATCAAGTGTGAAAACCACTGTTGCACGGTGTTATGCAATGGGTGGCGTGCTACAGCAACTGGTTGATGATAAGTGGAAACCTTTGGGATTTTATGCAAAGAAGTTAAGCCCGGCGCAGTTGAAATACAGCGCTTATGACCGCGAATTGTTAGCCGCCTTGCTGCTCTTAAGTATTTTCAGTATTTTCTAGAATTTTGCAAATTCACAATTTTTACTGATCATAAGCCCCTTATTTTGTATGCATCGGCCAACATACAACGGATATTCAGCATATGAGTGGAAAGGATAACCTGGTAGCTGATGGACTCTCTCATATAGAGACGATCTCATTACCATCACCCCTAAGTTATAAGTTGTTGACAGAGGATCCGATTGAAAACTCGGAACTGCAGCAACTTCTAATATCTTCGAACTCAGATGTTATTTCAAAGAGAATAAATATTCCTGGAGTTAATTGTGAGCTGTATTTTGATATTTCTACTTCTGTTATTCGCCCATACATACGCCATCATTTCGTAAGGTAACTTTTAATAATCTTCATGGTCTCTCTCACCCAAGAGTTAAAGCTACAGTGGATTTAATAAAACGGCGATATGTGTGGAAAAACTTGAATAAGGATCTTACAGATTAATCCAAATTCTATATATCTTGCAAAAAATCCAAAATAAGCGTGCGTGGCCCCTAAGCTAAGGAACCACGGTAGAACAGGTTCAATTCAAAACTCAGACAGAAAGTTTTTTCAATTGAATTAGTTTTTCTGTTCGGTCGTCACCTCTCTGCAGACAATGGCAAACCTCAGAGAGTAAAAATTGCCATGTAAAGCTTCTTGAGAACATAAGCCGTTCGGAGTCGGCATAAAACACGTAGGTCCAGTTCTCGGTCATTTGTGATCAAACATTTAATAACACGCACAAAACAATTGATCAATAGAAGCTAGGTCAAAGTCCTTCCAAGGGCTGAAATGGCCAGTTTATTTTATTTTTTTTATTTATCAGAGAGATTTAAGCATATAAACGTCGACATAGTTGGGCCACTGCCACTGTCACAATGTTTTCGGTATATTTTCGCATGCATAGATCGATTTACAAAGTGGACTGAAGCAAATATAACTGTCCGAAATAACAGCTGAAGCAGTAGCCACAGCTTTTGTATCTGGTTGGGTTTCACGCTTTGGTGTCCCAAAGAAATCAACACGGATCAAGGAAGGCAATTTTAGTCCCGTTTCTTTCGAGAACTTGCAAAAATTTTCAGCACTAAAGTAATTCACACAACTTCTTATCACCCGCAGGCCAATGGATTGATACGCTGGCATCAGACTTTAAAGGCTTCATTGAAGTGTCATGAAAGGGAAAATTGAGTTCTCGCTCTGCCGTAAGTAATGCTCTGTTTGCGGTTAAAAATAATTCCAGAAGTTTGTGTTATTTCAGCAGAAATGATTTGCGGCTCGAACGTAGCGCTACCGGAAGAATTTTCCGAAGAGAATTCAACGAAGTTATATTCTTCAGATTGGATAAATGAATTTCGATCCAACATGATCAAAATTCAACCAGTGCAGTCTTGGCTTCATGGGGATCAAAATGTCAACCGATTTCGTTGTTGTTAGATCTGATTCGGTTAAGCGACTTTTACAGCCCCTTTTCGGTGGAACCCCCTACAAAGTTTTTCACGATCTGATAAGATTTTTAAAGTGCTTATAAAAGGTAGTGAAAAGGCAATATCTATAGCTAGATTGAAGCCTGCATCTATTCTAAATATTCAAGATAAAGCTCAATTGGAACCTTGAAGTATTACTTTTCATTTGGCTAAACGTGTGAGATTTGCCAGAATCGCTATGCTGGAGGGGAGTACTTTGGGGATATTGCTACTTGTTGCCTTAAACTTGTTCAAATAGTATTTGTTTTCGGAAATAAACAATTTTTTTACTGTCAAGGGAAAATTAAAAATTGTCAGCATTGTGAAACGAAAAGATTCTTGAGAAGATCGTTAAATAAATTTAATTAATTTTTGTAAAATTTTTAAAGATTTTTTTTTATTCATTGTTTTAAAAATTGCTAAAATTGCTTTATATTTCTTACTTCAATAGTCAAAAAAACAAAGTGGTAAAACTTTATTTTTATTTTCATTTATTCGATGTCTTAGTTGAAGACTTTCATTTAGTCAACATAAGCAAAAAGAAAGCAATCGTCGGGAATTAACAGTCCAAAATACAAAATAACAACAAAATTCAAAGTGACGCAAAATGCAACAGCAATATATTTCAAGCTGGTAAATAACTTACGAGAGTTGAGACCGATTCTAACGTCAAATTGAAAAATTTTGTATTGTTATGTTATTTTGGAGTTTAATAAGCTCATAGAGTTAATTGTGTTGTATTCTTGCTGATATTTTGTTAAAAAAACGTATATTTAAATATGGGTGCAAAATATCCAGTTAGTGTATTACCATTACCATAAAGGCAAATCTGCCAAAGAAATTTCCGAAATGTTGTCCGTAAAATTAAGAACGGTCTACAATGTCATATCACGTGCAGAGAAGGAAGGAAGAGCTGATTATAAAAAGTCAACGGACAGACCTAAGAAACTAACTCTTAAAGATGAACGCAAAATTATGCAGTTTATCAATGAAAATCCATTTTCAAGCAGTAGAAAGATTGCGTCGGACCTAAAAAATTACTGTGGTGTAAACGTTTCACATGAATGTTGTTCGAAGAGTCATAATAAGAAATAAGTATTCGTCTAGAGCTGCCAGAAAGAAACCACTCCTTTCTGGACAAAATATTTCAAAAAGGCTTTCGTTTGACACACAGCACATTTTTCTGCCAATAACATACTGGGATGACGTAGTTTTTTGCGATGAAACTAAAGTAATGCTGTATTGTCACGATGGTCCCTCTAGAGTTCGGAGAAAACCACTTGCGGCACTGGAAAAGCAAAATATTATTCCTACAGTAAAATTTGGAAAACTATTCGTTATGGTGTGGGGTGTATTTCAACCAAAGATGTTGGTGAAATACGAATTTTTGAAGAAAAAAATGGTTGCAAACATTTTCTTAGACATTTTGAAAACTAATCTCAAAAGAAGTGTTCAAAAATTTGACTTTGTTGACCCACACAACCCAAATAAGCTCATTTTGAAAATGTATCAAGATAACGAGCCAAACACAAATCCCACTTGTGCATTTCCTGCTTGTTATATAACTGCAGCAAAGCCATTTACACTCCTGCTCAAAGCCCGGACTTGAATCCGATTGAAAATTTGTGGGCACATCTAAAGAAGAAAGTCAGAAAAAGGAGCCCCAAATCCAAAAAGCAATTGATTCAATTGGGGTATTCACAAGGTGTGCTATCATGTCATAATGTCATATTGTCCTAAAATTTTACAACTAAAATTTACAAGCAAAATAAATGCAAATAAGAAACTGCTATTTGATTACGACTCTTCAATAAACATAGCTTTCAGAGTTGTATTATATTAGTACTTTTTTATATGAAAGGCTACAATAAAATGTTTAAACTAGTGTAAAATCTTAGGACAATATGACATTATGACATGATAGCACACCTTGTGAATACCCTAAATATATCAAAGAAGAATGGGAAAAAACTCCCGCTGAGTATGACATCAAAAAGCTTATCGGATCAATGAAAAACAGGTTGGAAGTTGTAATAAAGGCTGAAGGTAGACACACGAAGTATTAAATGTTAATATTATTGATTTTGCTGCACACAAAAACTTCTTGATTTTCATTATTTCAAATTTTGCCGTTCATTTTGCGTCACTTTGAATTTTTGATGTTATTTCGTATTTTGGATTTTCTAACTGTTAATTCATGACGATGGCTTTCTTTTTGCTTAGGTTATTATTAAAAAACATTGAAAAAACGAAAATAAAGTTAAAAATAGCAAAAAGTTTTACCACTTTGTTTTTATTGACTATTGAAGTAAGAAATCTAAATCAATTTTAGTTATGCCTAGCTTTTTGCAACTAACTGTATGTACTAAAAATCGCCAGTGGTCGAAATTCGACCTTTTTTAACTGCGACCTTCGATGAGCGTAGTAAAGGGTTAAAAAACGAATCTATTTCTATTTTCAGTTTGCCGCTCAGTGCTAACCAGAGACCTGCAACCAGGGTTGCCACTTGTAAAGAAATTAAGTTACCAAAATTTGATAAAAAAGTTACCAAAATTAAATAAAAACTATCAAACTAAACAAACATTTTCTTAAAAATGGAAAATCAATAAAATTGTAATTTACGTTAGTAAAAAACTTTTAAAATTAATAAACAGAAATAGTGGTAAAATAAATTTAGTTAATATTAAGTATTACATTTTTCTTGTATAAATAGCGGTAAAATAAATTTAGTTAATATTAAGTATTACATTTTTCTTGTATAAAATTTCTTATTTTTAATAACTAAAAATCACAAAATAAGTAAAATTCATAAACTCACTAAAAAAAAAATATATATATATATATAGAATAAGTAGAACTTTTTCTTGTTTAAAATTTATTTATTATTTTAATATAAAAATCACAAATAAATAAAGGGTCCGCCATCTAACGTTTTTTTTTCAACTAGTGCTTATTTCGTGAATGGTAACACTTAGGTCATGTCTGATTTGACAGATAATTAGTTTTATCTATCCGCTGATATAAATACAACGCTGGGAAATATTGCGACATTACTTTGAAAATCATGGTAATGTTGCAGAATGTGTGCAAAAATTGCGTATGGATTTTGGAAGAAGAGAAGCACCGTCAGCTCCGTATGTTCGTTATCTTGTGACAACAGTGAAAGAAACTGGCATCCTCATCGATAAACCAAAGCGTGAAAAGCCAAAAATAGTGCGTACACCCGAGAATATTGCTGCTGTGGCAGAAAGTGTGCGTGAAGCGCCATCAACATCAATTCACCGTCGTTCTCAACAATTGAACATTTCGGAGACATCATTGAGACGAATTTTGCATAAAAACCTTGGTATGACGCCATACAAAGTCCAATTGGTTCAGGAGTTGAAGCCAACTGATCACCCAATGCGTTTTTTAAAAAAAAAAAGTTATTTGGCGGACCCTTTAGTACATTCAGGTGAACGTAATTTTTTTTGTCATAAAACAAAAATAATAAATTAATGGTATTATTAAAATGATATCCTAACTTATTTTATTGAAATAAGTAGAAACTAAAAAGTATACCGCATTCACTGGCAATGAATTTCGATTTTATGAAAGTAAATGAATAAATACAAAGATATGGCATTTAATGCTTTCAAAAAATGATCGCTTTTCTCAAGTTTAACTTTTAATCATTTTTTTAATAACTCAAATCAGAAACTACACAGTTCGTTTGATTTGTAGGATATCAATTCCAACTACGGGCACTGATTTTAAATATAAGGTAACCTTTTCACCATCACCTTAAGTTAAGGAGTTATGAAGAAATATGATATACAGTTCTTTCTCCAATAACTGCATAGTATTTAAAGCTTTTGCTGATATCATTTTACGTTTTAAAAAAGATGTTGTGAAAGAAACGAAAGTTTTATTAAATTTACTCGAAGCAATTTAAAGCAGTTGGAAAACTCTAGTTTTTCAGTAAGTTACTTTAGAAATTTTTCCTATAAATGTTTAATTTAATAAATTTTCGTTATTTCCAAATATATATAAAAAAATTTTTATGATTCAGACAATTCACGGTAGCAAATATGTTTATTATGAAAAAGTTTTAAAATTTATGATTTTTAAAGGCCATTATCTTCAAAACAAATGATGAAAAAGAATTTGTTTACAAAAATGGTTCGACCTAATCACACCTATCATGAATAACTTCTCACGCGGAATCAAAAAGGTGGTTTTAATTTTTAAGATAAACCTCAAGAACATTCACGAAACTTAATAAGGAAAAAACAATATAAATCTTGCAAACAAGCAAACTGATTATTTTGAATTTTTTGGAAAAACTTAAGGGAAAAAATTACCAAAACTATAAAAAAGTACCAAATTACCAAGTCAAAAATTTTCTACCAAATTTGGTAATTATTTACCAAACTGGCAACCCTGCCTGCAACGAGTAGTTATAAATTGAGTTGACTCGAGTATATACGTATTAATTTGCCTTCTACTTCATATTCGGACTCATTCCAACATGTTGTTATACGTATAACACGCAGCTTAATTGTAAAACTTCATAAGCCATACTCCAACGGCAAGTCGTACGAAGTCGATAACAAGTTGCGTACAACATGTTAATGGCCTTCAAACGAATTATCGTGACTTTTGTAGGGTTGCCAGCTTTGGCGTAAGTTAAGAATTTTAGTTTGCATCTTATTATTGAATTATTCTGATGTTATTGATTGTGTCGTAGCACTATACATAACGGTACAATATGAAGAGCAACGGGTTTGTTTTATATAATTTTTTGGAGTTAAGTGCGCCATTATTCTTTCGATTGCTGACTGCATCAAAGCGTATTAAGTAAGTTTAAAATATGTTGTCAACACCTGAAAATATAAAATACCCCAGGAAAATTAAAATCAAATAAAAAATCAAATCAGGCTTTTTTAATTTTATGAATTATTATCGATTCATACGCATGTTCATTTCTTTTAAATATATGTAATTCGGTTTTCTCGGTTCGATATAATTTGTTGTAAGAATTTATTATTTTTAAATAAATATTCAAACGCTAATTTATATAGCGTGTTTTTAGTTCAGCGTGTTTATAAACATTTATACAAAATTTAAGAAAATAAATATTTTTGTATGCATAACCTTAACAATAGTAGTTTACCACTTATTGATGATTTTAATGACTGAATTAAAATTTTTTATTTTAAGCTTTTATTTTATGCTTACGATTTTCATGATTTTGAAGTGTGTGAATATAATTATTTTAGTTAGTTTAAATAAACAAACCTCATTAAATTGATATGTCTTCTTATTATTTCTTTCGAAGAAGCTCCCTTTATATACAAGGTGTGTTGTCTTCGTTTTTGCACCATGGCATAAATCGCATAGAAAAGTTCCATAAAGAAATGTTTACAGCAACTTAAGGGGACAGTACACACCTGAATTTTCAAAAAATCAAATTTTTTATGATTGATTTCTGTTCAAAAGACCCTAAAGAATCTATTTTTAATGATATATTGGGGGTTGGAATTAGTTTTAAAGGTTTTCTAAGAGATGGCGTAACTATCAATAAATCGCATCGGGCACACCTGTGACTATATTCATTTCAAAGCACATTGTGTAAGCTTCATTTTTCAGTATGTGTCATTCCACTGAAGTGTAAACAACATATATTTTTTTCTCTGTGAACATGTCGACTTTCGTTCCAACAAAACGCAATTTGCGGGAAGGTTTACTTTTGTGCTTCCATTTGAAGAAAAAAAGCGGTTGAAGCACAACGCACGCTTACTGAGGCTTACGGGGACTATGCTCCATCGATTTCTACTTGTGAGTACTGGTTCCGTCGGTTTAAAAGTGGTGATTTTGATACGGAAGACAAAGAGCGTCCGGGCCAGCCGAAAAAGTTTGAAGATGAGGAATTGGAGGCTTTGCTCGATGAAGACCCGTGTCAAACCCTTCAAGAATTGTCAGAATCATTGAGAGTCGACTTATCAACGGTCGGCAAACGCTTGAAGGCCATGGGAATGATTCAAAAGCAAGGAAATTGGGTGCCGTACCAGTTGAAGCCGAGAGACGTTGAACGGCGATTTTGCATGTGCGAACAACTGCTTCAACGGCATAAAAGGAAGAGTTTTTTGCATCGTATTGTCACTGGCGATGAAAAGTGGATCCATTACGATAATCCTAAGCGAAAAAAATCGTGGGGACCACCCGGCCATGCATCAACATCGAGGGCCAAGCCGAATATTCATGGCGCCAAGCTTATGCTGTGTATTTGGTGGGATCAGAAGGGTGTCGTGTACTATGAGCTGCAAAAACCTAACGAAACCATCACTGGGGAACGCTACCAACAACAATTGATGCAATTGAGCCGAGCATTAAAGGTTAAACGGCCGGAATATGCCAAAAGACACGACAAAGTGGTTTTTCAACATGACAACGCACGGCCACATGTTGCAAGAACCGTCAAGGAAACGTTGGAGGCGCTGAATTGGGATGTGCTACCCCACCCGCCTTATAGCCCAGACATAGCCCCTTCCGACTACCACCTATTCAGATCGATGACGCATGGCTTGGCTGAGCAGCGCTTCACTTCTTACGAGGATACCAAAAAATGGGTCGATTCGTTGATTGCCTCAAAAGACGAATCGTTCTTCCGGCGCGGAATCCATATGCTGCCAGAAAGATGGGAAAATGTTGTAGCTAACGATGGACAATACTTTGAATAATATACATTGTACCGTTGTTTCTAAATAAATGCTCAAAAACCGAAAAAAAACCTTTAAAATTAATTCCAACCCCAATAAAATTAGAAATTAATTTCTATGTTATATGGTGAAGGTTTTACACGCAGAGCGCGTCAAAGCCGTATAGTCGGTGTCAAAAACTTTAAATCACTTTTTCTAGAAATCACATTTTTTGAGTTGGCGGGCGTGATAAAAAAAATATACTACACTGGTTTTCTATAGTCATAAGTCTATAGATTTAACTACGGATAGAAAGATCGGTAAAGTATTTTTGGTTTTCAAGGGATTTTTTGGTCCAAAAAATCAGCTAATTTCGAAAAAACGCCGCCATTTTGTCAATTTTGCCAAAAAATTCTTTTAGTTCAATCTATAGCGGCTTTGATGCTAATTAAAACCCTGTTCTTATTTTTTTCAGACTTTTTTGATTAAAAAAATTCGAAATTTTTTTTTTATACTATGAAAATAAGTATGCAAAGTTTAAAAAAGATATCTTGTTCTTTCTTAAAAAAATTTGCATTTTAAAAATTTCATTTTTGAATAATCCAGGTGTGTAATGTTCCCTTAAATAAAGGCAAGCGAATTATATTTATTTCATTAAAAAAATTCTGTGGTAACTCTTCTACTCTTCTAACAGCGGCAGAAACAGAGCGTTAGTTTGAAACAGCCACAGCGTTTTCATACAAAATACGCTAGTAATGACCTATGGGACTGCTAGTTGAGCTATGGGACTTCTGTGTGAGCTATGAGTATTTGGTATGATTGATAACAAGGTTTGATGTTGAAGTCAGTATTAAGTTGAACTATGACGTTCGATTGATGGATCAAACAATGAACGATGTGTTACTCTCTGAAGCAAAAGTGCTTCCAGTGGTAATGGTGGTTGTTGTTTGATGTGCACGTATAACTATTCGATTTTGCATGAATCACTATAAGTCACAAAAACATGACTCGTTGCAGGTCTCTGGTGCTAACCAACGACTTTTCATACAAAAAAAAAAGTTCATACATAATTATCCAAATCGGTTGAGAAACACGAGAGAAAATGGTACCGAACTGTTTTTCCTACGCCTATTTATATATAGACAAGGAAATGGCTTAAAACATAGTTTGAAAATTTTTTCCACAGAAATTATTTTTTTATCTATACACTAAAAAATTTGAAAAATAAATTCACACCGGTGAGCGGATATTTACATTTTTTACACCGAACGGTGTTAATTTACACCGATCGGTGTGAAACAAGAAAAGCAAAGAAGAAAAGCAATATGGAAATCACATTCTCATTGATAAACAGATTAAAAATTGAAATTTCTCAATTAAATTTGTTCAGTTTAATTTTGTAAATCTTGATTAAAGACCTAAATGTACTTTAAGCAACACAAAATAGACCCAAAAAAAATTAATAAGCCCCAAAAAATGTCCATACATTTTTGGGTGTTACTTCATATGAAATAACTCCCAATTTTTGGGGACAATTTCATAAATTTTGGGAAATATTTAATTTTTTTTGTTTGGGTCATATTCCATCACAAAATAAAGAGCCCAATGAAATAAGTCCCAAATAAAATTTGATTAGGGCTTATTTCATTTGACAATTCATTAATTCAATGGCAATTTAGTAAAAATTGTAAAAAAACATCTTTTCGAATATTTAAAAATTACACCGTTCGGTGTTAAAAAAATTATGATTTTGCGTATTATAAATATACACCTAACAGGGTGCAAAACCAACAACCTATCTGATATTTACTTTACACCGATCGGTGTGAAAAAATATGCTCCTTCGGATATTAAATTCTAGCACTTTGACACGGTGTTTTTTAACACTGATCGGTGTAGCCACTGATCGGTGTAGCCACTGATCGGACTCCCTGGCACACCGACGGTGTAAAAATTCTATAAAAATTTTTAAGTGTGTATAGACTTTTGTAAAAAATATAAAAACAAAATTTTGAAAAAATTAATTTTCATCAAAAAAATCATAGGGGGTGGTAGCTCATGATTTTCGATGATAGAAACTGTTTATATAAGAGTTTGGGAAAAAGAAATTAAAAAAAAATGTACAACAAAAACAACTTTTGGACTACTTTTTGAGCCAAAATTAAATATTTTAGAGGTTGTTTGAAATAAATATAAAATATTGAATTGGTGAGGTAACGATAAATTTTTGCTTATTTCTTCAGAGTCATTTAATTGAACTTTTAGACAAAAACAATTTGGTGAAAATCGATTGAAAAATGGCTGAGATATTTGCTTGCAAAATCAAAATTTGAAATGTCAATCAATTTCTCATTCTGAGGCAATCACATTACTTCAAGGAAATGCGTTGTACTGAGAAAATCTACAGTTTTTGAGATATCGTAATAATTTTGATGTCATAATAACGGGAAATTTTTTAATATAGTATCCGTGAAAAATATTACCAAAACAAAGCTTTCGTTTACCGTTATTTTTCTCAACCAATGACTTCATACAAAAATACGTTGTACTGGTAAAAGCTACAGTTTTCGAGATATCGTCATAATTTTGATGTTTGTAAGTAAACAGTAAATTTACTGTTTGTAATAAATTTCACAATCCCATACATATTCGCACATGTTACACAAAAAATGCTTATTGTAGGGTATCCGTAAGAGATAGCGAGAAATGTCTGGCATATTTTCTGTACATTTCAGCAATACCTTAAATTTCCTCTTACACCGTGTTCTTCCATCTCTTATAGCTTAGCTTTTTTTTAAGAAATTTTATTTTGAACACTCATATTTCAAGTCAAAGGTCTTAAAAACACATTTGGTGCACTACTTCTTCCTACTCTTATTCATTTGAAAGAAAAATTATCCATATCGGTTGAGAAACACGGGAGAAAATGGTACCGAACTGTTTTTCCTACGCCTATTTATATATAGATGTATCTATCAACAATACGCTGATTTTATACCAAGTTATTAAATATCTAAACCAGCTCTAGGATGGAACCTGCAAGTCTCTCCTCAAAGTGAAAAATAAAAATAAACAAAAAATGTACGAACTCGAAAATTTTAGACACACACGAACCTTGAAAAATATGAGATCATGTCGAAAACTGCCTATAAATGAAACGAAAAATTGCAAAAATATTTATTTATACATGTATATTTGTCCATGTGGATAAATGCTATAAATTAAAATTGACAAGTAAAAAATTAGACAATGACTTGCTTTGTGCGCAACAAGTTGTTGCAAATAACATAAACCGCGGAATGCGTGTCTGCTTCTCAGTCTGTCTGCCTTACTACCTATCTGCTTGTCTATCAGACTGTCTGGGAGATTTGTAAACACGCAGAAATAATATGAGGACGACTGACCACCAAAGTGTAGAGGAATAATGCTTCAAGTGGTGTGGCCAATGGAAATCTCTGACTAAAGATTATCTGATGTGTGCACTGTGCGTGTGCGAGTGTGCAAATGTATGTAAATAGAAAAATTAACTTTTTTGTGCAACATGTTTGTATAATGTTTTTGTTGTTGTTGTTGTTGAGTTAAATGCTGTCAACGAGGTCAATGAAATAGCGTTGACTTTGAACTGTAAATGCAGAAAAATCAAAACAACAAATATCAAGTATTTGCACCAACATACATACAAAAATTTGGTCACACAGTGAAAGGAGTTAATAATTCCAAGCAATGTTATAGCAATAAGAAAAAAACAATTTTTAAAAACTAATTTGCAAAAATTTAATGAAAACTTTTTACAAGCAATTTCATGGGCGCTAACTGCATTTAAATGCACTAACAACTACATCATCATCATCATTATCATCAGCAGACACGCGCCTTCCTCTCATCACCGCTCTGACCCGGACACCCGACCAAACTAGTAAACCATAATCATCGAATCAAAACTTGCTTGCTGTATATCTAAAAATAGCAACATCTGGTACCAGTGCTGCTTTGGGTACCTTCTAGTAACTGAGGAAACGTCAGCTGAGATAAGACAAAAAAAAAATTTCGCCCGTCCAAGTACATCGAGCGTGTCTCGTGCTTAAATTAAAAATAAAAAACAAAAAGAAAATAAATCAGCTTATAACACGATAGATAAAATCGACCTTTAAATTGTAGGCAACAGACACAGACACAAAAACAAAAAACATGTTGCTGTGATAAAAAAAATTTAAGCAGAGATACATAATTTAGCGAGACATTTCTCTAAAAACTTTTCTAAATTAGTTAATTAATTAACCGTCTAACCTTTTTTTTACCTCAGAAAAGCTAATTTGCATAAAAAAGCTTTTTTCAAGCAACATTTCTCAACATGCGTCTCAAAAAAAAAAAAAATGCTACGGAAAAACGCTTTTTTACGAAAGTTAGCTTTTCTGGGGTGAAAACAAAGTTAGACGGCTGAATGGAGAATTTTTCAAGAAAAAACATAAGATCATAATACACCTAGCGAAATAATTATAAAGGCACATAGGAGTTTTATATTCTTAAGAAAGTCAAATGAAATTTTTTATTTTTTTTGTCAGATTTTATTTATTTATTTAACTAGATTTTTTTAACAAATCGTTTGGTTCTGTGAAAACAAGAAGAACCAACATGGTAAAAAGAAATTTAGATAAATATTTGGCATTAAAGTCAGTTGGATTTTTGATTTTGTGCCGAAGAAAAGCAAAAAAAATTATTTTTTGCCTATTTTATAAAAAAAAAAATCAACCGGACAAAAATTAAAATTATGTATTTTATCTATTTGTTTTTTTAATGAAAAGAATATTAACCCTCATATGTATACGAAAATTTCTCCCTTTCGTGTATACGAAGGTACCCGGTTACCTTTATACGATATCTGTATAAGAGAAACTATATGTGAATGAAAAAATCCAACGTAACTTTGTAGTCTGTCATCCTGATTACAGCAGTACATGGTATTCTAAAAGTACAAAACCGACAAAGACTATAACAGTTCGAATTCGCATGTATTTTACCCGGAGGTACCCGGGTACCTTCGTATAAGACGAAGAGGCAGTACTTAAAAAATCGTTCATAAAAACTTACCGAAACATTTTCTTTTCAATATAAAAACTGTATTGAATAAAAAAATTAATTTTAGGAAGGTCCTAAAGATTTCAGTACAGTGAAAGCTTCCACAGACGAAGGCTCTTATAAGCGGACATTTTCTATAAGCAGACACATACTTGGGAACGATAAATTTTTTGGTTTTTTCCATAGAAAATGCTCTCCCATACACGGATTTTCCGAAAAACGGACGCGGACACACAAATATGTATATCTATGAAAAAAAACTCCCATAAGCGGCCGCGAAGCTCTTATAAGCGGACAATTTGGTGTTTTTAGATCAAAAAGATTACTTCTTTTTTTTTTTTGAGTTTTTGACAGTTCGACGTGTTTGTTTTTTTTTTTCTTTTTACGAATTTACTCTGAATGAGAAATCAGAGTCTAAGAAACTTACTTGCATCGCATCCAAGAAACTTACGCCTAAAATATTTTATTATTATGTTATGCTTATGTTAAAACTAAAACTATTCTATGTCCATTTCACATTAAGGGAAAAAAAATATTTCGACTAAAAAGTCTAATTTTAAAGTTTGATAGCTCATTTAAATGAAAAATTAAACAAAAAACATTGCGCATACCGGTTTTTTTAAAATGTGTACTTAAAAAACGGGGACCGTAACGGTTATAGTTTTTACCCAAAAAGTCCACAAATAATCTATATTTTTTTGATCAAAAATATAAGTTAAAATTTTACTTTTATTTTTTCGGTCTAAAAGAATAATAATTTTTAAATTATATGATAAATTTAATCATATACATAATTATTAATTAATTATTAATTAATTAATTAATAATTAATTATTAAATATTTAATTATTAATTAATTATAATTATGTATATAATTAAATTTCGATTTAAATTTATTTTTCGATCTGACCAATAAAATTTTAATTATTATTTAATAAGTTATTATAAATAATAAATAATTAATAATTAAAAATTAAAAATTAAAAATAAAAAATAAAAAATTAAAAATTAAAAATTAAAAATTAAAAATTAAAAATTAAAAATTAATTATTTATTATTAATTATTAATTAATAATTAATAATTAATAATTAATAATTAATAATTAATAATTAATAATTAATAATTAATAATTAATAATTAATAATTAATAATTAATAATTAATAATTAATAATTAATAATTAATAATTAATAATTAATAATTAATAATTAATAATTAATAATTAATAATTAATAATTAATAATTAATAATTAATAATTAATAATTAATAATTAATAATTAATAATTAATAATTAATAATTAATAATTAATAATTAATAATTAATAATTAATAATTAATAATTAATAATTAATAATTAATAATTAATAATTAATAATTAATAATTAATAATTAATAATTAATAATTAATAATTAATAATTAATAATTAATAATTAATAATTAATAATTAATAATTAATAATTAATAATTAATAATTAATAATTAATAATTAATAATTAATAATTAAAAAAAAATTAAAAAATAATTAATAATTAATAATTAATTAAAAAATAGCGAAAAATAGCGGCGAAAAAATTCAAATCATTAAAGATTATAATTCCTTAGCCTACAAGCATCGCATTGCTATATTCAAATATCAAATAAACTTAATCTTTCCATTTGACTTGTTGAATAGAAATTTCGGAAATAATTGTTTTTTTCGGTCCTAGGAAAAACTCTTATTTATCTTGTTTAAAAAATCTTATGCTTTATACCATATAAAATAAATTTTCAACTTAAAGGTCGCAAGCGGCACGTTTATATATCATTATTTTTATCTGAACATTTTGCAGTTTTCTTCTGTTTTTTGAAGGGACAAAACCCCGGTCCGTAATTCATTACTTTAGAAAAAAATAAGGACCACTCTATGTATATATTTAAATTCTAATTTATTTTGTACTAGTTTTTTTTCTATTAAGAATAAAAATTATTTTAAATTAGAATATCGCAATGCTCATTTTTTTAATTTGAATTTTAATATTATTTTTTACGACATTCCCATTAGCGGACATCTCTCATATGCGGACAAAAAGTAGGTACCCATCGGTGTCCGCTTATGGGAGCTTTCACTGCATATAGTTTCTTGGACGAAAGTTACCTTTTTTTGCTTTAAAATTAGGTACACGGGTACCTTCGTACACACATTGGAAAGAAATGATTTGTTTTATCTTTTATTTGAGAGATATATAGTATTTTCTTTTGAATTGTATCCAAATTAATCTAATCGGTCAATTATTAGCAAAGATCTAGCTGAATTTTTACATAGACTTTGTAAAATAAAATATGATAGCTCGATAACTAATCGATGTATCGATAATTCCTTTGGTGGATCTTATTTTCTCAATGAACACTACGAAACTGCGTTTTCAGATCTTGGCGCCACGGAAACCGTAATCGAGTCACTTCACATTGGCCAGAAATTTTTAAAAGTGGCCAAAAATCATATCTTGGCGTTGAATAGACAGAATTTAATAAAACCTGGTGCAGGATACTTGGAATAAAGCATCTGTTCCAAGCGCGATGAAAAAAGTTGGCGGATTCAACAAAGGGGCGTGGCACTATCACTAAAATACTGTATCTCGTCTTATATTTGCACCAGCTTATTGAAATTGGATATCGAGGTGAGATCGTTTCGGAGCATGTTAGAAAAAGTGGGTGGGATTCAACAAAGGGGCGTGGCACTGTTAAATAATAACTGTAGTTTGGTTATTATTGATTCTGGGGTATTAAATAAGAGGGATGCTTTTGCCGAATCTCGCGTGTGATGTGTGAACTAAAAATAAATATACAAGACTTTAAAAAATAGCACTTTTAGAATTTTATATGTGTTATAAAATCGGGAAACAAAACAACCCTCAATAAGCCTTCATAAATAACACATATAGTTTCCATAGCCATCACGTGGAGATTGCGGTTAGAGACCTATGTTTTTTTTTGTTTTAAATTTTTTGTCTGCTTTTTTGTTATATATTTTTTTTTTTTTTTTGGTTTTTTATATTTCAATTTTTTTATTTTATTATTTTCTATTTTTTATATTTTTTTTTTGTTTTTAATTTTTATAGAAAATAATCAATTGCGAAATTAACATCGTCGTTATGCGAATAATTTTAGTTAAGAATTTTCCCCTTTGAAAATTTAACCATTCCGATTCAATAGTACACAGATTGAATGTTGGAAATATGACCAGTAGTTTTACTGTTTCTATGTCGATTGGAGAGTACTGCACGACGTTCGTTTTTTATAAATTTCTCGAGATTTATTAAAAACGTGCAAAAGTGTGCATATCCCTCTTGAAGTAAACATCTTAAAGAAAGTAATAGCATGTAAATTATTTCAATTACCAGCGGAATCTCGGGGAATCTTCTTAAGGCGCAGCATTTTTTTTAAACCCCATTATTTTCGTGTATTTAGTATTAGGAAAAATGGATTAAAAGTAAAAGAAAATATGTATATTAGGGCGGTTTGATTTAAAAATCGCCCATGGCTCAGTGAAAATCGTATACTAAGGATCAAAATAAGAAACTTTGCCCGAGGAACTATACCTCTAAAACGAATTCTAATGCCCCAACTTTTCCGTAGGGTCAAATTTTGAAAAATCCCTCTTTGACTCATTTAGAGTGCCCCAATAGAGTCCAAATGTATGACCGACCCCTTCTAACTTTGGAGGGCCGATCCACCAATGCCAGTGGCACACCCCCTGGAGCCCCTTGGGGTGTTCCCCATACAAACAAAGTTATCCATACAATATTTGTTTTCAGGGGGTTCCACCCATACAAATCCCCCAGGGGGTTCCAAGGGGTGTACCACTGGCATGGGTGGATCGGCCCTCCAAACTTTAACTCGATTGGGGCACTCTAAATGGGTCAAAGAGGGATTTTTCATAATTTGACCCTACGAGACAAAAGTCAAAAGTTGGGGCATTAGAATTCGTTTTAGAGGTATAGTTCCTCGGGCAAAGTTTCTTATTTTGATCTCTAGAATACGATTTTCACTGAGCAATGGGCGATTTTTTGCCTCCCCACAAATCGTCCCTGCCTAATATATATATATATATTTTCTTGAATATTGTGTTCAATGTCTTTAGTAAAGTGCTAGAAGAACTTTATGAAATGGGTATACTGTCGATGATTTAAAATTTTAGGTGTTAAAAAAAGGCAATTTTTGACTTCAATTCTGTCCCAAATTGTGATTTTGAGTTTTTTATTAATAATATTTCGTCGCAGGGTACCTTAATGTGTAGCGGCCTCGATAGTCTAGTAGTAGCGCGCTTGACTGTCGCTCAGGGGTCCCGGGTTCGAATCCTGGCCGGGCCATGATCCTAGGCTATAAGCTTTCTTTCCTTGATCTCTAATCAAAGCAACTTTAAAACACATCAATTTACGACGAAAAGTTGTAGTTGGTGGTGGTAGGAAAAGTTTGTGGAGAGGAACGGTTAGTAACTTAATTTGACTGAGGTCAAGGCATGACACTTGCTTCAGATTAACAGGTCTGTTCTGGCAAAGTTCAATTGTTATCCAGTACTTTTATTATTACTTTGTGTTTGCTGTAAGCTCAAAAATAATAAATTTTGATAGAAATTGTCACCTGCTTTTCAGATAGTTACAATTTTATTCAAAAATTTTGTTTTTTGAGCTTCAAATTTTGTTTTGAAATCACAAAATTACAGCACACACATAGAAATAATAAAAATACTGGGTAACAATTGATACTTTGCCAGAATAGACCTGATAATATCACATGTTTCTACAGTTTCTGCTACAGTAAGAACACCTACACAAAAGCTTCACTAGATTACTCCCTTCTCCCAATCTGTGGTATCACAACGGAGCAATAATTTGGTCTTAGTGGGCTGGTCTAAGGACCTGCAGCCACCGTAACCTAACCTAACCTTCCTTAATGTGTCCCGTTATCAATCGTAAGAATCATTTGTATACATAATGCTACCAACTCATGTTATTAAAAAATAAGTATATTTACTTCTTAGAACACTGAAAAGTAAGTATAAGTAAGTATAATTTTTTTAAATAAGTATAAACAAGTATTCTACCTCAGAAATATAAATTGAATATTTTTTTGATACAATTTACTAATTTTTGTTAAAATCAATAGAACCCACAATATTCTTTAAATATTGTCACACCATCTTTTTGTTCTCCTTAAAAAGTTTTGTGTATGCAATCTATCTAAAACCAAAAAGTCTTCAGATAAAAAAAAAAACAAAATATTAATTTTATATATTTCTAATACATAAAAAAGTTTAAAAACAAACAAAAGCATAACAAAAAGTTAAAAGTTATACGCACTTTCAAAGTACAGTATAGTCTCGCTTATCCGGACACTCGCAATTCCGGACTTTGCAGTAATACGGACATCTTTACACATCGTACATTTTAGATATTTTACCTTTATAGTTTGGACAAAAAACAAAATCGAGCATGTTTGGTTTACAAATATACTGTCGCTATGTAAATCAGGGAAAGTTGTATTTTTAAATGTATTTCGTTGAGTTAACGGGGCTTTTTGTGAGAACAAGGATTATTTACTTGCATATTTTCATTGAGTTCATTTAGTTTACGCAGTGAATTTTTGCCTACATGTTGATAATAGTGTGAATATTAAAATTTAAGTGTGTAATAATTGTGTATTTTTGTAGATCAGTTAAAAAGTTATAATATTTTCAATATTTTGAATAGGCTTCCTCATCAATTCTTTTGTATGCAATTAAATTAAAATTTCAATTCATATTTTTCCCGACGTTTCGTTGATTCTTTTTCAACTTCTTCAGGGGATCTTTTATTAAAAACGAAAACAACAAAAAAAAACAATTTTTTAATAACTTAGTTGAACAAAACATTTTGAATTTGAAATTTAAAATTAGTTTAAGTGAAAATTTTACTGATAATGAAATAAATATATAAATAAAAGCTGTAAACAAATGACATAAGAACTCACATGCTGAACGTTTAATTTGATTAGAACATAAAAATTGTTTAAATATTTGGTTACTTTAAAGTTATTTTTTATAGAATTTTTTAGAATTATATTTATAATAAACTGCACCACTTGTCAACACTGTCTTATTGGTTTAAGACAAGAGCGTAAGACAAGAAATTTAAGTTTAAGTAGATTAAGTTTAAAACGATAAATCTTTTAGAGGTGTAAAATTTTAGATTTTATTGAAACTGTGAAAATCGAAAATCTACAATTTTTGATATAAATAAAAATAAAGACAAAATTTAAAAATATGTGTCGCAAACATTCCAAGGATCACTTTTAAGAAGGATAAAATTAAATTTAATCAAAGAAAAGGCAAAATAATTGACTAAATTTTTTCCAGGGAAAGAAAAAAATATCAGCCAAGGCGAGTGAGCATCCGCAATTATGTAAAAGTATTTTTGTGAAACAATATTAATTTATTATTATTATTCATTATTTATGTTAGTATATGTAATTTATTTACAAAAATTTCTACGTAAAAGCGTTTGAATTAATAAGGCTCAACTATGCATTTAAATGTACTCAAATTTTTTTAACAAATTCTTCAGCTTTCTGTTTTCCGGACACATTCAGTAATACGGACATAAACCAAAACTATATGTGTCCGGATTAACGAGACTGTACTGTAGTTAAATAAAAAAAAATAAAAAAAAATCACATTCAAATGTATACAGAGACCAAAGAAAAGTTATCATTATTAGCTCTCACTGTCACTGAATTGAAGCGCTACATTAGTTTGCTTTTTTCTATTTCGTATTTGAAATCGTATTTGTCTTGGCTGTAAATTTTATTTAAGGGTAAAGTCTAATTAGTCACTTTCGAAAATTTTTTTCTTTTTTTTTACATTTTTCGAATGTATATATATATATCTAAGAATATTGTATAAAATTTTTATGATAATCCGAGCAGTATAAGTTATTTTTTTAACCCAAAGCTTTCTCTACCTGAACTCATGTTAGAACGCATTTAAAAAACTTTAAGAGCGTTTTTCTCAAAACTACGTTTTCACGGACGTCCACACTATTTCTCCGGTGGGCTGATCCTTCTGAAATTTTAACCACATATTTAACACAAAACAACTTACAAAATAGACTATAATCGTGTTAAAAGATTGATTATTACTATATTTTTTTACAAATAACAGCTGAACAGCAAATAAAATGGTTTTTGTTACTTAAAGTAAACAACAATTGCTAAAAATTAATATTAATAGTCTATTTTATAGTCCTTGTCATATTGAATCTAAAACACTTTGGCTTTTTGTTTCAGATAAACAGATGCCGAAATATCGTGTGGGAGCCGAGCTGCCTTCAAATTATTAAAAAACATTGATAAAATTTTTTTTATTTTTGTAAATTAAGACTTCATTTATCATTCCTAACAACTTATATAAACATATCTTTCATAGCAAGCTCACGAGAAATTCCCAAAAATATCCTATTTTTTAGCCGACGAACTAGACTACACCCTTAATATTTCAAGTCTTGTCTATAAAAAATTGTAAAATTCGACACAGCTGTATTCAATATTGTTTTTTTAAAAATAAAATTGACTCCAGAGTCTGTATTTTTAACGCTGTTGGTTACAATTTCCAGACTTTTTCCGCTTTTGCAAACACAAACGTTCAACCGGAGCTGAAAAGTAAGCATAGTTAAGTATAAATCTTAAAAGTAAGTATACTTATAAGAATGGAATTTTAGTAAGTATATGAAGCTGAAAATAAGTATGATACTTACAAAGTAAGTATAGTTGGTAACATTATGTATACATAACATATTTGATTTTTGGCCACTTATTGAAATTCCTGGCCCAATGTGCACTTTTAAGAAAACATAACAAAAAATAGGCTCAAGATATTGCATACGAAATCATGTGAGGAAATGAGGCTCAATGATTTTTTTTTAAGAACAGACCTGCACGCGTAGCAGATCAAACTTCGGACTCTACTTCTGATAACGTAGGTTAAAAATAAAACCAGAAAAAAGATTAAGTATATGAAGTAATAAAGAAATTATTAAAACGAGCGTTGGTACTTCTTTTTAAGTTCTTATTTGAGCTGTTCTCATCATGACTTTCCATAATCGAATTTACGATTAACATATTCTTTCTTCTCAAAGAAAATTTTGCAAACTAATGAAAATAAACAACAGATTGAAAAAAAAATACTCAAACACTTATGTTTGTAAATGCTTAATCAATACATTAACTTCCCACTTGATTTTATTTTCCATAAAGAAAAAAAAAACAATATCATAAGATGCAGAATGATGTAAATGTAAAAATGAAATTAATAATAACAAAAAAAAAAGAAGCACGGGCAACATCGTCACGCGTTCTGTAAACGCGATTCGAACGCGAAACAAAATGTAAATTTGTAAAAACATTCGCCTGGCTGCATGGCGTGCATGCCAAAAGACGGAAAAACGGACAGACAGACAGACAGGCAATCAACTGGTTGCTTTTGTTTTGCTGCTGCACTTTTCGTATTTCTGTATTTCTGAATTTCTGCATTTCTGCATTTCTGCATTTCTGCGGGCCTGTTAAATGAGCTGAGCGATAGTTTGCTGAAAAAACAACAAAGTTTGCGGCGACTAGCTAGTTGTTGCTGCATCTTAAGCGGCGAAAACTTTAAAAGTTTATTTCTATAGTGAATGAATACAAAAACTAAATAGTTGATGTCTGTTGCCTCGTTAGCAGTTGCAGCGGCGCGGCATCTTTTATTTTTAGTAGGTAAAACCTTGGGCGATAGAGTTGAATGCTAGTGCTTGTTTGCAAAACATGCAAAGAAAACGCTGAATGTTGGCTTAAGCTGATTGACCTAAAAAAAATTGTTTGGATGGCGAACCCGGATTTTAGCAACATTTAAGCAGCTGGGCAAGCAGAAAACTTTCGACTTGCAGAGAGACAAAATTTAAAAAAAAAAAACAAAAAACATTTAAACAAAGCTGCGAGAAAAGTGTGATGACTGCACTGAAAGTGGAGTAAAATGGTTGTTGTTTTATCAAGGAGATTTAAGTTGCAGCATGAGTGGTTTTTTTTTTTATTTTATTAATACACAACAACAACAACCGCTGCATTTTATAAAATCAAAGAAAAGGGGACGAGCCCACAGACAGTTTCACACGAAACAGCAAGAAGTCTCCTTCGTTCAATTGTGAATGAATTTGGAAAGCATATTTTTTTTACTGGTGACCGTCTACCAAAGAGATATCTCTTTGCGTCTTCCTTGAGGCAGGGTTGATAAATGACTTTTTCATTTTGGTATACAAATTTAGAAAAAAATGTACTAAATAAAAAAAAAGTATGGAATAAATTTTGTTTAACTACTCTGCGCAGACTGAGTTAAGTTTGTCACTCCGTTTGTAAGGCTGTTAAGGAGGCGTGGCAGGTATAGAAAAGTATATACAGGGTGTCCCGTGTAAGAGTGCGAATACAGTGAAACCTCTCTAGGGCGGACACTCACCGTCAGCCCATTTTTGCCCGTCCAATAGAGGTGTCCGCTTAATAGAGAGGCTGAGTTTTATATTTTTAAATTTTGTTATAGATTAATGAGCAAATGTTAAAGGAAATTTTTTTCAATGCAAAATACATTTATTGTATTTATGTATTTAACAAAATCGCGCATTATATTATATTCTTTTAACGCATATGTGTTTAAAATAAAAAAAAATTCAGTTCATATCATGAAAAATAGTATGTAATTGACAAACATTTTACATGTGTAATTCATGACTTAAGAAATTCAGAACTCGTCGATTGACGTAAGTTTTTTTTTTTCTTTAAAAAAAAGATTTTGCATATGGGTTCGCCATCTCGTATGTCTATTCACCAGAGATAAAGAGATGGGAAACTCCGTTGGAGAGGGATAGCACTATGTTAGATTTTACGTTAAATTGGCTCGAATACTAACACAAAACATTTATAAGTGGTCGTAAAATCAACGGAAAACAACCCTGGTTTATGGTAGATTGAAGAATTTCACCAGTTACGTTTGAGGTCCGATAACTGTAAAACTGCATATTATTGGAACAAAATGGGTAACAAAAGGTATACCAAAAAAGACTTCGGAAATGCAATGGAAAGCATCCCTGTAACATCATGGTGAAATTATCTTAGAATGATTACACCATAGGAATAAGTCCAAGCAGTGTTGCTGTTAGGAAAAATTTATGGATACTTTTTCTTACTCATATATGAATATATGTTTTTAATTGGAAAAATATAAAAAGGAGGCATTTCTTTAAATTCAACAAAAACTTTAAAAAAAATTATGACATTTTTGGACAGTACTTTTTTATCAAAAAATGCATTAACGCAACCTATTTACGAAGAACTTTATAATTTTGTGATAAATATATTAAGTCTTCCTCATTAAGTCTTCGCTGCTGAATGAAGTTTTTCTAATTTAAGTCTTACTATAAACTATAAGACTAGTAGATTTTTTTTGGAATAAGTAAAGGTATATTTAGGGTATACACTTCACTTCGTAATTTTCCAAAATCGCAAATTTACGACTAGTTGAAGTGAGCGACTGCTTTTAAATTTTTATTCCGAAATATTTGTCAAACTGACAACGCGCAAACTGTTAATTTATTAAAACCTTTGTCGTTGCCGTTTAGTTGTGAAAAATGCCGAAAATAAGTGAAAAAACTAAATTATATAAAATTTTATTGAAGAAGACCGTTCAGGATGTTGTTTTTTTCATGAAACACAGTTGCTTGTGTGCACTGAACACATCTTTTCTTCGCAAAGTTCCGACGATTATTTTTTCTCAACTCAATAGATGATTAAATTTAAGCAATCTTCGGAAAACCAGAACAAAAACAACTGCACTGAAATTTTCGTAAAATTCCGATTTCGGAAAATTACCAAGTGAAGTGTATGCCCTAATTGTTTTGCAAAATACTTAAAAACGAATAATTTTTAAATTTAATACAAATAAAGGGCAATAGCAACCCATTACACTTAACTGAATAAGCTATTAAATTACTTTTTTATGTATTTATATATTATTTTGTATCATAGCTGTTAAATAATTATTACTTATCGTATTCATTAGGAATTCGATTATTTTTTAAAATTGTAAAATAATTGATTAAGTACAATTCTTTTCAATTTTGAATATTGAAATAAATGAAGAAGCAACTAGAACAGATGGCAACCCTTGATAGAGTTGATGGCGGTGATCTATAAATAGCCTACTGCTTTGAAATGTCATATGATTAGCAGCCATACAATTCATAAGAATGAATTCCAAAATCTGCACATTCATATGCTAGTTTAAACAGTGAGTTGATCACAGCTTAATAACTCAAAGACTACTGAAGAGGAAAATGTAGCGATTTCCGAAACAGACTGTCTAGTCAGCTAAGTGATTGACTCTATACAGAATTGTTGTGGTTGTTGTTGCCTGCTTGAAAACTTACTTGATCTAAAGCTCACAATCTTAATTCTTACAATTCTTTTCTGTTTATAATCGTAATATAATTATAAAAATCGCAAAATAATTACGATTACTTTAGATGTCGAAAATAATCAAACAGAATTAAAAGTAATCAAGAAAAATAATCAGAGTACTTTTAGAAATTATGTTTGATTCTTTTTTTTTATTATGTATAGCATTAGCAGCGGTAACAGAAGAGGAACCATGAACCCAAAGTTCATACTGTAGCTCCCAACACTTTAGTTAATAAAACTGATTAAGTTTTCGTGTAGCTGTTATTCGAATAACTGTGTTAACTGAAAAAGCCGTATCAGAGTATGGGCGATTTCAGTTAAAAATGACTGGTTGTATTTCACAACCTCACCGTTAAAACGATGCGAGTCAACCTCAAACAGAATCAAAAATAATTTCTAAAAGTAGTCGGATTATTGTTTCTTGATTACTTTTTATTCTTTTTGATTATTTTCGTAATTCCAAGTAGTAATTATTTTTTGATTATTTGTAATCGAAATCAATTACTTATCAAAAACATCTCCTTCAAGGATTATGTATTATATAATGATTATAATTATTTTTAAAATAAAATCTAATTGTTTATTAATCGTAATCGCTATTTAACAGTTATGTAAGTTTATATAGTTTTTTGTATAAATATCAAATATTTACAATTAATGTAATAAACATAATGTATAAAAAATATAAAAATTACACAAAATATAACAGACTAAAGTACTGAAATGTACATATGTTTATTTTTAAGGCAGGAGCAGGTTGTCTAAAATTTGTATCTTCTTTTTCTTCTTAAACTTTTAAAAGTATAGTTTTTGAGAATTTACTGTTACATTTTTGTAAGGATACTGACGTTATCTCCGCTTCTACAGCCGTTTTAGAAGGTATCGAGCGCACAGCAGAAATATACATACTCACTCTCTTTACACTCATTTATCTCAAAACTACTTTTTTCGGCAATGTGTTGTATCGAAAACAAAAGCTATTCAGCCGAATCATATGAAATTTCAAAAAATCGTATATTTTACACTGAATAACCAGTAAAACCCTGTTTTGGGAAATTTAAAAAGCGCATCATAATCATAAAATTTTATTGCAATATACATTTAAAGTTTAAATATCACTGTTCATTATTTTAACTTTTAAAAAATAAATCGTAAAAAGATTTAAAATATTCAAGCACTAGGTCTTATTATTATTACTTATTTTATATATGTAGATGCTTTGTTTCTTACTATTACATTTTAACAAAGCTAGTCTTCAAATTAAATAAATGTAATTGTTATTAAAGCTTAAAATATTGGGTTTCAGTACATTAATATGTGGATACTTTTTTTTCTGAAGTGGATACATTTGTGACTTTTTCATGGATACTTTCACAAAATTTAAGTTTCCTATCTCTTTATCTCTGCTATTCACTGCAACGTTTTATAGCTCAGTGAAGCGATGCCAAGGCAAATGAAAAAAAAAAAACAAGCGAGGCGCTTTGTGAGGGTAATCCCTAATTTCATTTCTGTATGTTTAAACACATTTTGTCAATTACTTTTCTCGCTCGTGTCCGCTTGAGAGAAGTTCGCGTCCGTTCAACAGACGTATGTGTCCGCTTGAGAGAGGTTCGCGTCCGTTCAACAGACGTTTGTGTCCGCTTGAGGGAGGTTCGCATCCGCCTAACAGAGATTTTTCGCCCAATTAGACGAAAATATACTGTCCGCGTGCGCTCAAGAGAGGGTCCGCTTAAGAGAGGTTAATTTGTTCCAAAAAGCAGACGAAAAACTTGGTTGTGGAAAAACTGTCCGCTAAAGAGAAGTGTCCACTTAAGAGAGGTGTCCGTTAGCAGAGGTTTCACTGTATTTACGGTGGTGAAAGAGGAGGTCAAGTTTAGCAAAAAATCGTATAAGAGGGGGGGTCTATTTTCACACTCTTAGGAGTTTTGGGGTTAATTGTTATTTCATTACTTTGATTCATACTATTGTTTCTAGCAGAAAAACAAACACATTTAAAACTCATTTTAAAAAGTCATTTCAAAGGCAATGAATTGACCTTTCTAACGGTGTATCAACGAACCCACTAAAGTTATCCATTACCGAGCTGTGCTCGTGTGAAAATGAAATAAATCCGTTGAAACTACAATATTTTAAGTTTGAGCACAATTTTCTCAAAATTTCTCGTAATAAATCAACATTTTTTTTAAATCAAATTTATGTTTTATTTCATTTTCTTTTCAACGAAATCAAAATCATTAACATATCTTCAAAAATAACAAAGTTAGTTGTACTTTAAAAATTTTACTAAATTGAAAACACATTGAGCTAATACTTATTATTAAAGTATTGCTTATTTCCCTTCTCCCACAAATATGGATTTTAAAGTACGTTCACGGAATAAATTTCTGGTTGATCTAAGTTATATCAGAAAATTAAGACGACATCTGAATTTAGATGTATTTGTCATTGTATGTGTGCATAAAAATTCATAAAGAACACTCTAAAGAACTAAAATTCCAATTGAAATGAGTCTAACATGAAACAAATTTTCATACAAGCGCCATAAAAAGTGATGTACGCAATTGTGTACGCGCCAACTGAAAGGGTTAAGCTGTGTTCTAATGCATGAAAATTTTAAACATATGAAATTACTTATATAAATTAAACAACAAATGTTTAAATTTGGTAAAAAATTTTACTATCTTTTTTGTTAAATTTTTGTCAAACTTTCAGGCGTCATAAAACAATAAAAAAAAATTTAAAAATTGACAATGCAGTTTTTTTAATTCATCTATCTTTAATAGGTATTTGAAGCAAAAATTTCTCTTCAAACATCTTTAAAAACTAGGTTTGGGCCGTATTTTTCATGTTTGGGACCAATGTGCGCCGGAGCAACGCACAGTGGATTGTTTGGCCTGTTTAGAGGGAAATAAATCTGTAACTCAAGTTTGAATGAACGGAATGATTTAAAATTTGGAATTTAGGCTATTGCGTGGTATATCTTCCTACATGTAAATTGCATACAAATAGACCGTATGGTACCAAAATTACAAAAATTTTTATGGAAAATACAAATATACATCACGATTTGCTACATTTTTTTAATGTCATAACTCTTAAACGCAGAACTTGACAGAAACGGTAGAGGATACGCTCGAAGTACCAAAAACTGTAATTTTTGTCATATTACAGGTGAAATTTTATCCCTTCTTGCATGTTGTTGTATTTACTTTTGACAATTTTATAAGTTATTATCAGCCCTCTTTTAAATAATTTTTTACGCGGAATCGGAAAAGGGAATTTTAATTTTTACGATAAAGCTCGAGAACATTTTGGAAATTTTTAATGCAAATTTGTTGATAACACTAGGCGCCAAAATCCAAAAAATATCTGTGATCCACATGCCACTAATTTTTTTCTTATGGACTTTGGCCTTCTAAACACGAATATCACAATAATTTCTATGGATAAGTTTTTGAGATATGATTTTTTGAAAAAATTTCCCCTTTTTCCAGGATAAATAGCAACATATATCGAATACGAATTAACCAATTAAAAAAAAAATTAAATCAAGACAATTAAATTACTTACAAATGCTTAGAACAAACTTTGTCATTTGGCTCAGTAAATTTGACGGAAGTAGAAGAAATTCGGCGAACTGCCTTTTCGTTAAAAATAAAAGTTTTTAATTAAAAATTAATATCAGATGTATTTATATTAAATTAACCGGCATTAAATGAAAAAATCATAAAAAAGTAAAATTTCGGTACCTTCACTCAATGGTCTATAACTTCATTATTCTACAATGAATTCCTCAAAGGCAGTGTGTTTCTTTCTTCAAAGAACTATCTTTACGTACAAAATGATAAGCTGAGATTTTTTTTGATATTTCGATTTTTTTTAGATTATTGAAACATTATTCGACTTCTGTCAAATTTACTGAGCCAAATGACAAAGTTTGTTTTAAGCATTTGTAGGTAATTTAATTGTCTTGATTTAATATTTTTTTTTTAAATTGGTTAATTCGTTTTTGAGATAGGTTGCTACTTATGACACTTCATCCTGGAAAATTTTTTAAAAATCATATCTCAAAACCTTATCCATAGAAAACTTTTTTATTGTGATATTGGTGTTAAGAAGGCCAAAGTCCATAAGAAAAAATTAGTGGCATGTGGATCACAAAATGGGTGGCGCCTAGTGTAAGCAGTTGATGAACAAATTTGCATTAAAAAATTTCCCAAATGTTCTTGAGCATTCTCTTAAAAATGAAAACTCCCTTTTCCGATTCCGCGTGAAAAAGTATTTAAAATAGGGCTGGCAACTTTTGGCTACCTTCCTTTTCAAAGGATTTTGAGGCCCCTTAGTTTTTCTAGTTTTATGTATTTTGCTGTGCATTAATACAGCTACCACGCCATTCTTTAGTATTTAATTGTAATGCAAATAAGTTTGAATGCAAATATATCTTTCTGTTCAATCACCCCGTCGTCTTTCCTTTAATCCACTGTCACGCCCTTCCCGCAAAATTCACTTTGAACTTAAAAATAGTGTAATTTATACAAAATTTGCTAGTTTAACCACCAAACACTTCTTTTTGTGACACAAATCTCTACTAGTGTTGCATATCGTTGGAAAGGTCATGAAATTAGCTTTCTATAACGCCTTTGCGTAAAGCTTCCCTTAAAAAACTTGCGTTGCAAGAGCATTTTTAGTGAAACAACCTCCGGAAAACACAAAATTAGCCCATAACTCCCCAGTGGGGTCAGAATAGACCCCACTTCCCATACATTTTTTTGCTAGTTTTGCATCCCCTATCGTTTAAAATCATAAAATAATTTATTCCATCTAACTTGTATGGGACGGTCCACTGTGCAACGTTGACAAATTGTTAAAACTTTTTTGAAAAACACAGTTCAATTCTAAAAACACAGAACATTAAGTGAATTTTATGGTGTTCATCCAAAAAAAAAAGAACCGTTTGGTGCTCTTTATGTACTTGTAGAACCATTAGTCCATATGTCTTCAAAAATTATAATGGTCAGAACGTTACAGTCAACTAGGGTGAGAAACATGCTTGCTTACTTTTTCGTGCCTCAATTGGATTTACTGGCACAACATTAATGTCAAAAAAAATTATCTTTAAAATGAACTTTGCTTATTTCATGGATTTTAAAAACATTTTTATGTGCTTTATTTAACGTTTTCCGCCTTTAACCCTCGATTCGACTAACAATGATTATGACTAGTCATTGTTGTGTTTTCTTTGAATGAAGTCACTAATATTTTTGTTCAAAACACACAATTTAAAAAAAAATAATCAAGTTTTTTGTTTATTTATCATGATAGAATGAGTTGAAGGTAGTATTAATCGAGCTGAAACAGCTGTTCAGCGTGGGCATATATTGTCAAAATGAGGTGATGACATTTAACGATGTTGTTTTTCTTAATTAAAAAAGGGATTTTTCTTAAAAGAGAAATAATAATTTTTAAAACGGCACAATTTTCGGAACATTTAACCTTTAGCAAAAATGGTCTTTTTTATTTTTATTTTTTTCAAAATGTGCATTTGGAGCTAAAAAAGGTAGTAGTGAAAAAAATAAGGGCCGCTATCAAGTCGTTCAGAAATTATATGGGTCCAAAGTTAGAAAAAATGGCCTCAAAAACATGTGATTTTTAAATTTTCCAACAAAAGTAATATATATGCGAATCAAAAGAAAGGCAAGTATTTATTCAACGAAGTATAAATCTTGAAAATCCATGCATATCTCTTGAAGATATAACTCTTTTTTGACTTAGAAAATTTTACGTTTGAAGATTTTTTTGTGATATAAAATTGTTGTCCTTGAAATGATCCCAAATTCATGTAAAATCGAAGTTTTGACAATAAATAAGCTTAGTGTATAAACATCATTGTGAACATATTGAGAACAATATGACGCCAAAATGCTTGCTTTAAAAAAAAAATCCCTTGTTATTTTTGTTTCGGTGTACATCACTTGTTTTTGACATCTTATGCCCACAGCTTGGCAGCGCAGTCGCTATTAATAATACCTGGTCATTGTATCATGGTTTATTTATTAGAATATACAATATATCAAAAAAACCTCAGCACTTTTTCATTTTAAAAACATGATTGAAATAGCGATGCACACCCAGGGTTCAAAAAACGCCCATATGTATTTATAATCCAACTTCGTCAGAATCAATTAAAATAATTTTCTGTCACTTCTTTAAGTCTATCATGTTTTCTCACACTCAAAAAAATCTGTTTCCCTTAAATTAAGAAACTGTGGCTTCAATTCATAGGCATGGGTTTTTCTATATTCTATAGAGGTTTCTCCTTAATGTAGAGAATTTTTACATGATTTTACGACCTCACATCTTGATGTCGTTGCAGCGTTTTCAAAACAGCTTCTCAGTTTTGAAGACAAGTTTTTACTTAAATATAAGAGATAAAGGTATGATAAAAGTTAAATTTGCAAAAATTGTATACAAGCAAAAATAATTTAAAGAAAAACTGTTTTGATATCAAGTCCGCTTGCAATATTCTACAGCATGATTTCTTATATTTGGAGAAATATAAGGTACAATACATGTATATTTATACATGGATATTTTATAGAAATACATGTAAGTTTTTATTTTTTGTACACCACAAGTGATTTATTTTAAGAAAGCTTTTCTTTTTAAAATTACTTACAAAGCGAACGATTCTTAATGAAGCAAATTAAGCGACGATTGTTCAACACAACTGCGATGGTCGAATGGATACGCTCATGCACTTACACTCACGCGGCCGAGGTTCAAGTCTCCGGATAATGGTAATTTTTCAATTTAATTTAATGTTAATAATAATGTTTGCAGTTTTTCGTCAGTATAAAAATCATAATGCTCACAGGATGCTGTTTAAAATCTTAAAAAAGTGTTTTTTTTTTCAAGTATTCCAAAACTTTTCCAGGAATACAATGAAAAAGTTCTTATTTTCAGAGAAAATGTTTCTCTTAGTTATAGATAGATTTCAACACAATTACAATAAGTTTTTCTTCAAGTTAGCGAAATAGTTCGTAAAGGATGGGATAATTTTCCTAAAATATTTTCCACTTCTGCTGTCAATTTAACGAAAACTATATACTTCATTTTTAGAAAATCGGCCATGGCGCTAAATGAAGCCCGATTTTCTAACGATTGGTGCTATTTTTCTAGATTTTCTAGAAATGTCTTTCTGAGTGCAGAGCTTTCATATTTCCAATGTGCTGTTGACTTCGTTTTGACAGTTCCAGGCAACCGGACCTCTGTTCTGCAGTTACCTACTCAGGCCTATAGCCAGGGGAAAAGGAGAGCAATGCCCCCCCCCCCCTACTACAACCGTTTTCCCTCACCGGCCAAATCACACAATGAAAAACTTTAAATTAATAATTAATATGCATTTTGTTTATTGCTTTAAAATTAGTTTAGTTTAAAATAACAGTCATGACTTGAATATGTATATGAAATTTGTTTAACAAATCATTTCAGACAAATTTTTACAATTTTTCAAATTTCTACTGGGTCGCCAACATTTGCTAC
Organism: Dichetophora obliterata; assembly: GCA_963920525.1. Lineage (NCBI taxonomy): Eukaryota > Metazoa > Arthropoda > Insecta > Diptera > Sciomyzidae > Dichetophora > Dichetophora obliterata. The sequence continues at coordinate 53,359,989 of OY986437.1, forward strand.
CAAAACATAAGATTTGAATTTTAATAATTTTTTTATTTAAAGAAATGAAAAGCACGTTGTGTACCAATTTCATGCAGATACAAAAAGAGTATATAATTTATTGAAATGTTTTTAATTTTTAAATTTTTTTTTATGCATGATGAATGTTTATTAATTTTAAAATAAGAAAAAACTGCAAATCTTAATTCTAGCAAAAATTTAAAGAAGCAAAAGATTTAAATCAAAACATGCATGTTTGTTCTTAATATATAAATCTGAATAAAAAATTTGCCTCAATTTGATGCAAACGACGGATGCGGGTTTATTCAGTTTTTTTATTTGTTTTACTTAAAAAATGTCTTACACATATGTTAGCCCATTTCGCTACTCTTTCTTATATTTCTAGCCAATTTAAATAAATCTTGTATTTTTACCTTAATTTTATAACAAAGTCCTGAATAAATTTTTATATTATTTTTTATGTATCAATCTCATGTATAAAAAGATGTACATATCAGAGAATAGCTTGAGTGCATTCAAATGGCGTTTCGATTGTCTCGTCAATAAACGAGCACCGAATGTGCTTCCTGCATTTAAATTAATGCGCAAATGCATGTTACCAATCGCTGTTGATACGAATGCCTAGAGTGTTAGCGCTAGCGATTACGAACGTCTGCGACACAAGAATGGCAAACAAGGCAAGACATGAGGAACAATCGCCAAAAGCAAGGAAAATCCATGCTTTTATGCTCATTCGCACAAAGGAAAAATATTAGTTGCGAATGTTGTTACCAGACACAAAAAATTGCAATATTATAAAATAAGATTTTAATTAGAGTTATTATCGCACTCGTTGGCGAAAAAATATGTCAACAATCAACTTCTATGCTAATTTGACTGCGAGGTGGATAGCAGGAATTGAATAAGATTAATGTGAAAATTACTTATATTAATATAGCCAATGGTATAAAAAATTTGTTTGAAGCCATAACCTTTGCTTGGAAAGAGATATTGGGGTTATTTTTCATGTAAATTATTTTTGAGACATTAAATATAAAAACAACATTTTGGTATAAATAAATTTCGACCAAAAAAATCATAGGGCAAAAAAAAAGACAAAAACAGTTTAAAAATTTTTGCGCAAAACTGGACGATTTTTTGCAAAAGAATGCTATGTCATATAAAATGTAGTCAGGATTTTTATATAATAGTATAGATGCTTCCCCAAATTCGGCTGTAGCGATAGCCATCCGTGAGCTGGAATGGTTTAAAATCACCTCCAAAAATCAAGTTTTTTGTAAAAATATTGGCTGGTGTGGTAGTTTAAAAAATATAAACGGTCAGAAATAATGGCTATGAAAAGGTTCTTTCAATCAGCATCAACAAATGTTAAATTTTTGCATTCAGATGAATGAAAATGCTGTTTTTCGTGCATTTATTAATTATTTAATTACTTATTATTTTTAATTACATACAAAAAAACATATTATTTCAAATGCTATTCTCACTTTCAAGATAACGTTGGATAGGTTTTGAGTGGCTGCAATTTATTGATTGATTCCTGGTCAGAATTCCGTATATTGATGTTTATTAAAACTAAAATATAAATTATAAAAAAGCACATACTGAAAAATATTGTAAGAAATTAAAAAAACAAAATACAACTTATGAAGATATTTTAATTTTAAAAGTTTTGTATAAATCACATTAATTAGATTGCGAGCTTTAGATCAAGAAAATTTTGTATTAATATTTTAAAATAAAATATATCAAAAATATGTATAAAAAAAAGCATTATCTTTTATCTGATTGCATACATTTCAATTGCTGATGCAGATAGGAAGAGTTTTTTCACCATATACAGTTGCCCATATTCGACGGACCCATGTTTTTTTTAAAAAAATCAAAGAAAAAAATAAAAATTTGGCGGTTGGCAATCTTAATCATTTAATTTGTTCCAAGTAGATTTGTTTACATCAATTTTTGAATATGATATCTCTCAAATGGCCGCCTCTGGCGTTGATAGCGTATTGTGCCCTTTTTGCAGCATTTTCCATCGTTTTCGCCAACATTTCGGCCGGAATAGCGGCTATTTCTTCACGAATGTTGTCCTTGAGCTCTTCTACGGTCCTTGGCTTGTTAACGTAAACCTTTGACTTCAAATATCCCCACAAGAAGAAGTCAGGCGGCGTCAAATCGGGCGAACGCGGTGGCCAGTCCAAATCACCACTTTTCGACATCAAACGGCCCGGAAACAAATTCTTCAGAAAATCGATTGTTATGCGACTTGTGTGCGGTGGAGCGCCGTCTTGTTGAAACCAGAACTGCCTCATACGCTTTCGACGAATAATTGGCATCACAAAATTGGTCATCATGTCGCGATAACGCTCCTGGTTGATGGTAACAGCATGGCCATTTTCATTTTGGAAGAAAAACGGCCCAATGACCGTTTTCGCACTAACGCCGCACCAAACTGTGACTTTTTCGTCATGAAGAGGCACTTCTTGAATCTCCTGAGGATTTTCAGTGGCGTAAATACGGCAATTTGGCTTATTTACGGTCCCATTCAATGTGAAATGGGCTTCATCGGACATGATAATTTTGTTCCAAAATTCCTCGTCATCTTCGGCCATTTCGAAGACTCTTTGGGCCCATTCCAATCGACGAGGCTTGTCCGCAGGCAACAATCTTTGCGTCAATTGAATTTTGTACGGGAACAAATGCAAATCAACGCGAATAATCCGTTGTAAAGTGGACCGAGCCATGCCCAACTGCTGAGAACGGCGTTTTTGGGATGTTCTTGGGGACCTCTCAACACTGGCTCGTACGGCAGCGATATTCTCGGCCGATCGCCTTAGTCGACTTTTATTTGGCCTCTTCGGATTAGAAAGAGCCTCACCAGTCGAAAATTTTTCGTATAAACGCTTAATGGTGTTCTTAGAAGGCGCACTTCTCACATTTTTTAATCTTTTAAAAGCACGTTGAGTTTTCACAATTGACTTCTTCTGTTGAATGTAAATTTCAACTTTTTCAGAGCGCTCGCGTGGCGTGTATTGTTCCATGGTAAAAATCTGCTTGGACTGACGCTTCAAACGCGGTATGTCATAAAGCGATCTGACATCTCTGTCAAAAGTTATGGCGTTGCCAGATGGGTCCGTCGAATATGGGCAACCCTGTACTTTCTGGCAGTTTGTTTTTTAAAACTATTACACCGACCACTATTTTGACAAAAAACTTTATTTTTAGAGGCTATTTCAAACCATTCCATCACACGAATGGCTATCACTAGAATCGAAATATTTGAGGAATCTTCATAAATGCTATTGCAACCAAGGATTTTTTTGAGGAACTGACACAAACAACTTAATCTTCAGTCCTTAATATTCCTTGCACAAAGCAAAAAAAAATATATAATAAAATATAATGAGTTATGTGGTGAATGAAACGACTATTTTATAAAATATTCTTATAAAATATTTAATATAATTTTTTTTTACAAGATATTTATATTGTATCTAAAATGTTATTTTATTATTTCTTACTATGTATTAAAACATATTTTTATTATAGAAACAATAAAACAGTTGCATATCATAGAAAAAATACAATAAATATATTAATAACCAGGGCTCGTAGTTTGATGACCTAAAATCTGACATAAGTGACAAACAAAAACGCAAACAATTACATAAAAAATAAAGAAAAAAAAAGCCTTTAAAAATTATTACTAAACACGTATTGCTGTAAGAAACTCAAGTATGTTTGCAGAATGAAGTTTCTATTAGTTTTAAGATGGTAATGTGAAAAATCTCTGACTAACCGAACGTATACGTGTGATTTCACAAATAGGGTGGATTACACCTAGTAGCACTACATTCAAAATTATTCTAAGCATAGAATTAGTGAATGAAATTAATAAAAAAACTATTTATAACTAATAAAAAAGGTTTAACTAATTTCGAATTTAAAAATTTTTAAGATTTATACACTTGAGTCCTTATAATTGTGAGTTTCATTTACGGGTGTTATCATAGGTTAGTAATAAAGGGTTAAACAAACTCTTTTTACTAATACTTAAACTAATTTTTATTTTCAGTTTTACTGTATCTACTATTAACAGATTTTAATTTAAATGTTAAATAATTTTAAATTGTTCATATTCGCCGCTTTTGATAAATATCACAGGCACCTATAATTTTCATCAAATTATACTCCACGTCTTTCTTGAGCTTTTCTAAACATATTCTGGCACCAAGTTCTTATAGAAATTTCGCAGTTTTTACACCCGAAATTAGAGGTATTTAATTAAATGAATCAAAATTAAAGACTGAAGTGTTTTTATCAGTTCGACTACACAACATAACCTAAAATTTAAGCCATTCTTTGACAAGTTAACAGTAGTACAAAATTTGTTTTATTAATAAATACCTGCTCGTTTTGAAAAACTCCATACATTTGGGTTGAATAATCATTTTTCTGGGCTTTTTCTATAAAATTGTTTAATAAAACTTTGCAGCACACGCCGCTTCTTTACAACAGTTGTCAGAAGGATCTCTTTCTAACTTACACAACTTAGCTCAGCTCGTCACATTTGCTAAACCTGCACTTTCTCACATTCTTAAAAAAAAACAAATTAATGACAAAATTGTGTTGGATTTCATCAAACATTTTTTAATTGTGTTGAAGCTTTGGTTACGCTTGTCTTGAAGGGATAAAGAATGTTCATTGAAAGCAAAACATTCTTATTTTACCGACAAACTTTCAATAATAGTTTGTTAACTAATTTAGGTCGCTTTCAAGATTAACTTTCTTGCACTCTTGGTCCAAATTTTAGCTCAGGTTACTTTAAAAATTTACTGTCATAAAACTTGCTACTGGCAATACTGATTGCTCCTCAGTAGAGAAAAGAAAACAATAAACTAAAAGGAAACAAACAGCACAAACAAGAACGCGCTGTTAGAGAAGGTCAGAGAAGTATGGAAAAAACAAAATTTCATGCAGCAGCTGACACTCGAGCTTTAAGCGAAGCATCCGAATGATCTCGTGGTCTGGAGCAGTGTGACCAGAAGATTTTTAAAAAAATATGCTTTTTGTTAAAAAAAAATATTCTAAATAATCCACTTTCAATTTTTATATTCCACAAAAATATTCCACTTTCAATTTCAAAGATATATATATCTAAATAAGACTAAATAGGCATATAAAAGAAACACAGAAGCAAGTTTAAAAACATTTATTTGATTACTATCACACTTAAATTTATAAAACATAAGATAATATTAAATAAATCATACTAACAAGACGTAAACAAAGCATATATCAGTTGATTTGTACTTTACAAAAGCCTTTTCAAGAATTATATTCTCTTAAAAATAGTCAAATACTTTTCTCACAAAGAAAACTTCATTTTTAAGTCAGAAACATATTGTCACCTAATATATAAAAACCCCAACAACATTTTTAACTTTTTGTAGGAGAAGCCAAAAACGTTTTTAAATGGGACATATTTTAGATTTAAAAGCCGTTTTTTGGACAAATACCTCAAAATAGCTACTTAATAAACGAAATTATGAAGAAATTATCACTTTACAATCTACTATATGTGCTATTTCAAAACGTTTTTGGCTTCTCCTATAAAAAATTATGAACATTGTTATAGTTTTTTGAATTTTAAGTAACGATATACAATATACAAAATTAAAATTCAGGCACATCTTCGAGATCAATACTTAAATTGTTCCTTGTATTATTATCATAGAAGTTCGCATTTTTAAATTTTTTTATTAAGCTATCTGGTATTTAATAGGTATAACAACACTTTTTTAAACATGTAGCCATGTTTTTACATTCAACAAATTATTTAAGAGTTTTTCTTGCATTCTATTTCGAATTTTCGTTTTAATAAGATTCATATAAATAAGAACTTTCTCAACCTCAGCATTGCTAAATTGTAAACTATGCGAGGAAAGCACAAATTTTGATAAATCTTTTTCAGATTCCCAACTTTGATCAATAACTTTTTTTCTGCTTTGTTGCTTTGAATTTTAAAAATAGTTAAAAGAAATAAATATTGTGTTTAATAATAGGGATATTCACAATGTGGTGCATTTGTGATAAATTTTTGCAAAATTTACAATACTTACAACTTTGTGAACGAACCTTCAGTAAAGTACATATTGTGTTTTTAAAATCAGCTGATTTTAGTATGAACTTCTGTTTGGAAATATTAATTTAAATCATCATTTAACTAAAGGAAATCAATCAAAAATTGAAATGAAAGAATAAATTATATTAATTTTTATTAAATAAACTTACAGCGTAGCCGGTAGATTGCTATATGCTGAGCAGAAATGCTTGTACAATCATCTGATCTAATACGCAACGAAACTTACACAGAATACAATAGTGTTCCATCGTTGCATTTTTTCCACAGGGTTGTATTTTGAAAACTGTGCATTTTGTTTTTGTTATATTACAAAATTTACTACAAATATTAAATTTATCAAAAATACACAATACAAGGGGAAATACAACACATCGTGAATACCCCTTATGTTGTCTTAAGTATATTACTTACTGCTGTAACATAATCCATAAAAAATCCAACCAAACAAACATATAAGCAAATTTACTTCACTTTTTAAGCTGCGTGAAGTTATTAAATGAATTGCAATAAAATTGACAACGAAGAAGTTAACCACAAAACGAATTCCTTATATTGCGTTTCACAAGGTGGTTCAGAGATGAAAAAATATAAAATGTCGATAGCCAAAAATAACCACTTAGTATTCAAATAGACATTTTTTATTGCAATTTTTGTTCATTTTTAAAAATATAGGAACACGCAAAATATTCCACTTTTTATGCTGCATATTTTTATAAAAAAAATATTCTTCCCGAAGGTAAAATATGCCAAAGTGGAGTATAATATTCCACTCTGGTCACACTGGTCTGGAGGCTGCCTTTGTATCAATTCGCAATCGTGACAAAGTGTGCTTTGCAGCAATCGTTGTTTACGAACTCGAGCGGTATATATGCATTTTTTTTTGTGTGCGATTACGGCTGACGACGATTGTTACTCGAGTGGCAAAAAATGACGAATGGTCTCTTGTAAATCTGTGGTACATATCCATGTAAATATTATAAAATTAACTGTTTTTAATAAATATGTGTAATGTATTCATTTCACACGTTAAAGAGATTGTTTGTTTTTTTTATTTAAATGAAAAAACAAAAAATTCCCCCCCCCCCCAAGATTCAAGCCTGTCCCCTCTGTCTTCTTGGTCTGGCTACAGGCCCTGTACCTGGTATTTTTCTATCATGATCAATATTTTCTATTTTTCTTATTTAGGATTAGTAATAATTTAAGCCGAAAGCTAAAGTTTTATATTGCATATGAATGAATTTAACACATAAAATTAAATTCAACATAAAAAAATTCTTTAAAAATTCAATTTAGGAGCGATGTGATTTGGCGTGAACAAAAAAATGCTTACTTAGCGGGGTTATCAACCTGAAAACAAACTTAAATGCATTGGAATGCACACTTTCGAATTAAAGCAAAATAAAAAACAAAATAAATTTGTAAAAATAAAATTAAATTTGATAAAAGGTATAAAAAAACTCAGTGCTTGACTGGAGCAGAGGCGGGGATCGGTTAACGCGAGTTAAGGCACATTTTAAGAAAGCTGCTTATATGTGTGGCTTTATAGTTAACACCAACAACCATTGAGACACAAGCATTTTTTAAAACTTGTTTTTTTCTCAAAGTATGCACAAGCAACTCCAACGCGTTTGAACCGGAAGAACTTTGCATTTAACAGAACAACAGCAATTTTGGAAAGCAACAACGTGTTGGAAGTCGCAGCCGGTTTTTGTTGTCGTTATTTTTATTGCATTATAGCATTCATGAATAAAAATTTAAACTACACACTATTGAAAAGTTGTATTCAATGAAGTATAACTAAACAAAGTGAAAAACTAGCAAATCAAGCAGCAACAACAAACACTGTTGCTGTTGAATGGCAACATAAAAAGTGCCAGCAACAAAGACAACCGCGGCAGCAGAAGTATGTCATTCAAACCTACGCGAATTTAAAACTATCGCTACAGGATCACAGAAAAAAAGCACGCTACTTCAGCAACAATAGCTGGCTACACCGTTGAAAACGTGGCTATTATTACAACCAAAAGCCGGCCGACATTCTTTAAATGATAAATATCGATCTAGTAGTAAGCCTCTATCTATGTATCTATGTATTTATACATGCATAAATTGAAAATATAATGTTAACAAAATATAGTTATTAAGTCTTTATGCTGGGCAGACATAAATATTAAACTATAACTGTTACTTGGTATGCACAACACATTGCTAGCAGCAATAACAAAATTAATAATATTCATTAATGAAATTGGGTATGAATTTTAATTTTCTCATTATTATTTGTCTTTTAACATAGAACTACTAGTTTTAAGCAAAAAAACAAACTATTGTATCCCACACGAAGTGTTAGATTTATGGGTTTTTATTATATTATATTTTTTATAAGGTTATAAATAAAACTTATTTAATTTTGTTAAATCATGTATTATAATACCTAAATTCTTAACTGCAAGGGTGGTCGACACTTCCAACAAATAAACGAAATATGAAGATCTGCTGCAGTTAGATTGCACACACCACATCTTAACGTGATGGCAAATTTGTGATAGGTGGTGCTTAAGTCAGATTGACATTACAATGTGAGATTGCTGTGATTTATTTGATAACAAGTAAAGTTTCTTAACATTATTTCACAGAATTAAAGTAGCCATTTCGAATAAAAGCGGTAGTATTAAATGTTTAACATGATAATTAATCAAATCATTATAGTATAAAAAAGGGTGGTTAAATTTTAAGGGCCGATGTTGATTTTGAATGAAACACAAATTATTTAGGAAATTATTGTCATTTCTTTTTATTATGATAATATTGGTATGCTTCAATTATGTATGGAACGAAATATCGGCCAATGGCCGCCGCGACTTCGGCGGCACACCTCCATCCGATGGTTTAAATTTTTGATGACGCTGAGGCATAATTGAGGTTCTATACCGTTAATGTGCTGAATTATCTCATCCTTTAGCTCTTGAATTGTTGCTGGCTTATCGACGTACACCTCTTTTTTCAAATAACCCCAAAGAAAGAAGTCCAACGGTGTCAAATCATATGATCTTGGTGGCGATGTCAAATGACGTGAGATAACACGGCCATTGAATTTGTCGTGCAAAAGAGCCATTGTTTCGTTAGCTGTGTGGCAAGTGGCACCGTCCTGTTGAAACCACATATCGTCCACATCCATATCTTCCAATTCGGGCCATAAAAAGTTCGTTATCATCTCACGATAACGAACACCATTCACAGTAACTGCCTGACCGGCCTCATTTTGGAAAAAATATGGCCCGATGATGCCGCCAACCCATAAACCGCACCAAACAGTCTCTCCTTGTGGATGCATTGGTTTTTTTGACACTCACTCTTGGACTAATATTAGCCCAAATACGGCAATTCTGCTTATTGACGAATCCACTGAGGTGAAAATGTGCCTCATCACTGAATATGATTTTCTTCGAAAATTGATCATCCACTGTTGCCATTTTTAGCCACCATTCTGACCATTGACGACGCTTGAAATGGTCAAAAGGCTTTAGTTCTTGAGTCAATTGCACCTTGTAAGCGTGTAAATGCAAGTCTTTATGCGTAATATTCTTTAACGACGAGCGTGAGAGGTGCAATTGTTGGGCACGACGACGAGTTGAGGTGAACGGCTCTTCAGCCACACTGCAGCACGAGCAGCAGCAATATTTTCTGCAGTACGAGCATGCACTGGTGTTTTCACATCTCCTGCAGACCCGGTTTGCTCAAATTTTTGCACGATTTTTCCGATTGTACGCACATTTGAACGATTAAATTGACCGAAAAAATCACGAAGTGCACGATATGCATTTTGATTTGAACGTCCATTTTCATAAGCCTGAATAACTTTTACGCGTTGCTCGATTGTGTATCTTTCCATGGTTCAAATTGAATTAGTCTGAAATTGAGAAATTTCCAATGAAATGCAGAAAAAACTTGACGTTTAGGTGTGGTTCACATTCAACATCGGCCCTTAAAATTTAACCTCCCTTAAAGGCAAGCACTCTGCTCCGTGCCCAATATCTCTCCAACTGTTCAGCCTGAAAGTATGCACATCTCAATCTTAATATATAAAAGGCAAGCACGCTGTTCCGTGTCCAATATCTCTCAAACTGTTCAGCCTGAAAGTATGCACATTAGGGCGGGTTGATTTGTATGGATAAAAAAAAATGAAAAATCGTATAGCAAAAATGTAATCTACATAAAATTCTAAGAAAATTCTCCGAAGAAACCATAGGTCTAAAATCAAACCCTAATCCGCGCCTCTCGACTTGAAATTTTTTTTCCTCTTTTGCAAAAAAAATATTTTTTTTTTAAATATATTATGTTTTATTATATTATAGTTTATGCAATACAGGTTTTGTTTTGAGGCTAATCAAAATATTCAATTATCAAAAAAGCAGTTGAACCCCAATATGTTTCTCCTCTTATTTGCGTTCTATATGAAAAATAATTAGAACACGTTTTACCTAAACTGCGATTTGCAAAAAACAAAGAATAATTAAACAAATATTTTTTTTGTAATAAAATATGCAAAACATACTTCTTAAAACAGGAAAAAAACATGACCTCTAATCCAGTTTGTTTGACCTATAGAAATATAGATCAAATAGTAGTAACTATAGAAAGTCATGCCAAAGTACCTAGAATGGAGAATAAAAAAGACTTAACAAAATTAACATATAACCAATATGTAAAGTTTTCTTTGTATTCTATAGATGCTTCTTTGTATGTATTAAAGACCTCATTTGTTTTAATGACACAAAATTTGTTTATGGTAAAAAAATTACTGAAATATTGTTTGAGTGAAAACACTTCTTTTGTTTGTTTTTATTTGCATTATAAAATAAGAATTGTTTATCTATGTTCCTTATAAAAATATTAAATATAAAATTATATACAAACTTTTTTACTTGGGTGAATATTTTTTTTATGTAAAAAAATATAATGTATAAAAAAATATTGAGTGTAGAAAAGAGGGCATATAAATTTTATGCGGATTAGGATTTTATTTTAGATACTTGGTTTCTTCGTAGAATTTTCTTAGAATTTTATGTAGTTTACGTTTTTGCTATACGATTTACAAATAAAAAAATCAACCCGCCCTAATGCACATCTTAATATATAAAAGGCAAGCATGCTGCTCCGCACACAGTATTTCTCAAATTGTAATTATTTTTTGACAGTAAAGTAATTTTACAAGACACACTGTTCTCAAAAATGTTCAGCCTGAAAATATGCACAGAAAATATATTCGATACTTATCAGTGACAATATTGGGTTTTTACAATAGCACGTTTTTGATCTAACTACCTCTTTTTTCAGCCTTGTATAAAAAAAATTATGACAAATTTTATGAAATTCTTTTGAGTCGATTTAAGTCGATTGTACCAAAAAATATGATTGTATCAGCCGCAAAACTACACCTGAGTTGCTACATATATGAAGGTTGCAAAGCCAGTTTGTTAAGTTGTGTATGAATATGATTGTTACCAAACTCGACTTTTTGCACTTTTACACTTGAAGTAATTTTTCAACACTGCTCTGGTACATTTGTACATTTTAAAAATCAAGTGTATAAAAAAATCAAGCTTTAAAAAGAGAACAGGTGCTTTCGGCAAAAGGCTCAAAAAAAGGAAGTGTGCGGAGGACCTGTCGTAGGACAGGCTTTTATACTAATTTTAAATAAAAGTACAATTTCGCTAACTAAATCTACTGATTTCTTATGATTGCACATGGTTTACCTATTAATTTAATTTAAAACTAGTGATTGTCCCCGAAAATCGGGTCGGCTGGATATAAGCTTTAAAGATCTTATTAAAAATATTATGACTGGCTTGAATGACTTAATACAGGGTTTGCTAAAACTACTTCGGATATTATTTATTTGGCGTACGATTCACCTTAATATCCCCACTCGTGATGTAAAAAAAAATTTTAACAAAAAAAAAGACCAACTTCAAAACCACTACAAAGTAAAAAAATAATTTTTAATTACTTTTCACATTAATTCTTGATCAAATTTGATAATTTATTTATATATAGTATGAAATTGGAAATCTTATTATTCACCCTTATTCTTGAATCCGCGTCGAGTAAATGTCGTCGTCGAGAGCTCACTTTCACTAATGAATTGTCGTCGAAGATCATTTCGACGATCAAAAATTTAAACATTTATTTGACGACATTTGTTCAATAATTGACATGAACAATCACTGCAGGTCTCAAAGTCGAAATTGAAAGTTTCAAGAATATAACAATTTTGATTCGACGTCGTTTTGAGAGCGAGCGCGGGTTCAAGAATAAGGGCCATTATAATTTTTTTTTTCTATTTTGTATTATTATCATAAATATATTAATTTCTCCATGAATAAAAAACCTTCAAAGCCGAAGCGTTAATTTTATAAAAGTCTGATTATATTAGCGCCGACTTTAAAATTTTTATATTCATAAAGAAATTAATATATTTATGATAAAAAACGAAATAGAAAAAAATTATAATAACAAAATTTCCAATTTAATCTCATATATAAAAATCTCGTGTCACGGTGTTTGTTACAGAACTCCTCCGAAACGGCTAGACCGATTTTATTCGACCACAATTTACGCGTTCCTTTTCACTGATAACATTTTATGGGCGTTAAGCAAGGGGTCGTGGCACAGCCTTGGAATTCGGTATTCGACCACAATTTACACGTGTCGTTTTACTGATAACAATTATGGGAGTTGGACAAAGGGGCGTGGCACCTCCCATACAACCCAAATTAGCGATATCGAATAGCTTTTGAGTTATAGGCCGCGCAGCCTCGGAATTTAGTATTCGAACTCAATTTACACATGCAGTTTTACTGATAACTTTGTATGGCGTTGTACAAGGGGGAGTGGCACCTCCCATACAACCTAAGTTTGAGATATTGAACAGTTTTTGAGTTATAGGTCGCACAGCCATGGAATTCAGTATTCAACCACAGTTAATCAGCCCAATCATAAAACATTTTCTCCCGGGAGTTGTAAAAGGGAGTTTCCGTTTTTAAGATGAAGTTGAACAACTTTTCGGAAATTTTTAAAGCAATTTTGTTTATCAACCGCCAATATTTATCAGTGTAAAATAAAAAAATGAGATGCCTTTATCTGCTATCTTAAAACCGGAAACTTCCTTTTACAACTTCCGGGAGAAAATGTTTCATGATTGGGCTGACAGTGTTTTTCTAATATTGCCACGCCTTTTTTCGAATAACGCTCACTTTTTTATCATAATTTGTAACAATTGTGCCTACTAAATTTCAGTAGTGTCAATATTAACTGAGATACAGTGTTTTTCTAAAAGTGACACGCCCTTTGTCTATTACCGCTCACTTTCTTCATAGTGTTTTGCAATAATTCTACAGATTCTTGTAAAGAATTTTATTACCCTAGTGTCAATATTCACTGGGTTACATTATTTTTCTTATATTGCCAAGCATTTTTGTCCAATAACGCCCACTTTCTTGGCCGTAAATTTTTATAATTATGCCTACCCCTGTACCTAATTTCAATATCCTAGTGTCAATATTATTCGAGTTACAGCTTTTTTCTAATATTGCCACGCCCTTTGTCAAATAACGCTCACTTTTTTGATCATAATTTGCAATAATTATGCCTACCCCTGTACTAAATTTCAGAACCCTAGTATCAACATTATTTGATAGACAGTGTTTTTCAAATATTGCCATGCCCCTTTGTCGAATACCGCCCACTAAACGGGCACCTCCGTGTTCAATGTCTCTATCCGTTGACATAAAATTGCGGCAATCGGACAAGTACTTTAGGAGTTATCGATGTACTTACATTAAAAAAAAAATTAGAAACCAACCAACTTGAGAACCTACTCCCTTTTGAAGTCGGTTAAAAATACTACGAGAAACGCTGAGTTTTTATTATAGTCTTTATGTGGTACGGTAAATTCTTTTTAGAATTATATTTTTAACTGTAAAAGTCGCATTAACGAATGGACGCTTGCAATTTTTACTGTCTGGTCGCACTTCCACAACCTTGAAACTGTATTTTTAACTGCAAAAGTAGCATCAGCGGATGAACGATTACAATTATAGCTGACTGGTCGCGCTTCATTACCTTTCCATTGAAACGATGCGAGTCGAATCCGTGGCTGTCTCAGAAGGTGGTGCTTAAGTCAGATTGACATTTCAATGGTAGATTGCTGAGATTTCTTTGGTAACAAGTGCAATTTCTTAACATTATTTTAAGAGGATTTACCAAGAGAATTAAAGTTGCCATTTCGAATAAAAGCGATAGTAAGTATGAAACGCTTATCATGATAATCAATGAAATCATTTTAAATAAAAGTTCAATTTCGCTAATAATCTAATAATTTCTAGTGATTGAACAAGTTTTACCTATTCATTTAACAATTAAAATACAGCACTTTTTTAGGTTGACCTTCAAAAAAACTGAAATAATGAAAGCAACCATTTAAAAAAATTTATAATTTTAATAAGATTTTGCTAAAGTTGCAATTAGCACAGTAGCGTTTTTCGTAGCTATTTTAAACCTGCACATATGTACTTTCAAGTGACGAGAACTGAATGTATGTATACGAATAGATTTAGAGCGTTGATAATTACCACTTTTCAATGGTCAGAATGGTGGCAAGAAATGGCAACAGTGGATGATCAATTTTCGAATAAAATCATCTTCAGTGATGAGGCACATTTTCACCTCAGTGGATTCGTCAATAAGCAGAATTGCCGTATTTGGGAGAATGATAATCCAAGAGTGATTGTCGAAAAACCAATGCACCCACAAAAAGTGACTGTTTGGTGCAGTTTATGGGCTGGTGGCATCATCGGGCCGTATTTTTTCCAAAATGAGGCCGGTTAGGAAGTTACTGTGAATGGTGTTCGTTATCGTGAGATAATAACGAACTTTTTATGGCCCGAATTGAAAGATTTGGATGTAAACGATATGTGGTTTCAACAGGACGGCGCCACTTGCCACACAGCTAACGAAACAATGGCTCTTTTGCGCGACAAATTCAATGGTCGTGTTATCTCACGTGGTGGCGATGTCAATTGGCCGCCAAGATCATGTGATTTGACACCGTTGGACTTCTTTCTTTGGGTTTATTTGAAAGAAAAGGTATACGTCAATAAGCCAGCAACAATTCAAGAGCTAAAGGATGAGATAATTCGGCACATTAACGGCATAGAACCTCAATTATACCTCAGCGTCATCGAAAATTTGGACCATCGGATGGAGGTGCGCCGGCGAGGTCGCGGCGGTCATTTGGCCGATATTTTGTTCCATACATAATTGAACCATACCACTATTATCGTAATAAAAAGAAATGGCAATAATTTCTTAAATAATTTGTGTTTTATTCAAAATCAACATCGGCCCTTAAAATTTAACCACCCTTTATTTTTAAATATATTCATGGTGCCAGAAGACAAATTGACATAAAAACTTGCCTGCTCTGGGTAGAGCCTGCAAGAAATGTCATATGATTAGCAGCCATGTAATTCAAAAGAATGAATTCCTAAATCTGCGAAGTCATATACTAATCTTAACAGTGAGTTGATCAGAGCTTAATCACTCAAAGACTACTGAAGAGGAAAATGTAGCGATTCTTTAATATTTCTCTTTTCATTTTTGATACTTTTCTGTACATTTTTTAAGTCGTTTCTAAGTATTTTTCCTAGGCAATTTTTATTTTATATTTTTGTGATTGGAGTGAATTAAACCTTCTTTTTTTCATATTCAAAGTACTGATAATTTTAAAATATCTTTAGTGCATTATTTAAACTTTAATTTATAAGAAATGCACATGATTCGATTAAATAAAGCAACTAACAGTGAAAATTAAGCAGGGCTCTTAAGTATTTTCCAACGGCTGTGCCTTCCAAGTTTTACTATAAAAACGTGTACAACTCCAGAATTAGCATGATTTATCTCTACACTGCACTAGGGTATAATTTACAAAAACTGAAAAACGAAATGTGCGCCTACTGGGCCACCTTTTGAGAATTTTTAAAACTTTTATTTTTTCCTAAACTTTCACGTAGAAATTACGAACAAACCCGTAGAAGGAAGTATCCAATTTGGTACAGTCATTTTCAAGTTTTAGGCATCCGAACAAACCACGATCCATTTTTATATATACAGATATTATAGCCTATATGAAAATATATTGAAATATTTTGCTATTTTAACCGTGCCCATTCAAGTGACGAGGACTGTATGTATACGAATAGATTTACTTACATACTAACTTAGTGGGCGCTACAACTGTATGTCGGTATAAATGATCCGCCATAAGAAATCACCTTGTCTGAAACCTCGTTTGGTAAAAAATGGTGGGTAGAGGTCCTTTCCGGTTTTAACTGCGCTGCTGGTGTTGCTCAGTTCTATTTCTGTCTCTCGTTTGCTAGCGCCAGTTGGAAATTCCAAGTTTCGTCAGGTTGTCCTCTACTTGGTCTTTCCAACAAAGATGCGGTCGTCCTCTTCTGCGTTGACCGCCGCTGGGTACCGAATCGAATATTTTCTTCACTGGAGCATCGTCTTTCATGCGCTGAACCTAGCCAGCGAAACCGCTCGATTTTAATGCGCTTGACTATGTCGATGTCAGTGTACAGCTCATACAATTCATCATTCCACCTTTGTTCATGTTCATAGTATTCGGTACTAGAAATTGACGCAGATTAGTCCGTAGATCTTACGAAGAATTTTTCTCTCGAAGGCTACTAAAGTTTTTTTCATCTGAACTGCTCAGCGTCCAGGTTTATGATGCATAAAGCAGGACGGGCATGATGAGCGATTTTCGTTCGTCGAGAGAGGGCTCTGCTTCTCAATTGCCTAATTGAGCCCTAAGTAACACCTGTTGGCACGAGATATCCTTCGTTTGATCTCAATGCTGATATCGCTGGTTGAGTTTATGCTGGATCCCAGATAGACAAAGTCCTTCACAACCTCGAAGGAGGTATTGTCAAATGCAACTTCGGTTCCAAGACGCTGGGACTGTCTGTTTGTTGACACCAAGTATTTTTTCCTATCTGCATTCACTACAAGACCCATTCGACTTGACTTTCATTATGACCAATGATATCGATGTCATCAGCATACACAAGCAGCATAGACTCATATAGAATATTGTGCCACTACGTCTCAGATCAGCAGTTCGGATGATCTTCTCCATCATTAGGTTTGGTAATAAATGGTGGGGAGAGGTCCTTCTCTATTTTAACTGCGCTGCTGGTGTTGCTCAGAGTCGTCCTGCAATGTCGTATTAGTTTCGCAGGAATACCAAATTCAGACATGGTGAAGTATAGGTGATTCCTTAATGGACTGTCGAAGGCGGCTTTGTAGTCGACAAAAAGATGGTGGGTGTCGATTTGATTTTCTTGGGTGTCTTCTCCAAGATTTGTCGTAGCGTGAAGATCTGGTCGATGGTATACTTTCCAGGTCTGATTCCACACTGATAAGATCCAATCAGTTGGTTCACAATGGGCTTCAATCTTTCAAATAAAACGCTCGACAGGACCTTATAATTGGCACAAATAGTGGTATCGCCTTTCTTGTGGATTGGGCAGGGCACACTGAGATTCCAATCGTTCGGAATGCATTCCTCCAACCATATTCTGCATAGAAGCACGCGAATGCATTTAAATAGAGCTTCGCCTCCGTTCTTATTTTTAAAGTATATGGATCCGAAAACTTTGTGCTGTTTCTTCGAATAAAAAACCATAGAGAGTTTTGAAATTTTGTGTCAAAAATAATACTCAAATCATGATATTAACGGTTTGAATTCTTGAATCAGACAAAAAATAACAATTGCACAAGAATTGATTTAAGAAAAGTTAAGAGACAGTAAGACAAAAGCATTTTGAAAAATTTTAAATATGACCATTAAATAGATTAGATTAGATGAACATCCAAGCCAACAGTCCAGAAATGTATACTTGCAAATCCGCAACATCTGTAGAACTTCATATTTTCTTAAAAAATTTTACATCATCTGCATAAAGAAAAAATGGAGAGTTTCATATATGTTTAAGCTGGATCATCCACTGTAAACCTTCAGCAAGTTTTGAAATTTTTTTTATATGAAGTTTTTAGGCTTTATCACTCTCCGCACTCAATGAGAGAGTAACAAGAACTTGCTGCACGCTCTTTGACTTGATTAAAAAAATTTTAATTTTTGCAGAAAACTTGCTGAAGGTGATCAGTGAATCCTGCTTTAGACAAATCATTTAAAAATAGAATTAAGAACAAGGGGGTCCAAAACTAATACACTGAGGAACACCTGAGGACGGAATACAGACAAAACATGTCCTGTTTGACAAATAAGACTAGATCAAAAGCCAAAAAGTTGAATTCCATGTTTAATTATTTTCAGAATAATAATTTATGTTGAATAATGTTTTGTCAGAAAACTTAATTTAATTTTTATAATAATTTCAAAGAATTTAGAAACATTTGATAACTTTGAGTTTAAGAACCAGATTTAAAATCAAGAATGATGAAGTAGACAGGTTTCCAACACTTCAGAAAATTTTACTCTGATAAAGATTTTTTAAAGATATCACAAAGGGAAGAAGCTAAAGTATGGCTGCATTTAAGGAAAAAAATTATTTTTGGTAAGTGTTTTGTAAACGTATTATTAACTCTTTAAAGTTTTTAATTGTCTGCAAAAAGGTATGAACGCACTGAAAATTATTTTCTATGTTATTCGGAGATCTCGCTATTTTAAGACGTTAAGGCAAAACGTTCAATCAAGACTGTATAATTCTTTAATTTAATGAAGGTAACGAATAAAACCTTTCAAAGAATTGTTTGCCACAAACTTTAAGTCACCAAACATAAGGCTCTATTTTATAAAAGTCTTTTCATATTTTGTTAAACTGAGAAATAAAGCTTTTGTATTCATGAAATAAATGCTACTGATGTTCATCAGTTTCAGTGAGGGTTAAATACGTTGTTGAAAAAGTAAAATCATTGTTTTACAAACTTCAATAGAAATATTTAATAAAAAAAAAATATCAGCATTAAAAATGTATAGAGTGCTGAAATTCCGAGACGTTCATTAAAACAATTATAAGGCAACAAAAAAAAACTTCGTCACAACGTTTTAATGACAATAAAGAATGTGTGTCAAAATGCCTCAACAAGTTTGGAGTAATGAACTCGAACATTCCTAACTCAAATGTTTGTTTACAAAAATGTCAAAGAATTTAGAAGCATTATTTAAACTGATAGAGTAAAACTTGAATGAATTTCCTTTTTGTGCTGAAAAAACTTGTATAAAATAACTTCAGTCCCATTCTAAAGTTGACGGTTAGCTTTTAAAGATTGAACTCGTTTGTAATTATATTCATGCATATGACATTTTTATTTAATTAAATCAATGCCTTTAATTTAAATACAAATTTTATTTTTTGACTTTATTGTTTCAACAAATCAAGTTATAAAAAAATAAACTCTCTTATTGTCAAACGTGATCAGCACGTAGAGCAATATGCGAGAGTCGTCGTGGATTCAATGGAATTCCAAACAATTTATATTTCAATAAATTAACAACGCTAAAACAGCAACGCTTACAAGCACAAAATACATACCTATTTAAGCCACTATATTACTTTTTAGGTGTGAATATATCGGAACTTAAGCTAACGATTAAAAAGTGAGTGCTGTAGTGTTATCTTATTATTACATTTTAATATTGTTCCAATTGTATGTAAAACACTTTGTTTTAAAACCACTTAGTTTTTAAGTTCTTTTTGTATTTTTTAGAATTAAGTTTTCATATTTTAAATGTATAAAAATATTTCAAAATTTTTCAGTATCTAATAAATTATTCAAACATACGAACGTTCTCGTTCTCGTGGAAATATTTAATTTCCACAATTGGCGATCCTGTCGAAACCGGACCAACGATACCAACGAGCTCATCAATACTCAAGCAGAGCAACCCCGCGCTCTAAGCCACTGAAGTAGAGCAACCCCGCAACACGCTCATAAGTTCTCGCGCTCAGTCTCTACGCGCCACAGCAACAACAACAATTGCGTCAACAACTAAAAGTGCAGCTACAGCAACATCTACATCATCACAACCAACCCGCAAAAACCTGTGCGCAAGGCACCGCTACCACCAAAACCGCCACCGCACCAACAACAACAACATCACAGCCTGCAGTCGTGAGCAACTTACTCACTGCAGAGCTACAACAGCGAACCCACCTCACCACAACGCAAGCAGCGACGCCAACACAAGCAGCGACGCCGACGCAAACAGCAACGCCGACGCAGGCAGCAACGCCAACGCAGTCAGCAACGTCGAAACAAACAGCGACGCCAACGCAAGCAGCGACGCCAACACAGACAGCGACGCCAACGCAAGCAGCGACGCCAACACAGGCAGCGACGCCAACGCAAGCAGCGACGCCAACACAAGCAGCGACGCCGACGCAAGCAGCAACGCCGACGCAGGCAGCAACGCCGACGCAGGCAGCAACGCCGACGCAGGCAGCAACGCCGACGCAGGCAGCAACGCCGACGCAGGCAGCAACGCCGACGCAGGCAGCAACGCCGACGCAGGCAGCAACGCCGACGCAGGCAGCAACGCCGACGCAGGCAGCGACGCCGACGCAGGCAACAACGCCGACGCAGGCAGCAACGCCAAGACAGGCAACGACGCCGACGCAGACAGCGACGCTGAAGTAAGCAGCGCCACCGACGCAAGCAGCGACACCAAAGCAAGCAGTGACGCCAGAAACAAGCAGCGACGTCAGTAAATCAGCGACTAAGGATTGGTATTTATTTATATACACTACACAATTAGCTTTTTAGCGGATGTAAAACGATAAGCCGGCGCTTATCGTTTCACAACCGTAGGCACTACACTGCACGCTAGGCACACTTCAATTTTATTAATATTATTTTAAGAAATTTATTTGTAATAAAGCTAGTATTTTTTAAAACAATACAATGCAACGTACTCCTACTCGGTTATCCACCTCAGGAGACGGAGATAACCATTTAATTAATTTTGAGCCTCCTTTATTGAACCCTTTCGATGATTCATCATCTAACATTGAAGTTCATGCAACGTCAGTCAAACTCCCACAGTTCTGGACTGATAGTCCTGATGCATGGTTTATTCATGCAGAATTCCAATTTCGATCTAAAGGGATTACCACTGACCAAACAAAGTATGAATATCTTGTGACTGCACTTCCACAAGAAGTCATAGTTACGGTATTAGATTTCATACAACAACCACCTTCAACCAACTTGTATGAAGGTTTGAAGAAAGTTCTGATAAATAGACATACTTTAAGTGAGAACAAACGGTTCGATAAGATGCTATCTGACACTGAGATGGGTGACCAAAAACCATCTCAATTTTACAGATCCTTGCTTCTTTTAGCTGGTTCAACAGTCAACAAAGACTTAGTTTATAAGCTTTGGTTACGTAAACTACCTAAAAGTCTGAACATTGCTTTGACAGGATCTGGTCATAAGGAATTAGATGAGTTGTTATTACTCGCTGATAACTTGTGGGAGGTATTAGCAGAATCTGAGGTATCTGCAATCAAGAATAACTTTAATGTATCGAAACACATCTCTAATTCTAATGAGATAGCAAATATTACTAAACATTTTGCAGAACAAACATCTAAAATTTTTGAATGTTTTCAAAAACTCTCGCTTGATGTTGATGAACTTAAGAATCAACGTTTCAGTCGTCCAATTTCCAGAAGATTTAGTTCCAGAGGAACTTCAAGACGTCGATCGTCTTATAGGTCCTCTTCAGGTCAACGACCTTCCAATTGGGTATGTAAGTACCATTTCAGATTCGGTAAAAACGCACGTAAATGTGAGCAACCATGTGCATTTGTTCAAAACGACAACTTTTCACCACACAACATAACACAACACAATTCAACAAACTAAAAGACTCTGTTGTCGCGACGACTGATAATAGACCCGTCATACATACACGTCGTCTTTTTGTATTTGACCCCTCTAGTAAATTAAATTTTCTTATTGACAGTGGAGCAGAGGTATCAGTTCTACCTTCCTCAAAATTCAAAATTTCAAACAAAAAATCAGATTTGGTATTACAAGCTGCTAATGGCACAGCAATCTCTACATTTGGAAAAAAATTATTGACACTTAATTTAAATTTACGACGTGAATTACCATTTTCATTTATTATAGCTGACATCTCCAAACCTATTATAGGTGCAGATTTCTTGACAAAATATGGCCTTCTTATTGACCTTAAACATAAACGTCTCGTTGACCCTTTAACTAATTTATCTGTCAATACAATTTCAGCATTTTCTGAAACATCTTTACCTAAATTATTTACTATAGATAACAAGTATACACAATTACTCAAAAAATTTCCTTCTTTAATAACAGAACCCGATTACACAGCACCAATTAAACATCACACTGTACATCACATTGTCACTGAAGGACAATTACCTTACACAAGACCACGACGTCTAGACTTGCCAAAGTTAAAAGTAGCTAAACAAGAATTTCAGTTCTTAGTTACTTCTGGTATTTGTAGACCGTCAAATTCTCAAACATCCTCTCCATTACACCTAGTACCTAAACGCGAGCCCAATGATTGGAGACCATGTGGCGACTACAGAAGACTTAACACAATTACAGTACCTGACCGATATCCATTACCACACATACATGATTTTTCTTTAAATTTACACAATACATGCATTTACTCAAAACTCGATTTAGTCAGAGCATATCATCAAATACCAATGGCACCTAACGACATACACAAGACAGCAATCACTACACCTTTTGGGATGTTCGAGTTCCTCCGTATGCCATTTGGCTTGAGGAACTCAGCCCAGACATTCCAGAGGTTCATTAATGAAGTGCTACATGGACTAGATTTTATTTTCGTATACTTAGATGACATCTTGATTGCTAGTGAGACAGAAACACAACATTTCGAACATTTAACGCAAGTTTTTAGAAGACTCAATGATTATGGTTTAAACATAAAACCTAACAAATGTGTATTCGGAGTTGATGACATCGACTTTCTTAGCTACAACATATCTAAACACGGAATACGTCCGTCACAAGAACGTGTTAAATGCATTCAAGATTATCCACAACCGGTAACAGTCAAACACATGCAAAAATTTATAGGTATGACAAATTACTACCACAGGTGCATTCCTAAACTCGCACACATGCTTGAATCCATTTATAACATGGTAACAACAGCTTCGAAAACTAAAAGCAAACATTTACAGTGGACAGACACTACTTTACATGCATTTACAACAATCAAAGACAGTTTTGCCACGCAAACACTTATTAACCATGTTAATAGTAAGGCACAACTGTCGATTGCTGTAGATGCATCCATTACCGCAATAGGTGACGTTTTACAACAAGAACATAACAATAAACTTGAGCCTATAGCTTTCTTCTCTAAGAAACTTTCACCTGCTGAAACGAAATATAGTACATTTGACAGAGAATTACTTGCGATTTACTTAACTATTAAACATTTTCGACACTTCCTGGAAGGTAACATTTTTACAGTTTTCACAGATCACAAACCTTTAGTTAATGCATTATCTTCTAAAACCGAACGTAGTCCTAGACAAACACGACACCTTGAATACATAGCACAATTCACTAACACAATATTACACATTAAGGGTACAGACAACTCAGTAGCAGATGCACTTTCAAGATGCGAGGTAACAGAAGTTAGAACACCCGACCTTGATCTCAAACAATTACATCAGGAACAAATCATTGACACAGAACTCAAGAGCATAACAGACAAAACAACTTACAAGTTTGAACAAGTTGATATTCCGTTTTTAAACATAAAAATTTGGTGTGAAAATTCTACAAATAATACAAGACCATACATTCCCCAAACACTACGGAAAAGAGTTTTTGATCAAATACATAACATTTCACATCCAGGAACTAGAGGTACTAGACGACTAATCACACAACGATATTTTTGGCCTAACATGAACACACAAATAAACAAATGGACTCAAGAATGTATTAGATGTCAAAAATCTAAGGTACATAGACACACTAAAACACTACCTCACAAGATAAACATTCCGAGCGGTCGTTTTGAACATATTCATATTGACTTGGTTGGCCCATTACCGATTTCAAATGGTTACCGATATTTGTTTACCATAATTGACAGGAACACACGTTGGCCTGAGGTTTATCCTCTTAAAGATACAAGGGCTAATATTATTGTTGACACGTTCCAAAGAGAGTTTATATCACGCTTTGGGGTTCCTCTGGAAATTACTTCTGATCGAGGACCTCAGTTTACATCAACTACATTCAAAAATTTTATTACCAAATTTGGTTGCAAACACATCAAAACTTCAGCTTATCACCCACAAGCTAATGGGATGATAGAACGTTTCCATCGTCAACTCAAAGCTTCTCTTATAGCGAGCAATAACCAAAACAATTGGTACTCAGAATTACCACTAGTTCTATTAGGGCTAAGATCCACGTTTAAAGAAGATGTTAAAGCATCCCCTGCTGAAATGGTTTATGGTCAAACACTCAGATTGCCAAGTCAGTTAGTCATTCCTAGTGAGCAAAAATTCAGTCCATCAGAAACTTTGTTCAAACTTAAAGATATTGTTGCTAATAATCAAGCACATATTTCACATCATAATCAGAATTTTAAACAATTTGTGCCAGAATCACTCAAAACTTGTGAGTTTGTATTTGTTCGCAATGACACTATTAAAAAACCACTTCAAGAGCCATACGACGGACCATTCAAAGTATTAGAAAAGTCTCCAAAATTTTTTAAAATTCTTAAAAACAAAAATATTATAACGGTTAATATTGATCGAATTAAGCCAGCTTTTGTTAACATTAATGTTTCAAAAACACTTTTTAATGCAAATAAATCAGCTAAGACAGTTCATTTTAATTTATTAGCAAACACGGTAAGACTAATACCGAATTCTTTGGAGGGGGAATAATGTAGTGTTATCTTATTATTACATTTTAATATTGTTCCAATTGTATGTAAAACACTTTGTTTTAAAACCACTTAGTTTTTAAGTTCTTTTTGTATTTTTTAGAATTAAGTTTTCATATTTTAAATGTATAAAAATATTTCAAAATTTTTCAGTATCTAATAAATTATTCAAACATACGAACGTTCTCGTTCTCGTGGAAATATTTAATTTCCACAGTGCCGCTAAATTCTGCCACGTTCGCTATGATTGCAACAATGTTAGATTAGCGTGACAAGCTGACAAAGTATGAACAGCTTTTTATTTATGGTTCTTACCGGGCAAGGTGGCGCTCTGGGGGTTGAGTTCGTTCAAAGTGTGATAAGTATTCAATATAATTCTGATGGGAACATCTATTAAAATTGTTTATACACCAACAATAGTACCAGCAATAGTAACAACAACAACAAAAACAAACACAATAACTGAATGCAGGTGTATTTGGAAAGAGGTTATCTAGGCGTCGGTATAATAAAAACCATGTGTTTGTTTATTTGTTAAAACACTTTGCTTTCAAGTGTTTATCAACAGAAATTTAGCTTATTTTGTGCTAAAATTAAAAAAAAAACTTGTCATTAAATTTTATTTTATTTCATTCTGCTTATCAACACAGTACAAAAACAAATGCATATACTATTTGTTGTTCGCAAGCTAACAAGGGTTAATATTTTTATGATAGTGCTGGTTAGTATTTATTTAGAGCTTTCAAATTATTTTCTAAATCAATTAAATAATAGATTTCTATCAATAATCTACAATCTTTAACCGGTTTTTGGCAAATTTTGTAAAGTGCAAATATCAAGGTCATATTAAAAACAAATTTGCATTTGCAAAAATTCAGCTAAAATTATTAAAAAAAAAAATAATCTATAGCTTGGCAACATTTTCGCAAAAACAAAAAATATATACAAAAATATTTTCACTTTCTCTACAATGTCTACAAGTTTGACCACATGACTAAATAATTCATAAAAGAAAACTCGTTGGTTGGCAGACGTTTATCAAGTATTGGGCCCATTGCCAAATAAAGTAATACGTCACAAGCATTAACCAAAACAAAGTAAGAAATCAAATAAAGAAAAACATACTAAATATTTTGGCAAAAATTGGCAACACTATAGTTTCAAACTAATATACAACAATTAAATTGATATTTGTTTACCTTTTTATTATGATTATATTACTACGCATAAAATAAATGTGTTTTGCAAGCTGTTTAAACTGCGTTCAAATAAAAAAAAACAAAAACAAAGAGCTTTAAATTTCTTCAAGACAAATTCAAAGACTATACCTACCATTTTCTGCTCATCATATGTGATATGATATATATGAGAATTTAACTATTTTTTTTTTTCATTTTAAATGAACACATCTTTTATTTGTACTGATAAAGCAAAGTAGTTGCAATGCGGTTTGGTCTTATTAAAGGTCGTTCGCACGGTCACTGAACTACTTGTGCGCCATATAAATTTTGATTATTTTTGTCAAAGTTATATATCTGTGTCGATAAGCAATAATGGCTTAACACAGTACTGAGTTATTGACATAGCTGTGTTCCACGCATATAGAACACACAAAATCTGGAGATTCTAGCATGACCTAAGCCAAAGTTATGACACAAAAACAAAATAACCTTCCATATAACTTATGTCGCGATAGAAAACTTTAAAGCAAGATTTATCGAAACTATGAAATCAGACTTACTACGAGGCACGGTAGGTAAGCAATATATTTTTTTCACATCAAAAAATATTGTTGTAACTTTAATATTTAAATTTTTTTCGAAAGTATTAAGGTTAAAATATATTCTAACTATTTTTACGTCACAAAGAGAAGAACTCTTTTGAAAAAGAATATCCCAACAAATAAACTTGAACGTAAACTTTTTATGCGTTGTTTTTGTTGCTTATTGCAGCAAGGTGGCGCCAATCAACTAATCAGCTCAATTTTAAAATAACTAATTATCAAAGTGAAAACAAATAATTGTCGATCTCTCTTGCTCTTATATAATCAAGTAAAGGACAGGACCTTTGTTTCTAATACAAAACTGATGTTGATTGTACAAACAAAGAAATGCACATAAAATTAAGTGTTTTATGTACGGAGGCGGACAAAATTATTCACACATATTGCATACTAACATTTCCCACTTAATATCTTCCCATCGTTAAACATTACACTAATACTATGTCAATACAACAATAATGAATTTCCAAAAAAATGGTCACGTCAAAGAAAATTAAATAAAATGTAAAACAAGTCATACGTGAGTTGGGACAAAATTATTCACACAAAGCATCTTTTCAAAACTTGAACTGATTTTGCCTTGTAACAAAGCAACTTATACTTTCGGAAAAGTACCGTTATGAAAGTGAGCATTCAAGATTCAACTTATTTAGTCATTTTACGTTTTTGGCTTTGGAGTGTACGTTGTTGAAAATAGATCTCGTGTTAGAAAAGGGTTGGAAACAAAAAGAAACAAGTGAAGCTAAAAAATATAATTCTACATCTGCACAATGAATATAACTCAAGTGCAGAAATTGGCTATAAAGAAAATCGAAGCTGTTTTACTATTTATAGTATAATAAAGCGTTTGAAAGGAGAGGGAACTCCTTAAAGTCAACCTCATACCGGTAGACTATGAAAACTAACCACCTTTGATGAGTACAAAATAATAAGACAAATTAAAAAATAACCGGTTTGGGGAATCTTGTATTTATTGACGGTATTATAGACAAATCGGTTTACCTCAAAATTTTAAAAAAAAAATTGTAAAATGTGCTCGGAACCTGAGCCTTGTTAACAACTTTTATTTCCAATAAGATAATTATGGCGACCGTAGCCTAGTGGGTAGAGTGCGTGGCCCCTAAGCTAAAGAACCGCGGAAGTCCGGGTTCAATTCCAGCTCAGACAGAAGTTTTTTTCAATTGAATTAATTTTTCTGTTCGGTCGTCACCTCTCTGCAGACAATGGCAAACCTCAGAGAGTAAAAATTGCCATGTAAAGCTTCTTGAGAATAAAAGCCGTTCGGAGTCGGCATAAAACACGTAGTAGGTCCAGTTCTCGGTCATTTGTGATCAAACATTTAATAACACGTACAACACAATTGATCAATAGAAGCCAGGTCAAAGTCCTTCCAAGGGCTGAAATGGCCAGTTTATTTATTTTTTTTAAGATAATTATCTTAAGCATACTGACCTAGACGTGCATATGTGGATCATACATTAAGCGCCTTGCATTCTCCCAACACCCCACTGTTTACAGACTTCAACCCATCGAAAATTTGTAGGATGAAGTCCAGAGGCGTGTCATAACATAACCAGAAAAGGCCAACTAAAACAAGTACTCCAATAGGATTGGAAGAGTTTGGATGAAAGTGTGACTAAAAAATTGGTTCACTCCATTAAAAATAGATAAAACGAAGTTATCAAGCAAAAAGCCATGCCAACTATACATTAATATTTTACTGAACCTAATATTTTTTGTGAAAATGGAATGTGTGAATAATTTTGTCCCTTTAAAATCTGAACATGCTTATGTTTAGTGTTATTTCTTATTTAATGGAAAACAATTCTGTTTAATTTTTGTTATTTTTAAATAAACAATAAAGACATAAGTTTTTCCTAGAATAAGATTTTTTAAAACAATAATCTATTTTTAATATATACCTAATTAAATGAAAAAATGGGTGCTGTGTGAATAATTTTGTTCGCCTCTGTATATTCCAGAAGAATGGTGTATATTCAAAAAAATTTTAAACTTTCCGGGCTAAAATTTACAAAAAAATCTATACTAGCTAACCCGTTACCCGAATTCAAGCAATTATTAAATTGCAATCTAAGCAATTTTAATCATACTAAAGCGATATCCAGTGAATTCTAATAAATGATATGAAAAAAAAATCGGGATTTTTTCAATAATTTTGGCACACGAAAAACTGTTATATATTTCGATCATTTCATCTACAGCTGCGAGCGAAGTACTAGCAGTCCTCTTATATTCAGATATGTTTGGATAAATAATACTAGTCTACAAATTTCGTATCCGGTAAACCCATTATCATTCCTATAACATTCCTATATCATTCAACGCTGGTTTCAAATCTGTACTCAGTTTCCTCCAATATTGTAACATTTTCAATATACAGGGTGTTTCACGTTTTTGACACGTGTTTAGTTTTATTGATCTAGAATCTTAGCTACTCACCATAAAATAAAAAATATTTTTTTGTATTTTAGAAAAAATATCAGCTTTGCAATCAATATATCAACCACTATCGTGTCATGTGCTGTAGCGGAGCAAAAATTTAAGATTATCCAACGAAATATCAGCAAATTTTGTATCTTTTGTTGTAGCGGAGCTGTAATCGGCCAAATTTAAAATGTCTGGTTTTCATGTAAAAATACACTTAATCAACAGTTTTTTCCAAATTCTAACTTTTAATACAGCATACAATACTTTTTATGAACAAAAACAGAAACTTGAGGTATGTCAGAAATGTTATTAAGCAAGTTAGATTCCAGACCACAATACGAAACAAATTGTGCACTATCACAAAAAATACTATAGCATTAACTTACAGGCAGAGTTTGAGAAATTAAATTTTAGATTTAGTTAATGAATTAAGTCTAATGAAACAAGGATACTAATTTTTTTATTATTAGTATTTTCTCTAATAGCATCAGAAAGCCCAAGAAGAAGAGATGTTGTGCTGTAACCATCCCGAAACCCAGATTGGAAGTCATCAATAAGAGAGTAACGATCAGTGTATTACAGTATCTGCTTTTTTATAATGTTCTCAACTACTTTAGAAAGAGCTGACAATAATCTTAACGTCCTCAGGTTTTCGATTAAGGTTGATGAGCTATTTTTTGGTATTGGCACAACTCGGATTACCTTCCAAAACTTTGGAAATTTCGAAGTTAAAAGTATGCTCTTTATAAAATGCAAAAGATTATTTTGGATACTTGGCAATATCATTTTAATAAATTTAATTGGTATGTTGTCGTTACCAAATGCATTTGATTTGACGTTAAAAAAGGAGTCATTAAGGTCTTCTAAGACAATGTTGTTGAAAAGAAGCATACATCAGATCAGATCAGATAGAAATTATTTTATCAATAAAAATATTAAAAAAAAACAAAATAAAATGCATCCCGCTAAAAAATAAGAATAACTGCAAGATTTCAATGTATTTTGTAAACACGGAATGCTTTTAAAACTGTTCATAAAAAATTAAAATTTTTTTTCTATGTATTGTTTTTTCGGTCTAGTTAATATTAACTTAAGTGTGCGTCTATTTAAAAGTCTTCTCAAATTGCAGATGAAAACATAATATTTAATTTAGTAAAAAATAGTTAAAAAAGTAGTTAAATTAGCTTTTAAAAGCGACAAAAACGTTCGCATGAAATTGTCCAAGAACTAAACAGCGCAGGAGTGGATATTTTGCGCACGTATATGGATAGAAGCGCCGCACGTATATCTATGTATTTACAAAAAAAAACTTAAATGTCGCCCCGGCAAAAAACCCAAATTGAACAAATCGCATGATTAAACAGCGATTGATTTGGTCTAATCTGCCTATATCATATACGCAAGCCAACTGGGACAAGGTAAGAAGTCAATAGATTTGGTAATCAAAGGTAACAAGGAGAGTTTCTGAAATATTTGAAATTGATTTTTTTTTAATTTCGTAGGGTCATCTTCAGTGACGAGTTTAGGCTGGAAGCTGTCACCGAATCCATCAAATTCGTAAGCAGACTTCCTGGGTAATGCATCAGTGCTTCTTCTGAATGCATCCAAAAAATGTAAAGTACTCACAAGGTGTAATGATCTGGAGCTGCATTTCTTCGAGGGCCAATCTACTTTTTTTTAACAAACAATGAACAGCGAGCAGCACATTAAAGTTATTAATGATGACAAAACAGTTTTTTTAATTTTTTTTAAGTTATTCTAATATTTTAACACCAGCAGCGCAGTTAAAATCGGGAAGGACCTCTCCCCACCATTTATTAACAAACGAGGTTTCAGACAAGGTGATTCCTTATCGTGCGACTTTTTCAACCTAATGATGGAAAAGATCATCCGAGCTCCTGATCTGAGGCGTAGTGGCACAATATTCTAGAAGAGTGTTTGCTGCTTGCGTATGCTGATGACATCGATATCATTGGCCATAATACGCGCGAAGTCAGTGCAGCATTTTCCAGATTAGAAAGAGAGTCAAGTCGAATGGGTCTGGCAGTGAATGCAGATAAGACGAAATACTTGGTGTCAAGAAACAAACAGTCCCAGCGTCTTGGAACCCACGTTACCGTTGACAATACCTCCTTCGAGGTTGACAATACCTCCTTCGAACGAAAATCACGCTCTATAAATCGCTCATCATGCCCGTCCTACTTTATACATCACAAACTTGGACGCTGAGCAGTTTAGATGAAAAGACTTTAGGAGCATTCGAGAGAAAGATTCTTCGCAAGATCTACGGAACAATCTGCGTCAATGGCGAGTACCGAATACGGTGGAATGATGAACTGTATGAGCTGTACGCTGACATCGACATAGTCAAGCACATTAAAATCGAGCGGCTTCGCTGGCTTGGTCATGTTCAACGCATGAAAGACGATGCTCCAGTGAAGAAAACATTCGATTCGGTACCCGATTTTCTTAATTTGGTACTTATAACATTTTTTTTATGAGATTGGTTTTGACCTGTTGGCTGGAAAATATTTTTAAAAGAAAAAAATACTGTTCAAAATTCAAATACTTTTCAACTCAACAAATGATAAGTCTAGATTCCTCTCTTTGGCCAAGTTCAAACAAAAAATTCGGAGATATTTGGAGAAAATATTTTTTTTCCACATTTTCTACATATAAATAAAAAATAAACTGGCCATTTCAGCCCTTGGAAGGACTTTGACCTAGCTTCTATTGATCAATTGTGTTGTGCATGTTATTAAATGTTTGATCACAAATGACCGAGAACTGGAACTATGTGTTTTATGCCGACTCCGAACAGACTTATGTTCTCAAGGTTTACTCTCTGAGGTTTGTTATCTCTGCAGAGAGGTGACGACCGAACAGAAAAATTAATTCAATTCAAAGAACTTTCTGGCTGAGGGGCCACGCACTCTACCCACTAGGCTACGGTCGCCACGTTTTCTACATATCCTGCAGAAAATTGGACCAATTTTTAAATAGTTCTGAACTAGTTCCAAAAAGGACCAGTACTGGTTCCTCTACAACACCCAGATCGAACTGTGGATATTACCAAGAAACATAAATGTTGGCTCTTGGCGTAGTTCTCGCGATCTTTTGAAATCTTTGATGTCGATAATTTAGAATTACTTATCATGCGACATATCATGTTTTATCAAGAATGAAATATAATTAATATATAATTTTTGATGTTTTACAATAAGCTCTTTATTTGTACAATA
Source organism: Dichetophora obliterata (assembly GCA_963920525.1). Taxonomy (NCBI): domain Eukaryota; kingdom Metazoa; phylum Arthropoda; class Insecta; order Diptera; family Sciomyzidae; genus Dichetophora; species Dichetophora obliterata. The sequence goes on from OY986437.1 coordinate 53,392,652, forward strand.
AAATATTTTTTAAATACTTTATTCTATTAAAATTTACTTTAGTTTTGATATTTTAAATTACAAAAGAATGCTGTGTCTACTTTTTTTTAATGCAAACAGGAGCATATACTTATTGCTTGTAGTTTTTACACAATTCCTATCAACGTCGTCCTATCTACTGTATAAATTGTCGTCGAGAGCTCGAGCACATCTTGATAAAAAACATAAACTGGCTATTTCAGCCCTTGGAAGGACTTTGGCCTAGCTTCTATTGATTAATTGTGCTGTGCGTGTAATTAAATGTTTGAACACAAATGATCGAGAACTGGTCCTACGAGTTTTATGCCGACTCCGAACGGCTTATGTTCTCAAGAAACTTTTCATGACAGTTTTACTCTCTGAGGTTTGCCATTGTCTGCAGAGAGCTGGCGGCCGAACAGAAATATTAATTCAATTGAAAAACATTGTCTGTGCTGGTGCTTGTACCGGGGTGCCGTAGCTTACGGGCTACGCACACTACCAATAGGCTACGGGCAGTGCACATCTTGATAGGCGAAGCCAAATTCAAAAATGCATATTTTTTCCAGTTACTAGATAATTTCTACAATGTTGTCAATTAATATACAGCTACGGTTGGTGTTTGTTTAGCTTCTATTTACATTGCTCTAACAGTTTGTTTGTACTCTTAACATTTAAAGATCTCGATAATAATTGTACGTTCAAAGTAGCCAGGCACTGACGTTGGACAAGCGTGCACTTTGGCAGCTAGATCGATATATTGAACTCCCCCTTTTTATCAACATAAAGTGTTCAGTTTCACGCATTGGTGCTAAAAATAACAAACATATGAACAAAACCACCTGTTAATAGTATCTACAACAAATAAAAACTTGCAACTGACACTGTCTTAGCTGGATGTTAGATAATCATTAGGTACTTGTGCACCCATAAAGTCTGTGAAAACATACATGCCTACAATGCTACATGGTACATCGTGCGTTGTCCCAGCGTAGTTTTATTTCTAAGTTATTACATGCTTGGAATTTTTTCTACAAATAGTCCCATTTATAGATTTAAGGATTTCAACATTTTATCTTACAAAATCCAACATACAAAATTAATGGGAAGTACATTTGAGGTTAAAAAATAACTTCGTTTGAGTCAATACCACCGGTGAAAAAACAAACCAGACGTTCACCGTCAATGAAATAACTGGAGCAAAGCCATTTAAGCCGACTTGGAAATGAACTGAACACGTGCCGGTGTCATTACAAGGAACACAAAGTAGGTAAAACGTGCAGCGTAAAACAGTTGAAGCAATTCGCAACAATGTTCCAATGGGAGTAAACCACTCAATTGGAATTTTATGATACTGCGCACTAGTTAACAGAGTGCGAAAACGAAAAAAAAACCAAAAGATGCAGGCTTTACCAAATAATACGTTGAAGTATTTAACAAGAATGAAGAACATGAGTTTTTGGTTAAATAAATTCACGCATGTGACATCCGTCTACCGATAAATCCGTTGATATTTAAAAACTGTCATTGCTTTTATTGATTTAATAAATTCATGTTTGTGAGCCTCACCATTGATCCTTCCTCACATGAGCCTGCAACGAATGCTTTTTTTTCGAATATATCCAACAAATCGTGCAAGTCCTTCTGCGTTACTTCTGTGGTTGTGCACATTTTTTCTTCGCTGCATTTATTTTTGCCTGCCCAGTTAATTTGATAAAAACAGAAATCCACAGCAAGAACGCAATATTCTGATATTTTGCTTTAGCTTTTAGTTTCTACTTTTCTTGTACTGCACACAAATTAAATTGAAGAACTTTGATTAAGTTTTTGATCGAGGAAGACACGTTATTGCATTGGAACTTTTATTGCTTAATTTTTTTGTTGTTTTATTCAAAATTAGTGTAATTAAAGGCATTTATTTTAATTTCCTTCGATGCTACAGAATTTGTTGACATAATTAAATACTGAAATTGTCCAAAGACAACTCTTTCGCCACTTTAAAGTGCTTCAAGCACCACGAAATTTTGCAAGATTATCGAAGCTGATTAATCATATCTTCGAAATTTGCTAGAAGTTTATATAAATTAAATAATTCTAACTGCGTTTCTAATTTTTTTATACAAAAAGTTTATTTTCACTTTTGATGGCACGTCGCGAGCAAACGAATAATGTACGTAGCGAATATCAAAACCACTCAAGACATATTGAGGAAACGCCAAAGATTAGGCGGCGCCGTGTCGCTACTGCGAAACAAAAACAAAATGCAATCAAGAAAGTGTCATAACAGAGTTTCAATTTCTAAAATAGTACTTTTAACTACTACTATCGAAGTAAGAGAAACTATTCAGTAAACTTTTAGCGTACGTTAAAAATAGAAACGAAATCTTCAAGATAACAATCAAGCTCAAAATTATACGTATACTAAGAGATATTAATGGTATTCAAGGAACGACTTATCTATACTGAAAGCTTATAGTTAAAGGCTTACGCTAAGCGCTTCTACGAACCCACCTTGAATAAAAACCGAGTATATTGCGTAATTGTGTTAAAAAGAAATTGCCATCACAAAATAATTTTAAACTTTACAAAAATTTTATATCCAATAATGGTAAGTGCATTTTTAATTTTTTAAATTTAATTGAAACACTGCTTTTCAAAAGCAAAAAGAGTAAGAAAACGGAAAAAACAAAAGATGCAGGCTTTACTAAATAATACTTTGAAGCATTTAACAAGAATGAAGAACATGAGTTTTTGGTTAAATAAATTCACTCATGTGACATAAGCTGCGTATGTTTAATCCCTTACAATTTTTTATTGCAAATTACGCTGCTGTAAACATACTGAGCATACGCTGTTTATATCGCTAATACGGCGTTCATTGAATGTAACTATTGAACTATCAATATTTTTCTGATCGAATATCTGTCAAAAAAAGAAATCACGCTTAAAAAATGTATTGTAAAAGTACAGTCTTGTTTTGCTGTGGGTTAAAAGGCACCAAGAAATAGGAGGCCCACAACAAAAAAACAAATAAAACCTAAAAGTTACACTTTTGTTCTCAAAAACTATAATATCTATAACAATTTAAGGTATGCAATCCTTCGTATAAACAATTTTTTAACTCTTGCAAAGTTCTTTTTTCTTATTCGTTTAAGTATGTCTGTGCTAAAAATAAACTCAATAAATATATCAAATTTGACAAGTGTTTGTAATGATTAGAATGACAAATAAATTAAAGAAATAATAAAGTGATTATTATATCAGACACATGTTAGTGTATTTTTTTTTTTGTGCTGCGAACTTCGGTGCACTTTTGAATTTATCGGAAACGTGAATTTAGTACTTCGAAATAATACAACGGGCTTAAAAATAGTTAAAATTAATAAGTGTTTAATATTTAAAAAAAGTTGGAAAATTTTTAACATTCTTTAAAATCAACAAAAAATGGTGTAAATACTTTACAGGCATGCTACACAGACCAGTATACGGGCTCTGTAGTTCGAAAAAATCAATACATTCACTTTTTTTTACAAATACACTCACACTGGATTCACTTTCATGCCACTTTCATTGCTACTGGCAATGTCAAAAAGGGGGCTATCAGTGTTCGAACAGGAAGCAACACTGATAGCTTGTTTACAATTAAAAGCAAACAAAACAACAAGTAAAGCACACGCAAACTGCAATAGCAGCGAGAACCTTCGCATTCGATGGAATTTTTTAATGAACTTTCACGTGCATGTGTAGCACCCCTTGCTACTAGCATGAAAGTTCGAAATTTTTCGAATCATTCGAACAGCACACGTATTATTTCGCACTTTCACTGTCCGTGAAACCGGCCTGTTATTCTTAATTATAAGTATCATAGAAATCATAAATTTTGTTTAAAATATTATTGCCAACTATAATATTTAGCTTTCTGCAACTGTCAAGATATATTGTTTTTAATAAGATTGCCATTTTTTCAAAGAAGCTCTTTATCTGATTTTTTAATCAATACGAAAATACATATTAAAGCAAACATTATACTGAATCTACGGGATTCAAAACAGCTCTACAATTATGTTTATTACTTTAAAAGAGCCTTTACAGAGCAAGTAGTAAATTTTCAAGTTCTGCTCTTTTGCAGATTTTATAAAATCCTTTACAGAGCTGTATAAAATATTAAAGATCAAAATGGTAAAAAATCATATATCGAGCATTTTCTTTAAAATTAAATTCAGTTAGCAAACAAAGCTGCGGTAAAGCTTTAACCACATATTACACTTTTAGAGCTCACTCGCACCTAGTTGCTCCAACAATGATACTTGGATAGTAATTGAATGTTATTACAATAACAATGCGTCTAATTTGCAATAAGATTTACATGTTTAATTGATTTCGGCTAGGATTACGATTTTTTTAGTCATAATTTTAAATTTTTTTCAAATTAGAATTGCTGCTATTGAAAGTACCTAAAAATTGGAAAGCAGTAATATTAATTTCGAAAAACTCTAATAACAATTAAAGTAATCATAATTAATATAATAAAATAATGATTACAATAATTGTTATTATGAAGTTATGATTTTTTGAGTAATTTTAATCGAAATTTTTTTAAAAATGTCTTAAACTATGTGTATCAAAACATAAAGTTATTTTGTTCTTTAATTAAAATCATCCAAATTGGATGGTTCCCGAGATAAAGTTGGACAAAAAAACAACGTTAGAAGCACTTTATATAGTATTATAGATTGATAAAAAATGAAATGTTTATTTGGAAAGAATGCCGACGAAATATTATAAGTTGGTTCATGAAAACAATCCTTACAAACGATTCCAGTAATCCTTTAAAAAATATTTGATTTCAATAACAGTCATTAATCATTAAGTGGGGAACCTCCTCCAGACAACAGGGTTTTGAATAATTTTTTACAAAAAACTGAGAGTATTTATAACATTGAATGAAATTACATGTTGACATTGATGTTCAATTGTATACATAAAAATGTTGGATACAAGAAAAGAAAACAAAATGGCGGCGCTACAGCTGCTCAAACATGGCACCTTCAAGTTGCACTGTGGAATGCCCAGCTCTTTGCACTCAACTGAAATCAACCAAACAAAAGTTTTTCATTAAAATAAGTTATTTCTCTTTTTATATATCTATTTTTAATGAAAAAAAATGAAAATTTGAACAGTAAATAAATTACACTTGTTTGTTTATAAACTTATTGTCAAACAAAAATATTTCTAGTAGAAATTAATGCTAAATAAAGTTTGTATGAAGGCCAATACGTTAAAGAATATCTGTTCAAAATTTCAAGTTGATATCTCAATTACTTTTTGTGTTATATTCGAGAGCGCGGTAAAAACAAACGCGATCAAAGTTTTAGTTCTTGTTCTCGTTACTTTCGAAGCTCATAAATTCACTGATTTTCTAGGGACTTTGAAGGCTTTATATTGAGCTTAAGTCATTGAAAATAAATTCTTTAGATTGTAAAAGAATTTTTCAAGCAAAAATATAAATGCAAAAATTGAAAGTCCTGGAGCAGGTTCCCCCTTAAACGAACTTAGAAGACTTGGTAATTACTTAGTAATCGTAATTTTAATAAAGTCAAAGTGCTGCATTCATAGTTTAAATGCGGATTCACTGACCACCTTCAGCAAGTAACAATTCTTACTTGCAATTGCCAGAATTGAGTTTCTTGAGTGGAAATGAGCATATTTTATTTTTTGATGCTTTAAAATTAAGAAAAATTGTGTCAAAAAAAAATAAACTGGTCATTTCAGCCCTTGGAAGGACTTTGACCTAGCTTCTATTGATCAATTGTGTTGTGCATGTTATTAAATGTTTGATCACAAATGACCGAGAACTGGACCTACGTGTTTTATGCCGACTCCGAACGGGCTTATGTTCTCAAGGTTTACTCTCTGAGGTTTGCCATTCTCTGCAGAGAGGTGACGACCGAACAGAAAAATGAATTCAATTGAAAAAACTTTCTGGCTGAGGGGCCACGCACTCTACCCACTAGGCTACGGTCGCCATGTTTTCTACATATCCTGCAGAAAATTGGAGCAACTTTTAAATAGTTCCGAACTAGTTCCAAAAAGGACCAGTACTGGTTCCTCTACAACACCCAGATCGAACTGTGGATATTACCAAGAAACATAAATTTTGGCTCTTGGCGTAGTTCTCGCCAAGTATTTTTTAAATACTTTATTCCATTCAAACATTGGCGTCGGAAGCGGGGGGCAAAGGGGGCAGTTGCCCCCGCACTTTTTTAGCTAGATGAACAATTTAAAAGGAAAAGTTATTCAAAATATCAGTTTTTTTTACAACGATAATATTTTTGTATTATATATTTTCCTGTTCTTTCTCTCTTCTTCATGTTTCATGTGAAGAAATTTTGGTGAACTTTTTTTGCACCACCATTTGTACTGCCCCCCCATTTGTACTGCCCCCCCAGATGAAATTCGCTTCCGACGCGCTTGCATTCAAATTTACTTTAGTTTTGATATTTTTAAATTACAAAAGAATGCTGTATCTAATTTTTTTTAATGCAAACAGGAGCATATACTTATTGCTTGTAGTTTTTACACAATTCCTATCTACTGTCGTCCTACTGTATAAATTGTCGTCGAGAACACGAGCAAATCTTGATAAAAAAAAACATAAACTGGCCATTTCAGCCCTTGGAAGGACTTTGGCCTAGCTTTTATTGATCAATTGTGTTGTGCGTGTTATTAAATGTTTGATCACAAATGACCGAGAACTGGACCTACGTGTTTTATGGCGACTCCGAACGGCTTATATTCTCAAGAAGCTTTACATGGCAATTTTTACTCTCTGAGGTTTGCCATTGTCTGCAGAGAGGTGACGACCGAACAGAAAAATTAATTCAATTGAAAAAACTTTCTGTCTGAGCTGGAATTGAACCCAGGTGACCGCGGTTCTTTAGCTTAGGGGCCACGCACTCTGCCCACTAGGGTACAGCCAGCACAATTGGGTAGAAAAAATTCCGTTTGCGTATGGCAATATTAAATATAACAAAGAAAAACAGAAACCTTGTTGAAAGTCTTATATGTCAGTGAATCGACCTGCGGCACAGAGAGAACAAAAAAGTGGTTGTAAAGAACTTGCTAAAGGTGGTCAGTAATTCACCTTTAAATCGTTCAGTGAGCAAATATCTTAAATTGTAATCGTATTTTTTTTAAAAGAAAGGTAAGCAAAATTGGTGTTTATTACAATCTTTTTAATATTAAACGGTAATTATTTATCATATTCATACAGATATTAGTTTTGATTGCATTTATTAAATTTTTTGCTGAAAAAAATGTAAAAAACTTTGCAGTGTTCATCACTGTTCTCTTATCTAAAATTTATGGCCAAAAACTTTCTTCTCCACAAAAACCTTTGTTTTTTATTTTCTATATTATAATACCAAGTTGTTTTCGTTGTCTGCAAAATTATCAGTCGCTAACTATATTAAAAAAATCATTCTGAAAGACGTGCGATCACAAAAGCAGCGCAAAATATTTGCAATATTTAGGTACAGTATCAGCTGAACATTGGCAGCTCTGTTGCAGCTGAGTAGCAGTGTTGCAGTATTGCTGCAATTATTGAGTGTCTCGAACAAGCGCATACTCTGTCAGGAAATAAAAATAATTACTACGTATGTGTAGAAATTTGTTGTTGAATATTGGAGATATGTTTATTGCAATTCAGCAAGCAATAGTATGAAGAAAAAATATTAAGTTAATTCGATTTAAAAAAAGAGGCTACCTGGGGGTGCGATAGTTTTTTTATAATATTTATTTATTTATTTATTTATTTATTTATTTATTTATTTATTTATTTATTTATTTATTTATTTATTTACTTAATCATATGTAATACAAAAGCCTTATTGGCTAATTAATATATTGCAAGTTGTAAATTATTTGCATTCGAGAGAGAACTACACCCTGTGGTTGCCATATTGCAATGCAAATATAAATGCTTAAAATTTGTTGATTTTAGTTTATATTAGACCGGTGTTACTTTATGCTTTCCCTTGTTGGTTTTTGATTTCGCCAGCGGTTGCTAGTGAAATAGACAAATTAGAGAGGAGGATCCTCCGAGTATGCGTCAATTTGAATTTTGAATCTAGAAATAAGAGTCTCAAACGTATCGTTGTATAAAGAAGCGAAAGTTTTACCAATTATTAATCATGCGACTTCTCTAATGAAAAGATTCATTTTTAATATTAGCCTTTCTGATAACGAAGTTGTCAGGGAAATCTACTTCTCTCAGTCTGAAGTCCAATTGGAGTGATCTCGAGTCTAGTCCTGATGACTCGCCCTTACCTTACTTTTTTTAAAGCACTTCCAGAGCATAATCGGGGATACATTTTATTTCTTGTTATTTATATTCTCTCTATGGAACTATTTTTAGAGGGAATACTAATATTATTGGAGGACGAAACATTCTTTTTATTATTATTTTGATAAAGCTCAAGTCCCTTATTTTATCATTTAGCTCTTTCTCAATGTTCGGTTAAGGCTTAACTCTCAGCTAAGTGCTGATTAAGTTAACGATAAGTTGTGGTTTCGGTTAGCTGCTAATCGGAAAAACAGCTGTAAGAGCAAACATTTTTTTTTTATTTTACACAAAAATTGACGGAATTGTAAAGATTTAGTTTCTTTCTAATATGAGCTTAGACCAAAATAGAGGAAGGACATATACAAATAGACGTGATTACGTTGATGAGTAAGACGAGCACAAGTTCATCAGAAGATTCCTTTTATTTTAATGAAACTTAAAATGTTTTATCATAAGATTTTAAATTAGGCCGTCTGTTTCGTTCACAAAATCAAAAAATTTTAACAGCTTTTCTGAACAGCTGATATGCAGTTTTACGTATTTGTTACGCTTGTTTAACCAGCATGTTTAACCAGCTTGTTTAACCAGAAAATCAAAATTATATTTTTAGCTATCGTATGGTTAGCTAACTCCTGATTAAAAGCTTGGCTAACCGGACATTTACAGCCCTATTCTGGCAGCTTAACTAAGCTCACCACATTAACAAAATAGTTAATATTAACAATTTGTTAAGGTTTCGTATTCTGCTGCAAATTTAAAAGCTCTTTTGCTTACAATTTTGTTAATAACAGAAAGAGTCTTAACAACGAATGAAATGCATGTGCTTAGATAGAAAATTGTTGTGAAAATAATTAAAAAATACAAATTATAATATAATATTGAGTTTAAATACATTAAACTGAAAAATGGAAGAATTTTTTACTTATTTTAAGTGTTGATAATGAAATCTTTCAGTAGCCGTGGCAAATTTTTCAAGTGCTTGCAAAGTCGCAAGCTGCACTCGAAGTATCTGTTTATATAGCGCATCTCTTCTTTCAATAGACATATTGATATTCACCATGCATGGTGAACTTTAAAAGCTTTTTAAGCTTTTATGTTGTTAATGATTTTTAAGAATACCAACATTTACACAACATAACAATCAACTTAACAAGAGCTCCTTAACTATTTCTTGTTAAGCTAACAACCAGAATAGGGCTGTTAGTAAGCGGCCCTTAATCTATTTAGATCTTATTAAATTTTACGATGGTCATTGTAAAAAAATAACAAAATAAAAAACAAGAAAGAAATATGTAACTATTAACTGATTTATTGGATTTTTAAATTTATTAAATTCATTTTATGTTATATTTATTGTACTTTTTTGGATTTCATCAATGACATCTCATCTTTTTTTGGATTTTATTCAATGACAGTGTATAAGATAAAACTATGAATTGTTACCGTTAGTAATTTTGTCCTGTTAAAATTATATGTTACGAAAGCCAATCGTATCTTCCACGTTTGTAACTTTCTACACAATTTTACTGTGTATTCGTTTTAACTTCAAAGTTATGTTATTGAATTGCCTTATCCATTATTGTACTCTTTTACTCATAACAGTCTTAATCGAGAAGTAGCAACGACTTTGTATTGTATAAAGTAGGATTATTTTAGCATCACGGCATATTATTTTAAGATTATTTTAGCATCAACCACGGTCATGCTAGTCGTTGTCTCACTCTTTCTTGTGTTAGTTTTAGAAAATTTGTGTATGCACTTTAATAACAAACGTCAGATGCTATAGTTTTATTACTCCATGAGCAGGAGTTAAATTTGTCTTCATTAATATGTTAGCCATGTGGCATTCAACAAGAATGTCATTTGATACGGTAACCGATTGTGCTTGCCGTACTATTATAGCCTCTAAGTTTACAATTAAGCAAATGTTTGTATCTATCTTGTAATATTGTTTTGCTTAAGACTCTATAAAGTACTACTGCTACTGAGTTTAGTTTAAACCATTCAATATTTGCTGTAAAGAGGTCATTTTACGAAAAGCAGTCAATGACATTCTATTTTATTCGCGTAAGTACATTTTTAAATTAAAAACATTTCTAATCTCCTTGTTGTCATCTATAAAATTAAAATTTTGGTACATATGCAAAAACATGTAGTGTGGAAGTACTTATGTGGCGACCACGGCAACACTTAAATATTGAATACCCAAACTTTTGACATTTGTTCTCAATTTTGTTTTTTCTGCCTTCGTGCGACGAAGTTGCTTGTTTGGTTTGCATAACTTTAGGCGCTTATTAAAATATTTTAAAAATACACTTTGTAATTTCTGCAGTCTAGCTTGCTCAAGTGATTAAAAGCGAACATTTCGCATTAGAAATAAGCACTCATGTATTGTATGCTTGTAATTATTTTTTTGTGGCTTTGCTTTCAGAAATTCGAGAATGGTGGTATGCTCGGAGAAAATGATAACGAAAAATTATGTAACCTCGAAAAATTGATTATAAATACAATGTCGTCTGGAGGAAATTGTCGTTGAAATTGTCTAAAAACTAGGTTTTTTTGGGCTTTTTAGCACTATTTTTATATTGAACATTATTATGGCATGGTACACTCAAAATCACTATTTGGCTGGTAGAGAAATGAGTTTCAATATTCTTCTGTCCAATTTTAAACATTAAATAAATCCGTGATATGGGCGCGTTAATCATAGGCATTATCACATAATAGCAGACATACATTTAGGAAACCTCTTTTGAACAATACAATATCTAGAAACTGTGTAAACAATATTTCTAAAAAGCTTATAATGATCTACGAGCGGGGGAAACACTACTCTGCCTTCAAGTTCAATAAAGTAGATCTTTTTCGTCGTTCCCGCCTCGCATTTTCCTGTAGCTGAGCCGTTTTTAATTTGGACATCATTTGCGTAGAGTTGTATAGCCAAGCTCCCTGAATTTGTTAAAAATACATTTTAAATCTTGCATATTTTTTATTTTGATTAATCATTGAACTTACAATTAACAACATGCAATTCAGCAGAATCGGTATCGAGAACACAGTGGATATGAAGAATCCATTACTGTCGAAATATTGCTGCTTGGAGAACGATTGCCAATTCATAGCGGCGTATTCATTAATGCTTTCTGAACAGTAAGCAGCGGATACTATGAAAAATTAGAGATATTTGTAAATGAGATGCACTGAAAAGTAAAAAGAAATCAAACTCACGCAGTACAAGAAACAAAAATATTTGAAAATTTGTATTATTTCGTGTTAGCAGCGCAGTAGTTGTTGTAACAACGTGCATCAATATTAGTCCAATCAGCCACGGGTCTTTCCAGTCAATCTTTGAGGGCGATATTAAATGCATATTAGCTCAATGCCGCACAATAAGATGGTGCAATTCGGACGCAGTACAAAAAACTAAAATAGTTTTATGACGCAGTCAGATACTTACACTCAGCAGGAATGTCCAGTATCCAGTTATTTGGTTGACTTCTATTAAGTTGGGATCAGTCATATTTTATGTTTATTGTCTTTATTTAGTAATAAATTACGATTTTTTATAACTTTAATCGCACTATTTTGCAAAAATCAACAAACCACCACCAAGAGAAGCACGGTCAACGGCATACGGCTTTAAGAGATGTGTTTAATGGTTTTACTGCTTCTTGCATCGTTGTCAAAACTCAAAGTAGTAGTAGTAGTACTTTATTGAGTCTTAGGTACATATTACACGATGATCGTTGATCGGCGTTCAAAATATTTTTGTTGTTGCTTTTAATGCGAAACTGTCAAAAAATACTGAGAGCCAGAGCGGATGAACAATTGTTAGGGCGATCAAGATATGTTCATTTTTGAACGCTGTATACAACAGCAATCACAATCGAAACAGTGTTGCTGGGTGGCAAAATTTAAGATGTGTTCACTTTTAGCAGCTAAAAAGTACTAGAAGTACTGCTTTTCGACTGAAAGGTATTAAAAAAAAAGTTGCATAAACCCTTATTTTTAACAAGAATTCTTACTGGAATAAAGAAAAAAACAAGACTTGATCGCGATGAAACGATCATCATGTGACCTACCAACGATCAAAATGTAAAAGGAGCGTAAAAAAGTGTTCATTGAACGCCGATCAACGATCATCGTGTAATATGTGCCTTAACGATATTACAAGATATATATAAACAGTTGGGCAATTCACAGTTCATTGTAATGTTTTAATATATTAATATTTTAATGTACTAATTTTTTACAACTGTGAGCACAACTTAAGTGAAAAGTGTTGATATGCAGTTTCAAAACAGCGCTGGAATCTTAAATATGCAGCTCAGATGTTTTGGATTCTATTAAAAGTTAAATAAAGTTTAAAAAAAAAAATAAAATAAAGTTAAAATTAATGAAAGCTTCATCAAAATTATTTGCCAGACAACTCTTTTTTATTCACGTAAAACAGCTGTTCACGAAATAACACATTAACACTCTACAAAAGCATGCCTTAGGGCATGTACAAAAGTGGCAACATTTAACACACCGGTTTAATTTGTGTTTACATGCAAAACAAAAACAAAAATTTAACAGGCAAAATAGCAAATTTCAGAATAAGTACATTAAACCTTAATTAGCATGAACTGTGAATTGCCTTAGTTTCTTATATGTTAATTTAGCAGCTGTAAAGTGTGGCCTGCTTATTCTGTTTTACTATCAAGTAAATTGATAAATCGAATGCCTCATGGCAACAATATTAATACAGGCTAATTTTATTCCTGCTCTAAGTGTCAAAACTCAAATTGTCAGAAAAAGAATAGGGCAAAAGCTGCAAATTTATAGCGCATTCTTTTCTGGAAAAAATTCTGCATTTTTTTTGACCTCTTCATGCATTTTTTCCGTACGTTTCTAAAAAATATTTTTTAAAATTTTTAAATTTAATCCAAAAAATTTCTTATTTAAGCGGTTAGTGTTATTAAAACTGATCAGGTCGATGAACATTTGTTAAAAATTCCATGCAGTCGGCACTATACATAACCTCAATCGTAAATACATCGGAATTCAAAACAACAGTGCAGCCAATATCAAATAAAAAAGTTCAATTTTTTCGTTCTTTTCTTGGCTCAAAAAATCCCAATATTCTGTAAATTCAGGTCAGAATCTAAAAATTGTGCATTCTGTAGGTTTTTTTCAGAAAAGAATGCGCTATTAAGATTCTTGATTAAAAAAATATAGTTATGTACGCCTAGGAACTCTATGTTGTAACTGTGTACAAAGCTTGTGTACACAAATTAATGTATTGGTGTATTTATAGATATGTCAGTGTACTTCTGTCAAAAAAATACGCTAAGTACACATACAATATATATCGTGGCCTCCAGAAGACGTTTGAATGGGTTTATTACGACTTACTCATAAAAAAACTTCGCTGGATTTCATGGAAACAGTCTTTCGCTGATACCCAACTACCTCACTGACAGGCACAAAATAGTGCCAAACAGTGTATTTTGGGCCAATGGTCATTCCAAAAGCTATCCAAGAGAAGTCACGTGCGGTTCATCTTCCTCATATTTATCAATGACTTAAAAAACGTATGTCAAAATTTTTATCTTTTCTAACGACATTGCGCTTTTCTATCCAAGCATGTCAAGGCTGGCATTCAGAGCTTAACTCGAGTACGCCGTTTCAATACTGAAAGAACTCTTTCAAGTAAATACAAAACCATCCTGTTCATAAGCAAACAAAACCAATACCAAATAGTACAACATAAGCTACAAAACTACTCAATCACAACAACAACCATAAATTCAACACCAGGAACAGAAGCAATTTTGGCAGGGCGATATTCAGCAGCGAAGACCTATACGCAGGACTGCTTATAACGAATTATCGGACATATTTAAAAACAAAAGAACAATAGGAATAATCAAAACCCACTTAAAAAATTTCTTCAAACAGAGAGCTAAGAATTGCAAACGTTAAAGAACATAATAAATGACGTATGTATGTATTTATGTATTAATTTATACATTTGCTATAGTATCAATTTTGTTATATATAAATATTTAAACTAATTTTAGTATATTTACAATAATCTAGTTAAGCTTACAGTTAAGACAGTTAAATTAAGACAGACACACTCCTTAATAGCCTATTGGCGCTGGAACAAAAACCAAATGTACATACATGAAATTAATTGAAGTACAATCTAAAAAAAAGTAAAATTAGTACATCTAATACACAAAAAAGTGAATACCACTAATCGTTTAACTGCACATACTCTAAAATCAAGCGATTATGTAAAGTGAAAAATATACTCACATGCTTAACAAAATTCAAGCCCCTGAATAAAATTTGGTGGCTCTTAATTTGCGTAAAAAAAAATTCGATTGTACTTTACAATAAACATTGAAAATATCTCTCTTGACTGGATAAAAAATTGTCAAAAATACATGTTGTCAGTCGGCTGTATCGAGCGTTCGAACGGTCAAATACGATGCTTGTCCTACAATGCGTGACAAAATGTAGGACCATGTGATAATGAGCTTGATATATTAATTTTATATTAAAAATAAAAGGCTGCTGAAAATAAAGGAAAAAGAAAATACAAAAAGAAATTTATGTGGACGGCACGCCAAGAAGGGTACTTGGTCGAGCTTTGGGCGGACCGGATTGATGGGTTACGTAGGGCACGCAGAAATCTTTACATATCTGAAGAGATGCGTCTGGAGCTGTTTTTTCTGTATCTTTCTTTTTCTGTATTTCTGTATTTTTCTGTATCTTCAAGCTCATTTAAGTTAAATAAAACAACTCTTGAAGGTTCTTTTGGATACATGCTGCTGTATTTTGTTCAAAAATTATATGATAATAATAAATTCACGGAAAAAAAAATTAAACGTCAAACGAAAATATCAAAACCTGGTATGAACGCTTTTGTACAATTTTGAAATTATCTCACGAAATTACTTAATTTTAACTCAGTGTGAACAAAGTATAACTTACTTCACAGCCAAAGTAATAATTTGATTTAATTTGATATAATTTTGATTGACTTTTTTAACGTTTGGCACGATTTTATAGCTTAAAACAAATTTACTTCACAAACAAGACGAAAATTTCAAATAGTGATATTTACGTTTGACTCGTCTGCTATCAGAATCAGCTGTTATGTGCTTGAAACTTGCTAAAGCTGATTCCGTACTTTTGCCAATATTCTCAAAATTCATTTTTACTCTCTCAGTTCGGGCTCACCTGTTTTACACAAATCTTACCTAGGCTGTATTTCTTTATTCATTCCAGATGTTCGGAATGACTGTTTTTGTTTCTTTATTCAGTTTTGATTATCCGGAATATTCTTTTTGTATTTCTTTATTCTTACGGAATATTCCGAACGCGTTCTTTTTATACTATCAGCTAAGGTAGAATAAAAAGAATATTCCTTTTATGTGAGGTTATATTCGATTGTTTGAAGTAAAACTTCGTTAAATGAAAATGGAAAAAATTTTTACATTAAATGTTTTAGATTGCTTTGTTGCATTTTTATTTTTTAAATTTTATCTGGTGTATTTGTTGTCTTTAATTAAATACGAAAAATATGTTTCTGGTTTTAACAAAAAAAAATGTTCTTTCTTTTCCAATACTGTTTCTTTATTCAATCTGTTCTGGATAAACAACAATCTATTCTATTCGTTCTCTTCTTTATCCGGAATGAATAAAGAAATACACCCCAAGTGTAGAGTACGGAAACACACCTATTGAAGTACTATTAAACACATCTTTTTAAACACATCTTTAAGATGTGGCAACTCTGTTGCAGCTAGCACTTATTTCCTTTCATTCCCACACTTCATTACGTTTATTCAAAACAAACTGTCAAAATTTCTTATGCGACGAACACTGGTTGAAAGGAAAAGAGCGTTAAAGCAATTTTCTTTTGTGTTGCGCCAACAAAATTTCACAAAATCACAAAATCACTTAATTGAAAACGAGAAAAACAATTAAAAGCAAAAGAAAACGCGATCTTAAATAAATTAATTGTATTTTATAATAAGTTACGTGCACAAAAAGCCAAATCGAAAAACGCAGCAGACGGAAAAATATTTTCATTGGACCAATCAGTAAAAAGCTGGCGTAAAGCAACAAGGGAAAATTTTAACGTTAGCTAAAACCGTGGAGAGACAACGTGATAAAAAAATAAAAGGGAGCATAGAAATATTTATAACTGAATCAAAATCAGATCCACATCAGCGCAGGAATTTTGAATAATCATTGGATTGTTATTAAAATAGGCCATATTCTTGTGTATACGAGTGAACGAAGAGCGGGGCCAAGGTACGCATAAAGCCTGTTTGCAAGGGCATACAACGACCTAGACGAACAGTCGTTCAACTCAACCTCTGCCATCCTTTTCGTAAGTCACTGCGTTGTGTGAGCGAAGCGCTAATCACTATTGGCGACGGGAGGAGGTGTCAGTGCAGCTCGCATCGCTTGCGCTCCACTTCGCAGCACCAAACACTCTCCTCGCAGAGGGACTCCCGGCCAATCCGGACATGGCTGTGAAGCAAAACAATACGGAAGGTAATGGAGCACCAGCGTCTGGAAACGGCACAACAACAGGAACAGGAAACGCGAAGACAAACTCGTCTGTCAACAGCGTTGGTGGTGGCACCAAGTCAAAGAAGATGAATCCGAATGGGGGTGGTATAGGTGGCACTGGTGGGCCCGGTGGAGCGGGTGGTGGCACGGATGGTAGTGGTCAACCAATAGGATGTAGTGGGCCAAGCAACAGCGTGGGTTCTGCTGTCAAAATAAATAGCAATACCGGTGCAGCAAGTATTGCCACAAATATTGGTGGTGGCGGTGGCGTCAGCGGTTCGTCAAAGAACGAACTCTCGTATATACTTCAACTCATCGATTGCGTAGAGCTGAAGCATCAGCAGTGGAACTTAGAAGATATTTTCAATGTTTATCACTGCATTATTAAGCAGCTTTCGTGCGTGCAAATACCACGAAACGCAGAAGAGTTGAAACGCTTTAAGGAAGATATCAACAAAGTGGGCGATTTCTTTGGCAAGGCCAGTGAAAAAGGAGTCTATTTGTTCTATTTGCGTATGGTTTGTCAGCTTATAACCAACAATGAGGAGACGCCTACGTGCGCTATTGCAATAATCTTTCAGTTGTTCAACCGCGAAATGGTTGACGAGGCAGTGCAGTCATTGCTTTCCCACAAAATTCCAGATAAAAACATTCAGAAGACTGTCAAGCTGCTCAGTGAGTGGTTGCGCATGTGCAACTTCTGTCAAAACTTAAATCTCTGGATTATGGCTATTTTGAATGGGTTGCAGGAACAAAATAAGCTGGAGTTGTATGAGGAAATTGCTCTGGAGAATATAGAGTATCTATTTTCTCTGTTAATTCTGCCTGTGTTGAGGCCAAAGGTGGCACCAATTGTGTTCCATATGCTTTCCTGCATTAACCACTCGCCACAAGTATTTCACAAGGTTTGCATTTCATTACAATCATTTGTTTTCCCCAACCATTTCAAGTTATTTATTTGATGAATTTCTAAAGATTTTGCCAAAATTCCCACGCATCTTAAGTTGTTTGAAACAACAATCCATCAGCATGGAGGAATATGCCGAGGAGACCAAAAAGTTCTTGCAACGATTGGTGGATCTGACCAGTGAACGCATGGTGCGTTTCTACGGCTATGATGAGCTATACGAACCAGTGGTGAGTAGTAATTTTGTAAAGCTTTGCATTACTTATAAATACAAACAAATACTTTTTTAATTAGGAACAAGCGTTGAAATATTTCCGACCATCGTACAATTATTTGAAATTTGGTACCGCAACCAAAGCTCAGCAAGAGGATGGCTTAGAGAACGCACTTATGCATCATAGCAATAATGCCAAAGTCGGTCTTGTTAATTTGGGCAACACCTGTTACATGAACAGCGTTTTGCAGGCTTTGGCCATGACCAAAGAGTGAGTATAAATTGAGTTAAAAAAGGCAGCTAATCTTTATAAAAATAAAATCCCTTAAATACAGGTTTAGCAGGGAAATTTTGCTGACTGAAAGCAAATCTCCGCTCTTGATTAAAATGCAACAACAAATTGCACTGATGTTGTACTCTATGCGATATGAGCTCACACCATCGCGTGTTTTGAATGCTACACGTCCGCCTGGGTTTTCAGCGGGCCTTCAGCAAGATAGCTCTGAGTTCCTGGGCTACCTGTTGGAGACACTACACGAGCAGGAGGTTGTTTTTCGCAAGAAGTTAGCCCTGACGTCTGCAACAGCGCTAACCAGCAGTGATATTGATTCGGAGCCCATCGCCAAAACATCCAAACAAATGGAACCCACGGATGCACAACTACAATCACCGAATGCAGAAGAAGGCGCTTCTGCGCTTGCTTTTAGCAATTCCAATGTTGACCACACAAATACCACCGATACCTGTGAAATGCAGAGCAGTCAGAATACTAAAGTAGCTAATGCTACAACAGTAAGTGGCTCTGAGGCTGAAGCTGCCTCCACAGATTCAGCAAACATGGTGACCTCGGCTACTACGGAATCGACAATCGAAAAGACATTCACAGGCAAGCTGGCAACAACATATAAATGCTTAACTTGTGGCTGGAAAAGTCGAAACATAGACAGCTTCCGTGACTTGCAGCTGTCATTTCCCGAGGTTAAGAATGATTGTGCTTCAAACTACTCCGTCCAGGATCTTATTGACTATTATTGCTCGCCTGAAAAATTGTATGGTGATAATAAGTATTTTTGCGAGAAATGCAAGAAGCTGTCAGATGCTGAGCGTTTTATCAACGTTATAAGTGCACCAAAGAATTTGATCCTGACATTGAAGCACTTCAAATACGATCAAAAATATCACATGCGCGCAAAATTAATGCACAAAGTTTTTCACGATGAAAAGGTAAGTTGTTACAATTCACACGACACATTAGGAAAATACAGAAAAATTTATCGCATGTCAAAGTAGGGGGATTGACTTTATTTTTTCCTTTTGTATCTAGATTGAGGTCTTAAGCGTACTGTGAAAGATGTAAATGTTTCAGGGCTCCGAGGGATCTCCCCCAGAAATCTGTTTAGAAACACAAATCTTCTGTTCTGGAAACACTTATATTTATTATTAGTACTGGTTCCTTATAGAGTAGGAGTTGAGGAGTAGATCCTCTGTGGTACCACAACGAATAAAGTATATGGTCGCCACCCTAACCGATCCATCACTTGGCTTTAATACAATTGAACTGTAACTGAAAGGATTAGATCAGACCTTAGCAAAGCTCGATTGACCCTATTGACTTGAACCAGTTTTTTTTTAAACATTCGACTTATTTCCAGTTTTTCATCAATTCAGCCTGTCAGCAAATGTAAAATTTATTTTTACTCAAATCTTTATTATAAATCATAATACAAGTTGTTCATCAAAAGATGCAAATTGACTTTGTGAATGTGTTAAACTCTACAAGTAGACTCATCCTTATAAATTATGCGCAGTCTAGAAATCCTTCCTCTTCAAACAATTCCGCATAGTCTTCGTTTATTGCTTAGGCGAAATAATTTAGGTGACATATCTTGTGGAAAAAATGTTTGTCAACATAATCACACGGGAAAAGTGTTCTAAAAGAACAAAAATAAAATTTGGCGCCTTCCTTTGCCACTGAAAATTATGAAAATAATCTAAAGAATGATTGAGAATATTGTTGCGTACTATAATGTTAGTAAAGCATTACAATGTTATTGTTTTAATAATATTTTCATTATTTTTGATTAAAAATCAACTACTTTCTTAAAATTTTATGACACCTAACCCGGTTTATTACTATCCGCATATCAAAAGTCCGCAATAGTTTTTATTTTTCATTTAAGTTTTAAAGATTTCTCGATATTTCATACCCTGATGTCCAAACACATACTGTGTACAAATGCAAACGGCAATATTATGCTATATTTTCGAGCGAGTGTTTTAAATACAGTGCAACGTTTGTATTCGTATTTATTTTATATAGCAATAATGCAAATAAGAACTAATTTATTTCACAGTTAAAAATGTTAAAATAGTGTTAACAAGTTAATAAACATTGTAATTAAACAAAATTAAATAAAAATAAAGAATAATTAAATTAATTCAGATAATCAGTATTAAAATAACTAAAAATATTAAAAACTTAAATATAAACGAAGGTAGAGATAATGAGAAAGCGAGAAAATATACAGAATTCAAAGAGTAGAAAAGTGAGCGACAACATCTCTTTTAGAGGGATTGTTGTCAGCTTCGCCATTTAAAAGCGTAGAGAAGCTTTCCTCCATAACGTCAGTGTACTCTTGATATCTGTCACCAGTTTTCATCCTTGCAGGAAGATGCCCGGTCTTAAAATCATCGGCAAGGCGTCTTATCTTGTCGAAAACTTTGGGCCTCATTGCTGACGCTATACATCTCAATCTTATCATGCTCGCGCTTTTCTGCATCTTTTTTCCGCCTGAAAATAGTTTCTCTTCCCCCATCTTCTTTTTATATCACTCCTTAGCAGCGATCGTTACATCCTATTGCAGGGCGTCTTTCTTTGCAGTGGCGTCGCGACACTCCTGGTCGTACCACTGGTTTCGACGGGAGCCGTGCCACCTCAAATTCCTACGAAAAACCTTTTTCCCACAATAACAAAAATTAATAACCACGAAAATTTTAAAATTGACAAAAAAATCCCATCGCAATTAAAAAAGACCAGAAAAAATCCCACGCAAATAAAAAACCACGAAAAATCCTATTTGTATTAAAAAAACCACAAAAAATCCCTCTTCTATTAAAAATGACCACAGTAAAGACTACGCACATAACAAATTGTCAAAAATGAAACAAAAAATTTAATTTCTATATATAAACGAATATAAAAGAACAAATAGTATATTTCGTCGTCTGTATTATAATTAGTCTTTTAATAATAATATTCAATAAAAAATATTTGTATGCCCTTTTATGTTATAGATATTTTAACTGAAAAATAAAAATAAATCCTTCAAAACAAAAAATTCCACGAAACATAAGAAAGTCCCATGTGAATTAAAGAAATCTCATGGGAATTCCCATTTTCCACGGCAATTAAAAATAACTACAAATGGAATTTTTTTCCACAAAGGTGGCAACCGTGAGTCCACTGCGCGCATATATCACCGATTGGAGGAGTCCTGCTTTGAAGCAGGAGTGAGAGTCGAGTAGACGGCGATTGCATCTTCTCGCCGTCTAGCATTCTCTGTGCAGCTTCGTATTCATTCTTAGCTTCGCACAGACGTGTACGGATCTTGGCTGCGACAAGATAATGATCCAAGTCAATGCTTGCACCACGGATCGTACGAACTTCCAATACACTGGAAGAGTGCCTTCCGTCGATCAAAACGGGATCAATTTGGTTTCTGGTTTTTTTGAGCAAGGGACGTCCAGGTGACTTTATGAATAATTAGGTCAATCAGCCTCATTCCGTTATCGGAGGTGTTGTCGTGAAGGCTGAACTTTCCGACTATTGAACTAAATATATTTTTCTTGCCCACCTTAGCCCTGAAGTCACCAAGCACTCGTAAGCATTTTCAAGACGCTCGAAGAAAGCTTATTTGGTCTCATCATCCTCATCATCATCATCTCAACATATTAGGCTTATATTAAAGAATTAAACCTTGATTATGGCAAGCCCTTCGTTCAGAGGTGTGAATCGCAGGACGTGGGGCCGTAGTCTCTTGCCAACTACAAATCCGCATCCAAACTCGTGCTGCTCCGCATGGTCGCTATAGTAAATCAGCCCAATTCTGAATGATTTTCCCCGGGGAATGGAAAAAAGGAGTTTTCATTTTTAAGACAGCAGATAAAGATATCACATTTTTTTTTTGTTTACACTCACGAATATTGACGGTTGATGAACAAATTGCCATTAAAAATTTCCAAAATGTTTTTTAACTTTTCTTAAAAATGAAAACTGCCTTTTGCGATTCTCCGGTAAAAATCAGTCAGAATTGGGCTGAATATCACAGGGTGCATCCCTGTGCCTTCCATCGCATTTCTTGGATAGCAGTGATATCAGCTTTGTATCTTTTCAAGACATCAGTCAGTTGGATAGAGGCGAATTCCCAATTAATAGTTCAGTCATTCCAGGTGCACATCCTTAAACCATTATAAGTTTTTCGTTTGCGATGGTCGTCATCAGATTTGGGAATAATTTTTCTTATATTCCTATAAGCTTTCATTGAAATTGTTTTTTTTTCGGGTGGTCTTCAAATCCGACGTACAACCTGCTTTAAGCCTAGGGGACCTGCCGCTCAGATTAGCCGTCAAATCTGACGGTTGTCAGTTTTGACGTTGCCCAGGAAACACCACTTGGAGGCTTAAGTCGACTTGAGACGATTTCAAAAGAATTATGCTGGCCTCGCCAGGCTGAGACAGTCAGACATGTTACCATGTAAAAGTTCGCCTCCGGTTTCCAGAGTTTATTTACCCGATTGTAAAAATTTGTCGGCGATGACATTGTAATGCAGAACTGTAAGCAGAAACAAAATATTGTTTGTGCTCACTTCTTGTTCGTGCTCACATTATTTTCTTTTCATTGTTCAAACAACAGTTTGACTTTATTTGTCTGTGTAGCAATATTGTGTTTTCTAATACGAAGTTTTGCAGTAAAGTGTGTTGGTGAAAATTATTAATCTTTATGTTCAAACCAGAACAACGTTTTATGTATAAAATAACTACTTTCATTAATAAAGTGTTCTTAAATATTAATTCCTAAAAGCTCGATAAAGGGTATTAAATTCATTCATTGAATTGTAAAAATAATTGTGAAAATAATTTGTGGCGTCATTTGTCTTTTGTTTGCTTTTTTCGGTGTGTTCTCTCCAATTTTGTGTATAACTTTTTTTGTTCTCACCTATTTTGTGCATACCTACCAGTGTTGCCAGGTTAGGGGATTTCCCCCTAGATTTAGAGGTTTTTTAACTGTTTTGAGGGATTTTTAGCATCGAATCTTTAGTGGTTTTTTTATTGAGATTTAATGTTTTTTAGGGGTATTTAAAAAATTTATCTTTGGAAATAAAGTTTTCTTACTTTTCCTTAAAATAATGTAAAAATTTAAGAAGAGAAAGTCAACTCAGAGGTCCCTGATTCGAATCCGGGTTCAGGCATGGCTCTTTTCGCTTTCTTTGTTCTTTACTACATTTAAGAATTATTGAAACAAAAAATCCACATCTAAATTGTGTAATATGTTATATTAAAGGACAGGAGCAACTGAGGGCTGGAAATACTTGCCGAGGTTAAGGCATAACACTAGCCTCTGTTGTAAGCAATTCAAATTGTCTTTCAAGTTTGTTCCGCCTAATCGATATTTCACGTATGGTTCCAATCAATTCTTCCTCTAATAATCTATCCCCTTCCTTTCAGGTCAAAGACCAAACATTGTTTGTATAAGACGCATGCCTTGGTTCTTTGATCTTTTAGAAAAAAAAGTATGAAAAAAATATGCCCAAAAATATATCAAAAAGTAGGAGACGGAGCCTCCTTTTAAAAGTAAGACTTTAATGTCCATTTCAGATTAGACAATTGAGAACTATGAAGCAACTTTCTGCCCTTTTTAAAGACGTCCAACAGCTCAGCCCTTTAAATACATAGGCTTGCATTGCAGTTGCACTACTTTTCAGTTGCCCCGTAAGAAATTTTGTGTATGCTTTTCGAAAAAAATTTTAGGGAAATTTTAGGAGGATTTGAAATCCAATCTAGGGGTAAATGGTGAAAGGCACCTGGCAACACTGATACCTACTTCCATCGTCGCTTGTATATAGGCGTTGTAGGCCTCACAGCTTCATTGTATTTAAGAAATAATTGGTTACGTCATGTGTTCATTTACCACTGGGTATATACAATATATAAAATTTTTTAATTTTTTTTTAAGTTTCTTATTATTATTTATTGAATCTTTGCCTTAGAAACTAACAATAATTCAAACAGTGTTAGGAACAAATGTATAAGTGGTTTGAGCAACCTTTTTTGCCAAAAAATTCGGATGGTGTTGAAGTCGCTTTTGGTATTTTTGATTGAGTGCACTTAGACTGCTTTTAACTAAAGGAACATTAAGGTCTTTGTGGATATTTTCAAACTTTACAAACTAAGAGGCAGAGAGAGTAATTGTTCGTAGAATTTTCGATTGTGAACGCTGTATTAGTTCAACATAAGAAGAAGTACTGGCTTTTCCCCAAAGCTGTGCTCCGTACGTCCAAATTGGTTTAATTACAGTATTGTATAGCTATATCTTATGTTCCAATTGGAGCCTTAAACTCCTGTTAAGTAGCCAGTTTAACTTAGAGCCTTTAGCTTAATTTTTGTTTTCTTGGACGCAATATGCTTTCGCCAGGTTAACCGTCTGTCAAGATGAACACCGAGATAGGTCACGTTATTCGCTTTAGGAATAGGTATTTGATTGAGCTTAACTGTAAGACATGTTTCAGTCCGCAAAGTAAATGTAAAGTGCATACTTTTGAGTTCATTTATTCTTATACTCCAGTTTCTCAACCATGTTTCCAGCGTTTTTAGATGTTCATTTAGGTCCTTGGATGCAACAACTATAGGGTATCATCAGCAAATGTTGAAGTGACCAATCGATTGCTAGTTAGTAGATCTCCTGTAAATATAAGATATAATACTGGACCGAGTACGCTATCTTGAGGTACTCCAGCTGAAATTGGAAAATTAGATATAACTTAGATTAATTAGATTAATTAATAATTAGACAATAATTAAATTAATTAGATTAGATATATTCATATTGAAAAAACGTTGTTGTTGTTTCTTTGGAAAGATTCGTTAGAACAATTAATTGTTCTAACTTTGACCTAAAGCTCAATAAACGATTTTAAACTATCAAACAACTAGAATTTGTATTTAAAATCAAGTATGATTTAAACTATCAAACATTTAGAATTTGTATTTAAATCATATAAAATCAACATAATAAATAACAAGGTCATTTAGAGAAAACTTTAATCAAATGGTAGAGCACGACCAAACAGAAACAAGCTAAAAATATATCAGCAAAAATCTAAAAAACAACTTCAGTAACCATACTTTGTTAGTGGAAGACTTCCAGCAGACTGTTGGACTCCATAATAATAACATAAGCATAAAGACTAAATTAAAGCAAAAATACAACTACAAATGTGAAAATATGAAATGGGATAAAAACTGAGAAATTGACACTTAAAATCTCATCGCCTCTGTGGTGCAGTGCACTAGTGCACGCTTGCACGGATTCACAGAGATTTCTGATGAAGCCTTTAGCAGGGCCGAAATTGCGATAAAATAAGCTAGTGATTTTTCCTTTTCATATTGAAAAAACGTTGTTGTTTCTTTGGAAGGATTCGTTAGAACAATTAATTTGACATAACGCTCAATAAACGATTTTAAACTATCAAACAACTAGAATTTGTATTTAAAATCAAGAATGATTGAAACTATCAAACATTTAGAATTTGTATTTAAATCATATAAAATCAACATAATAAATAACAAGGTCATTTAGAGAAAACTTTAGATATAACAAAGTTTTTACATTTTACTCTAAATTTTCTATCACATAAGTATGATTCTAGAGTTTTATGGCAGTAAACAGGTAACAAGAGTTTTATTTTGTATAATAATACTTTTTTGTATATCAACATCTAAGAAAATCGCAGAACAGTATTTTTTTTCTTCAAAGGCTTTCTTTATTTCATTTGTATTACAGTGCACTTGCTCTTTAGTACCATGTTTTTTCGAAAGCCGAATTGGTGGCTTGGAAAAATTCTTGTTTGTTCCATATGTAACTTTGTTAGTTAGTAACTTTGTTAGCAGTAACTTTTCAAATAGTGTTGAAAGTATAGGAAGCAAACTTATTAGTTTGTAAGAGGATGTTTGGGTTGGGTCTTTTCCAGGTTTGTTATCTGTGAAACTTTCCAAGACATTGGGGAAATAACCAATCCTCAATATTGCATTAAATATATGTGATAATATTTTGATAGCAATACTTGGAGACTCTTTTATCATTTTTGGAGTAATAAGATCATGGTGCTTTCTTAGTATTAAGTTGTGTTTTAATAATTCCGTCAATATCTTCGACTATCACTTTTAGTGGGCTTTTCCTCGCTTGAGTAGGCAAGTTAGGGATCTCAAAATTGTTACTGGTTGGATTCGGCTAAAATACAGATTTTTGAGTGCTCAGCAAAGGCACTGCAAAGGCAAACGCTGTTTCAGTAATATATACAAATGAAATTGATAATAATAGATCTTAATATTAAAATTTCTATACTATAAAGGAAAATTAATATAAAAACGTTAATATAAAAATAAATTCCTAACAAGCTTTTTAGACTTTATAGCTATATCATTAGACTTTAAGGTTCTGAAAATTGAGAGGCGCTAATTTTTTTTTAGGCACTTCTTCTAAAAACACACCACTGAAAACTTGCAGCTTATGTATGCTACACACACGCAATACTGTATTGCAAGCTCAATCAGCTGATCAACTGATTTCAGCTGTAAACAAAAAAGTGTCAAAAATTTTGAAAGAAATCAGTTTGGTTTAATTGCTATGTGGAGCCTTAAAATAAAAAAGAAAATAAAAAGGGAGAAGCCCAACCAAAAGTGGATGGAGGGAGGAAATAGATGTAACAAATATGTTCGCATCTTTAGTGGGAGTATGCTGTTTTATGTAATAATAATCTGAATTTTAGTTATGACAAATCAGCTGTGTTTAGTTTTGCAACAAGTGTTGCAAAGTAACCAAAAAAAAAAGATATTTACAATTGATAGCAAACGTTTGCACTTCCATAATTTTATAATCTTGCAATCTAGTGCAAATTAGATCGTTAACTGCTCTATTGATTAGTGGGCTCATTAGTTTTTCGCAGACTTATGATAGTGGGGGCAATATGCTTATTGACCTAAAATCGTTAGGCCCAAAAAGGTTAGACTTTTTAGCCACAAGTAAAACAATAGCGGATTTCCTAATTGCCGGGAATGAAGAAGATATAAAGCAGTAAATTATAATATGCGTTAATAGACAGATGCTATGTGGTTGTATTATTTTAATAAATTTAATTGGAATACCATCTTCACCTATGGCGTTACATTTTATCTGCATAATACTCTTCCCATTACCAAGCTCACTTACAAAAAAATTTGAAAAGGATTTGAATAAAAATTTTTTGTATTTCCACCTAGGTCTCTGTTAAAGTATGCGCCGCAGATTCTCTCGAAGAGCTTGCATCCGTGCACTATGATCTATATGCTGGTGTTGTGCATTCTGGCTTCAGCATGGATTCCGGTCATTACTACACCTACGCCGCAGATGCAGCCAACAAATGGTACAAATTCAACGACAGCGTCGTTTCACCATCCAAATCAGAGGAGCTACACAATCTAACACCACCCAATACACCCTACATACTCTTCTATCAAATGGGTGCACGCTCAAATGAAACACCAGAGGCTGCAGCATCCACCAAGGTGATTAAAGTAGAAGTACCAACACCATTGACTATCGAAGAGCTACCACGTGAATTGCGCGACTATGTGAATCATGATAATTATACATTTAACGAGGAACTGAAATCACGGCGTTTGAAATTCGCTAATGCTGCGCTACAAAATGCAGCAATGCAAGCGAAGCGTAACGGACCGCGTGGTCCACGCGGTGATGATTACGATGACGACGATGAAGATCAACCACCGCCGTCTAGTGGTTGCGGTGGTAATGCTATGAATATGAATTTCAATCGTTTTGTGTATTAAAAAAGAGCAAGTAGAAAATAAATTCCTACTTTTACTTTGGGCGAGTTTGAAGCGGGTAAACTGACTTCGTTAAGATGAAGAGCGTTAGACAGAGCGCCAATGCAAACACATTTGGAAGTTTAATTCAACATCGTTAAATATAAATTTATAAAAAAATCAATAAAAACACACACACTAATACACATTCGCATACATAGGAAACCAATAGTGGAATCGAACGAAACAAAATTCAGCTGCTACGTAAAACAACTGTCTATCAGTGTGCCGAGTCAAGCTTATAATTGGAAAGCTGCGTATCGCGGGCTTGTAAGTGAATAGTTTTGTTCTTAATGTCATCGTCTAAAATTGCCGTGGATCACACAATTTATTTTTGTTTATAAATTGCTTATATATTATTACAAAAAAAAAAGTACGACTTGTACTTTAAACTAGTAGCTGCGCTAGGGCGGATTCTCTGACCACCTTCAGCAAGTTTTGCAAGTCTTTTTTATATGAAGTTTTTGAGCTTTATCTCTCTTCACACTCACTGAGAGAGTAACAAAAACTTGCTGCACGTTCTTTGACTTGATTAAAATAATTTAAATTTTTGCAGAAAACTTGCTGAACGTGATCAGGGAATCCCGCTTTACCGGAGAAATACAAAGATCTATTGTTATGTTGCAAACTTGATCTGTTGTTGTCTTTTTGCTTTCGTAGCAATGGTTAGTCCAAGCAATTTTAAAATACTATTTTTTATTTATATATATGTGTCGTGCAAACACTTTGTCATTTCAATTGCCTTAATATTTGAATGCGCGCGTAGCAAAATTTATGCAGCAACTCGAACGCTCACAATGTAAAGGACAAAATAAGGAACATATAAATATTAGCTGTAGTTAGAAAGTTAATATATTCTTAAAATCATTACAGGCTAGATTATCAGTTGCAAGTATGATCAATAAAATTGAACATACCTTAGTTGTATTTATTAATATGAAGAAAAAAAAAAACAAAAAATTAATTGAAAAATATCCCAATGTTATTTTTGGCTAAGTATTTAAGTTCAAATTAAAAAAAAATATATAAATAAGATGTTTGAATGAAAAAATTAAATAAAAAAACAATTTTTACTTTACGCAGAGCTGCGAGAAAATTAATCAGACACACAAAAACTGTTAAGTATATCTGTGCAATAAGTCAATGTTAAGAACATGCAAATTCTTTGGCAGTAAGAATTTTTGTCCATTCAAATAGAATTTGAAAACATTACTATTTTGTAGATTTCATTATTTTGACCCAGTAAATGGATAACAAACTACTTACTGCATTTTAGAATAAGTCAGTGGCCAGCTCGTACATTTACTCACATCATTCAGATTAATGCATTAATTTAATATTCCTACTTCAAATAACTAAATTGTTATTTTATTACAAAAAAGGAGCAAAAGTAAAATGGTTAATGTATATTTTTAACAAAATTTGTAATAAAAAATCTTTAAATATATAGGTACATACATGTATATCTTCATATATATCAAACTAATTAAATTATTGTGCAGAACAGGAAATATAAAATAAAATTAGATATAAAATTGCAGTTAATTTCCTTATTTAGTATATGTATACAGGATATGCAGCTCAAAAAATACCGCAAAATAAGTGATTGCAAGTATTGGAGGTTGTTTAAGATTTCGTCAACTTTGAAAAGTTGTAGCGAGTGAGAAATGTTATCGATAAAAAATAAATAGATTTGCAAACTCAATTAAATACTTTCGACAAACTGATGTCCAAGTTAAAATTTTTCAGAAAGGCACCAGTAATGATCGAAAGCAAGGATTTGGCATATTATTAAGAGATCACTAAGGTTCCAAACACTTTAGGAAGAAATGCGTCATTGAAGGTTAACTTCATAGTAGTAGTCCATACTTATGTAAAAATTTAATTAAAAACCCTCAGTTTTGGGACCATTCTTGAAATTAGAACAGGTTGTTTTCTTTTTAACAGATTTTGCATCACGCTACTATGAAAAAAAAATACACAGTGAACCATAGCATTTTTTTTTGTGTGAAAAGATAAGATGGCTTGCCGATGGTTTGAAAACCGGGGCTTCTTCCTGCAAGGATGAAAACGGGAATCTAGTCACAGATATCCAGAGTACACTAATGTTATAGAGGGAATAATTCTCTAAGCTTCTAAATGGCGACGATGACAACAATCCCGACAACAGAGATGATATCCCGAAAACCCCATTTACGGATGACAGTTTCGAGGTTCCGCTGCCCGACTATGACGAAAATAACAAAGCAGTGGGAGCTGATGGCTTACCTGTTAAGCTGTTAAACAACGGAGGCGAAACTCTTTTTAAATGCATTCACGAGCTTCTATGCAGAATATGGTCGGAGAAATGACTTCCGAATGATTGGAATCTCAGTGCGCTGTGCCCAATCCAAAAGAAAGGTGATCCCACTTTTTGTGCCAACTACTGTGGGATAAGTCTTCTTAATATCGTGGCACAATATTCTACGAGAGTGTCATTGATAACCATTGGTCATAATATGCGCAAAGTTAGTGCAGCGTTCTCCAGATTAGAAAAATAATGAGGTCTAGCACTGAATTCAGATAATACAAAATAAATAAACGTTAAAAAACAATTTTACATCGGGTGCCGAAAATTACGATTATTTTTGAATTTTTGGATTAAAAGATCGTGCATAAAAAGTTGTTATAATTTTTAATTAATTCTTCGATATGGTGATGGGAAGCTGAAGATTTAATTTTTATCATTATTTTTATAACCCCACGCATATAAATGCGTAAGGGCCATATTAACTTTGTCACTGCGCTTGTAACGCCGATAAGGAGGCGTGCCAGATATAGGAAAGTAGATATACTCTTGATCAGTATCACTTCCTGAGTCCATCTAGCCATGTTTGTTTGTTCGTCTGTGACCACCGTAAAAACAGCCGTATTTTAAAAGCTATCATAATAAAATTCAATTTATAAGTATTTCATTCAAAAATAAAGATCAAGCTCGAAAATGAGCCAAATCGGTAATGAAAACCACGCCTACCTTCTATACAAAGTGACTTTACCAAAACGGTAAAATCTCTTTAAATTCCAGTAAATTAATCTTACGACTCATAAACCCTTAATATGCACTTTGAGGTGGAAATTTGTAAAAATCTAATTAAAATCAGGGTTAACTCCCATATAAAGTGACTTAATATTTAATATAGTGGAGAATTTTTTAAAAACCCAGTCCTTTAAGCAGTAGTATACGAGTGCAACTCTTGGTTATCCAATTAACCAAATTTCCCATAGCAAAACAATGACGTATATGAAATGATGACTTTATTCATTCTTGCTGAGTTTAAGTTTTTATATTTTATAGTATTCAACTATAAATTCTATTCTTATATACTACAAAAATAGTATTTAAAATTATCGAACCTCCAGTCTTTTTGCTTAAAAATCTAATATCTATTAAATATTGACAAATTCTCAGTTGTTCAACATCAACTTGAAATTGTTTAATAGCAGTAAATTATTGTAATCAATGAGCACTCTGCAGAATTCATTGCGATGAAGATGCATTATGTCAACTACACATAATACCTGGCTATCGTTTTGCAATAAATCAATTACTGTCTTCAACATAGCCACGCTAGACTCATTGTAGTCGCTAAATTGTAGCGTTATTTTATACTGCGGATCACCTGCTATAGAGAATTGTTGAAAACAATTTACAGCCAGATAGCGCAGAATGGACACTGAGAAATGCGTTAGGAATGGATAATTGGCAAATATCAACTTTTGTGGCTTTATTTCCAGCATAGTCGACAATATGTTTAACATAAACAGTCGCTCAGTGTTTGAGAAATTATCCGTGGGTTTAAGCTCTAAAACTTTTGTTTCATCGCTTACATCATTAGGGAAAAATACGCATTTTGAGCCTGCAGCCCATATGGGATCCGAATGGAAGATTCCAAGCAATTGGTGTCGCATCATTAACACATGTACTGCAGCAAATAGACTGCTACGTAGATTTTCGTACGGTGCACCTCGGTACAATTTTAAATCTTGTATTTGCTCATTTTCACCATTCTGGTTTGTTTCATGCAGCAGTATTTCAGAGGATTTATCCAGAGATTTTTCTAGCTCGTTGACGGCACCACGCAACGAGAAGATTTGCTCTTCTATTGCTATGCCTTTCAGGCATTTACGTTCCGCATAAGACCCTTTGTACATGTTGGTTTTGATGCTCTGATTTATACTTCCTTTACGATTATAGAGAATTTTCAACTCTTCTGGCAAAGGTTGCAAGTTGTAGCGTTTAAAAAATTCATTCGCTACAAGGTTGCGCAGGTTATGAGTGCGACGTGCATGTGTGCGTGACTTCAACTCAAATGAATATATATTGGATTCAATGGCATTTATTTGTAGATTCATAAAACGTCTTGCGCAAATTTCATGCTGCAGCAGGAAGTTGTTGGGAATGTGAGATTTTCGAAACATTGGCATCACGTGATCTTCTTCGGACAACTTTGATTTCATATGCTCCAGGGTGTCTTTAAAGTTTGGCAACTGTTGCCTCTTGAAACCCAAACAAATAATGTAGTTTTCAGAGTTGCCACGCTTGGAGGTGGCCGGTTTAAAGACGTGTACCTCTTCAAACACACAATTAAGTAGATAAATTTTGCTTACACTTGTCGCCTCAAAGAGTGTAAATAGCTTAATCACAAAGCAACCATTTTCGGCCAAAATACTCAGTGCTGCGCATATTTCAGCGAAATGCAATAGTGACACGAACTCTTCCTGACAGTCTGGAGTCTCTACACAATCTATAGAGCCGTCGGCAGTAATCAGGTGAACCTCATTGCCAAGATGTTGCTGACATTGTTGCTGCATATTTTCGATGTTGGCACGATCAATAATATTGCCAGTAAAATTGCCATGAAACAGCCAGCGGTCAAGAGTGTAGAAAATAAAACGTTCATCGATGATCATCTTTCCCAAAGCATTGCCTTCGTAATAGGGGTTGAGAGTGGTGGCCAACC
Organism: Dichetophora obliterata; assembly: GCA_963920525.1. Classification (NCBI taxonomy): domain Eukaryota; kingdom Metazoa; phylum Arthropoda; class Insecta; order Diptera; family Sciomyzidae; genus Dichetophora; species Dichetophora obliterata. The sequence goes on from OY986437.1 coordinate 53,425,834, forward strand.
AGTTCCATTGCACCTGAACATATTTAACCACATCAAGGAAGTTCAATAAAATTATTTAAAAATAAAAAAGCTAACCTCATCGCGCTTGTAAGTGGAGTACAAATAATGGTTGAGTGCCGCAATGAATGCGCCCGGCGCCTCACACAAGTGTAGTGAATTCAATTTTGGTCCCTTCACCAACGGATATTGTTTAAGACATTCGTAGAATTTACACCAGGCCACTGTCGCAAGCTCCGCACGGGTCTCATTCTTTATTATCCATTGCACTTGACCTGCAGGATCATTGCGTCGAGTATGAACGCTCCAATCTTCAAGTACATAATCGTTTAGCTTGCTCTTAACACTATTCAGTTGCTCCCTTAACTTCTGCAGGTTTTCCAGCTGATAGAATTCACTAAAGAGTTCTCTGACTGGTGGTAGTTGCCACTGAGTTTCCTTTGCTTTTTGATATTTGAACTTTTTGGCGAACATTTCGGCAACAATCCGATCTGAAAAGCAGTCTTGTTTTTCTGGGAGTGCCTGAAGGCGATAATCGCTTTTGGCTGGCAGGGTTCTGCCGTTGACTTCATCGTCTTGCAGCTGGAAGTGGCGTTTGCCAAATGGATGTCGCACATCGAAAGTGGAGAGTGGTGCTTCGTGGTCCATGTTTTAGGTATTTGTATTATTTTCTTTAATATTTTAATTTCTATTTCATTTCCTGCAATCAAAAAGCTAATAAACTGCGTATCACAGATAACCAGATAGGAAACTTCGATGGGCAAGTTGTAGAAAGGGATGGCAGGATGTATGATTTTACGTCAAATTGCCCCAATACTATCTCAAAATGTTTATATGTGGTCGTAATTTCCTATGGTGAATAAGAATAATGCGGTGCAGTGAAATGCTGTATTATTTCATACAAAATGTTAACGTAGAGGACAAAGTTAGTAATTGCACCGGAAAACCTCCCTGGTTTCTTGAGGTGAATAAGAAAATCTGAAATAATGCGGTGCAGTAACATGCTGTATTATTTCATACAAAAATGTAATGTAAGGTATGAAAAAAAAGAAGTCATAATAGCACAGGCAAACTTCCCTGAATTTATGAGGACCATGTTGAAAAACTTCGACTTCAGTGTTGCCGTTTGGCTGCAAATAAATCAATTTGGATACTTTTCTCCTTTAAAAATGAATGAATATTTTATTTAAGGCTTTGTGTAAGTAAGGATACTTTTTAATATGAATATATATTCTTGTCTGCAAATATATGAAAAAAATGGTAGTTCCTTAAATTCGACAAAAACTATAAAGTAAATTATAACATAGAGACATTTTGGGTAATATTTTGTTATTAAAAAATGTATTAAAGCCACCTCTTTACAAATAACTTTCAAATTTTGTGATAAACATTTTAAGGTTTTCTCAGCTGTTTTTTTTATGTAATTTAATTTTTCTTATTTAAAACTTACAGTAAACGATAAGATAAATAGATTTTAAGATAAGTGAAAATATATTTTTTTCAATATACTAAGAAACGAAAAATTTTGAACTTTTAAATTTTAAATGAATAAAAGGCAATAGCTACCCATATTGTTTACGTTACATGAAACTTAATAAGCTATTCCATTTTTTGTTCCTTTTTTATGTAATTATATATTATCTTGTATATTGCTTTTTATATAAATATTATTCTTATAAAATGAATGTAAATAAAAGGCAAAAGCAACACATTATTTATATAAAAGACTGAAATGTATGATCCTTTTTAAGGCATTTGGTGGTCTAGTTTTTCTAATATTTCAAAAGTATAGGCTTTCGAGAAAATACTTTTAAATTTTTTAAGAATACTGAGGTTAATTCCGCTTCCACAGCCGTTTTGGAAGGTATCGAGTGCACAGTACAAACATCCATACTCACTGTTTTAACACTTATTTATCTCAAAACTACTTTTTTCGGCGATGTGTTGTAGAAAAACAAAATCTATTCAGCCGAAACATCTGAAATATGTAATTCACAACATCAGTGGCTATCGCCATCAAAGTTTTATTTAAAAAAAAAAATCGCATATTACGTACTTAAAACCGGTTAAAAAACCTGTTTTTTAAACTTACATTTCAAAAGCACGTCGTTCTGTTATCATTATTAAATAATAGCTGCGTTCCTTTCGCCTTAATATAATCGCGATAACAAATTTTCTCAAAGGAACGGCAAGAAAAACGACTCGTAGAGGACATTAGCGTTGCAGTCAAAATTTAATTCAACCAAGCAATCATGATACAATAGCTATTAGGTGTCATGAGAACGTGTGTCGTTCAAAACTGTTGTGAACTGTTATGGTAGCGATACCTTAGTGAACGATGTTTTTTTCTGAATGTGTTTTGCTCTAAACGTCAGAAAAAGTGTAAATTATTTAAGTTAATTATTAATATTATGCAACTATATGAAAAGTTTAAGTGCAATTGTTGGCTCCGCTGAATGCGTCCAATGTGTGTGATACACGCGGTTTGTTTTGTTTTCTTTTGTTTAACATTCGATGGTCGCAGTTCGTGAGAAAATAGGTTGTTGTCAAGGCTACCTGATACATTTTTGTATCATGCAATATACCTTAAAAGTTTTAATATCGTTTTTTAAACATTAAAAAATTCGTTTAACATTAAAAAAATCCTAAAAATACATCAAATTTTCCAGTGTTAGAAGTTTTTATTATTTTTTATGTGTACATGATTTTTTCTTGTAAAATTTTTATTTAAGTGTCAAAAATTGGGTTTCATAGTTTGAAAAATTTTAAATTTTATTTTTATGTTAAAAAAATTAATATATTATTGATTTTTCGAATTTGATACGTGGGTGCTCTTTTTTCTTAAGTGGATACATTTGGGACTTTTTCAAGGGTACTTTTTTAACTTCGTAGCGGCAACACTGTTCGACTTCACTGTTTATAAAATTCACCACTAAAAATGTTTTGTGTCAAACAAAGAAAATAAATAAATGAATTTCATGTAAGTTGTAAATAATGTATGCGAAGAATTGTATTATTAATTGTTTAATTCATTTGTCTCTCAACAGAATTATGCCAGAATTGAAGGAGACCGTTTTGTCTGCATATCCTACTCGCATGAGCTTTCCAAATACGGCATTAAGGTCGGTCTTGCCAACTACGCTGCCGCCTACTGCACTGGCTTGAATGTTGAACCTGTCGATGATGGACCAGGTGCATTCCGTTGTTACTTGGATGTCGGTTTAGCACGTACCACTACTGGTGCCGTGTATTCGGTGCCATGAAAGGTGCTGTCGATGGTGGTTTCAATATTCCACACTCCGTCAAGCGTTTCCCTGGCTACTCTGCAGAGACCAAAAGCTTCAATGCCGATGTTCATCGTTCACATATCTTTGGTCAACATGTTGCCGATTATATGCGCACTCTTGAGGAAGAAGCCTTCAAACGCCAATTCAGCCGTTACATCAAGTTGGGATGATAATGACTGAAGAAATTTACAAAAAGGCTCATCAACAAATTCGTGCCGATCCTACTCAAAAGGCAGCAGGAGTAGACGGACAGGAGTTTCCAAGAAACGGTGAAATGCTAAGGGCCAATTTGTCAGTACGAGTTTAAACTCTAGTCAAATTAAACCTAGCTTAACTCACCAAAATTGGACGTTTGAACTCCGTTTAGGCAAAAAAGAAACACATTATACCTATGATATTTTAAGTCAATTTAACATTAACGAATGCTAAAATGTCTAGATAAACCGAGTTTAAACGTCCATTTTTGGTGAGTTAAGCTAGGTTTAATTTGACTAGAGTTTAAACTCGTACTGAAAAATTAGCCCTAAGAAACTTACCAACCCTGAAAGGAAGTCTAAGCAGAGCACAAGGCCGCCTACATCACCAAGCTTAAGACCGAAGCTGAGGCTTAATTCGTGGGAGTGGCCTTTAATGTTTATCTATACTATTATATAAAATTGAAGTGAAAATTAAAAGTTACGACTTTACTGCAAAGCTACTGGTCCGATTTTTATTAAAAGTTTTTTAAAATATAGTTGTGCTACAGATTTATTGAGAGTTATTTTTCTTTCAAAATTTTAATAATAAGAATATTAAATTCGTCCAAATTTAAAATGTGTTTTTCATGTAAAAATACACTTAATCAACAGTTGTTTTCTAAATTCTAACTTTGGACGATTACAGCTCTGCTAAAACAAAAGATACAAAAATTGTTAATATTTCGTTGGATAAACTGAAAATTTTAGCTCTGCTACAGCACATGACTCGATAGTTGTTAATATATTGATTGAAAAACTTATATTTTTTAAAATACAAAATAATATTTTTTATTTTATGCTGAGTAGTCCAGAATCTAGATCAATAATACTAAATACTAAGATTAAAAATATTTCTTCTATATACATAAACACATATCGCACACCCACTTCAAAAGTGAAAGTATTTAATTATTTTCTTTTTGTATCATTTTACATAAAATATAAAAGAATCATATCTAAGTTATTTTAACGAGGATTTTTGTGTATACCAATGCATTGCTGGAGTTTCTGTACAAGACGTCAAAATTAAGATATGTTGTGAGAGTTACTTGCTCTCACCAACAAAAAAAAAACAATACGACGGAAGTTACTTTTTCAGTAAATGAATGAACCGAAAAACCCTTAAAAATTTAATAAGTGACAAACATATCGCACACCCACTTCAGAAGTGCACAGCTCAAAATTTCGAAATTTCGACCTTTTCGTGTAAAACTGTTTGTAGTGATCATCTACATTGGCAGTCTTAATTTTGTACACATATTCTTACTGCATTATTCTGTATCACGAAGATGCTCACCAACGAGGAGAAAGACACGAGAAGCAATATTCTCTTCCATACAAAATTGTATTACTTCTTGTGTCTTTCTCATCGTTGGTGTGCTTGTTCGTGATACAGAATAATGCAGTAAGTCTTTAATTAAAAAAAATCGTTTTGTCTCTTTTTGTTTTGTATGAAGTCACTTGAAGAAAAAATTGTTTTTTGCTCCTCCTGAATATGTATAAATTTTGAGTTGTGCACTTTTGAAGTGGGTGTGCGATATGTTTCTCACTTAGTAATTTTTTAAGGGCTTTTCGGTTCATTCATTCACTGTAAAAGTAACTTGCGTTGAATTGTTTTTTTTTTGTTGGTGAGAGCAAGTAACTCTCACAACATATCTTATTTTTTGATGTCTTGTACACAAACTCTAGCAATGCACTGATATACCTGATAAAAATCCTCGTTAAAAAAACTTAGACATGATTCTTTTGTGTTTTATGTAAAATTATACAAAAATAAGATAGTTAGATAATCACCATTATTATGAATAATTTTCTAATAAAAGCTCAAAAACATTTTAAAATTTTTAATGCTGATTTGTTGATAAACCGTTCTTTGCCACAAATATCTTCATATTTTCGCCTAAGCATCTCCTTAATTGGCAAGCTATATAGCTCATCAGTTTCGTCTGTGTTCATAGATTCGGGCAGCTGTAAAGTACATAGCACACAATTATATTTAAACTAATAAAAATGTTTCATAAAAATACCTCTTGTTTGATCATCAGCGTAGGTTCATTTGGACACAACTGTCGTTTCTTATTCTCCGCCTCTATGCGTGCAGCCTCTTCTCGTTTTTCCTTGTCCGCAATGGGCAGCAACATAGCCAAGTAGCGTTCATACGGACTGATGAATTGAATTTGCTCTATCTTTTTAAAATTTCCCTTGACGACTTCGGCTGTTGCAAGAATTGGCTAAGAAATATATCAAAGTTAAACCAACTTATATTTAAATTGTCTTTTTACTATCCTACCTTCACCAAGGGCTGCTCTCGAGCACGCAGCACAGTTTGATGCAACGTATGCAGATTCTGACGCACCAATGGAGGTATCGCACTGCATAATGACTAAATACCTTGCATTTCACTTGGAAAACTCTTAGATCTGCATCATATGATTGGCACGTAGCCGTAACTTTTATTTTCCAGACGAGCAACATTATCGCGGAACGCAAAAATCTGGCGCAGCGCTAACATTTGACGATTATCAAATATACGCTTTGACTTACGAAACAGCTCCAAATAAGTATCCGGCCCAATAGTAGGTTTAACATAGCGCTTCTTACAGATATCAGTGCTACGTTGATAGATGGTCGCCAAAACATTTGTTTGATTGTGCGATGCATCTAGGATATAATTTGTTAGGCGCTCATAGATATTCATCAGAAAGTGTAGATCCACTGCAGTCTTCCTCCTTTTTACCAGCATCACAAAGGATCTGCGCTGGCAAAGTTGCCAAAGCCAACAACAGCACACACATCAATTTTCTGTTTGCCATTTCTTTATTAATGATTAATTATTAGATTTTCTGTTATTTTTCACACAAGTTTCTTTAATAATGAAACGATTTAACTGATAAACACAAAAGTTTACAATTTAGGAAACTTCGATTTTTAGCATCCGACATTAAACAACATTGACAGCTATGAGGTGAAAAAAGGTGAACTCACGTACACAATACGTGAGTTTCACAAATTGCAAAACCAATCTCAGATCAGCTGATTTTTGACTGCAAAATCGAAGTTTCCTATCTGGTTATCTGTGCTGCGTATCGTTTAATTTGGGAATTGCAAGAAATACATATCAGGGTTTGGAAACTTAGGTATTTAGTAGTTTTTTCAGTACCTTTTAATTTAATAGAAATCTAAATACAAACGTTATCAACAAAGTACCTTTTGCATATTATAACTGAAAATTTATTTAAAATTTTTATTTTATATATAATTTTATAATAATGTTTTTATTTTATATCCAAAAGCATTCCAGTTTTTGAAAATGAATATATATATATATATATATAGAAATAAAGTTGTAATTAAACAGAGCTTTTGTCGCTCGAAAAATAAATATATTTTTTATTCAAAAGTCCATCGCGGGACATTTGTGGCAAAATTTATATTAGGCTGGGTCGATTGGTGGGGAGGCAAAAATTGCCCATTGAATTCTAATGCTCCAACTTTTCCGTAGGGTAAAATTTTGAAAAATCCCTCTTTGACCCATTTAGAGTGCATCAATAGAGTAAAAATGTATGACCGACCCCCACTAACTTTGGAGGGCCAGTGGCACACATCCATGCCAGTGGCACACCCCTGGAACCCCCTGGGGGTTCCCCATACAAACCATTTGTCGATCGATTTCGGTCAAAGTCATGTGTAATTGAACATTTGGTTGTGAAAATAGCCACCTTTCAGGTAGAACTCGTTTCATTTCTATGGTGTATTTCGACAAACTGTCGAACAACAATGAATATTGAGATAAATAAAGAAGCAACTAGAACATATGGCAACCTTGGTAGAGTTGACGGCGGTGATCTATAAATAGCATACTGCTTTGAAATGTCATATGATTAGCAGCCATACAATTCAAAAAAATTAATTCCTAAATCTGCGAAGTCATATACTAATTTTAACAGTGAGTTGATCAGAGCTTAATCACTCAAAGACTACTGAAGAGGAAACTGTAGCGATTTCCGAAACAGACTGTCTAGTCAGCTAAGTGATTGACTCTATACAGAGTTGTTGTTGCCTTCTTAAAAACTTACTTAATCTTAAAGCTCATAATTTAATTCATGTAATAATTTCATAGATCATAAAACTAATTAACTAGTCATAACATAATCTTTAAAAAAAAATTATAATACATGAACTGTTATATTATCTATATAGCTATTTAGCTATTTCTAAATAAAAAAATAATAAAAAATTCTTATCAATAAACAATTATGAAAAAACATTAAAAATTAAATATCTGCCCAAGTAACATTGTTGGATCAACTAGGTGCGAGTGAATCCTAAATTCTATAGGTGTATAATATGTGGTTAAAGCTTTACGCAGCTTTGTTTGCTGCTAGTTGGTTTTAATTTTAAAGAAAATACTCCAAATATGATTTTTCTTTACCATTTTGAGCTCTTATACTTTATACAGCTCTGTAAAGGATTTTATAAAATCTGCAAAAGAGCAGAACTCTGAAATTTACTACTTGCTCTGTAAAGGATCTTTTAAAGTAATAAACATAACTAAAGAGCTGTTTTGAAACCCGTAGTTTCAGTATAAGATTTGCTTTAATATGTATTTTTGTATTGCATTTTTAAAGCTAATAGATGTAAAATACTGCAAATTAATGCAGTAATTTTTTTTGGGAATAACAAGTGATTAAAAAATCTGATAAAGAGCTTCTTTGAAAATTAAAAATAGAAAATCTTCAGAGTTGAAGCATGCTAAATATTAGTGTTTACAATAATATTTTAAATGAAATTGATGATTTGTATGATACATATATTTAAGAATAAATTATTTAAATAATTTTTAGTTAGTTTTAAAGAATGTTAAAAATATTCGAACTATTTTTAAATAATTAACACTTCTTCATTTTAATTATTTGCTAAGCCGGTTGTTGTTTTTCGAAGTACTACATTCACGTTTCCGATAAATTCAAAAGCGCACCGAAATTGCAGCATAAAACGAATACAAGAACATGAGTCTGATATAATAATCACTTTATTATTTCTTTAATTTATTTGTCATTCTAATTATCACAAACACTTGTCAATTTTTATATATTTATTGAGTTTTTTTTTAACACATACATACAAACGAATAAGAAAAAAGAGTTTTGCAAGAGCTCTTCTTTAGGTTTGACAGGAACTCTTTTAAAAGTTGACAGTTTCTTCTACTCTTCATATGAAGCAAAAATAGTGCTTTTAATAGCGCGACTAAAGCTATAGTTGAAGCTTGCTGCTATATAAGATAGTACTATAAGCTCTGCAAGAATTAATATATGGCTAAAATTGTTACTTGGTTGGCTTCTTGGCATCACATCACTTTATTTAAAACTATAATAAGATTCTTTTTTAATGCGTTTTCTTAAAAAAAAACAATATTTATTTTCGATCCTTGATAAAATAAATTTTAATAAAGTCAAAATTTTTACTTTATGCTAATGATCTTTAACTGTTTATTACATTAAGTTACATGTCTAATGTTGTTTCTTTACAAACTACTTTAGATAATTTGATCCAATGGAGAAGGTAATAACATAATATCTCGAGATATGCTCAAATTATGTTCTTAATTTCATCTTAATCTACGTACTCGATTGCATATTGTGTCAAATTTTGGTGATAATAGGTTCATAAGCTTGACTCGATTTGGAAATCCATTTCAGAAAATGGAAAAATAACACAACTCGACTTATGCTTTTATTCTAAATTTATTTTTTAGAAACTTTCTTCATAACATTCGAGTTGTGTTGTTATTCCAAATACAAACTTAAATCAGTACAAACATATCTCGACTAATGCTGTTATTTCAAAACGGAATCTTGAATTTTTCAAAGCATAGCTGCAAATATGCTTTTATTTAAGAAAAAAATATTAAGGGTTCTCATCTAAGCATGTAACTGACCCGTAAACCTTGTGAACTTACATGCACGTAAGCTATCTGTCAAAATTTGTATGGGCGTGAGTTTACATCATTTCCGAGCCTATTTTGTAGTAATGGTATTCAGTAAAATTTGTTAAGTCCTGCTAAACTGCTAAATTGTTAAAGTTAGCAGCTGATGATGTGAACGCACCTGCTAAGACATTTTACAATCATGTGCTAAGCTGATATGCCAAAACCAGCTGACAGACTTCTACAGCTAAAAATCTGTTGTTTTAATTACTCATGTAACCAGAACTCAGTAACGAAAAGTGTATATTAATTTTTATATTACAGTGCGTTAACACTTTCGATACAATTGCTATTCAGAAACTTTGAAATGTTTTAAGTCTCTACCAACCCCATCACAAAATTGTATTTTTTTTTTATAAATAAAAGGCAGTATTTTAACTTTGAAGCTGCAAATCAAAAATAATTTGGTACTTGTTAGAACTCATTCCCAAAACGATTCATCACTACACTCAATAAGTTTGACGTATCGGACTTAACAAATGGTATCTGCTAAACAAAAACACGGTGCTGAGCTTGTTAACTTGCTAACAAGCTGCTAAGTCTTTTCCCATACAAAATTTTGACAGAACTTAACAAATTTGTTAAGTTTAGCAAGTTAGCAGGGCTTAACAAATGTAGTGAATACCATTAGTGTAAACTAGCATATAAATCTACGTGCGTGAATGAGGGTTGCCTTTGGCGCTAATTATTACACATTTAGGGCCGCTTTCTCAATGTCCGAAAAAATTATTTTGATTTCACCAAACGCTGGTTAAGCAACCGTCGTTTTTTTTTGTAATTTTGTAATCTTGTCAGCTGTTCCTTCGATATGCAACTAACCGAAACCACAACTTGTCGTTAACTTAATCAGCACTTAACTGACTGTTAAGCTTTAACCGAACATTGATAAAGAGCTTTTTTGCTAACTGCTGGTTAAAGTTCTGATTAGTGCTTAACCGGACATTGAGAAAGCGGCCCTTAAAGTAGTTGAAGTAAATTTTAACACGTTTTATTTATTTTTCTATGTTAATGAAGGTTTTTAAAAGGTTTAAAATTTAAAAAAGTGATAATGTTGTCGCAGCCGCCATTTTGTCGACATTTACGCTATTTAAACTTTATCGCTCATCAAAAGTTTAAATGCTATACATGATTACATGCTTAGATGAGAACCCTTATTATAAAAAAATACATATTTCGACATATGCTTTTCTGCCAAATGATAAAATTACTTTTGTTAAGACACATGTTGAGTTATGTTGTTTTCCAAAATAAATTCATCCAAACTCCTAAATTTGGTCAAGCTATGCAAAAGATAAAAGCAATAATTTTTTCCAAGATATGTTGTTGAGGCTATATCAAGCTTCATAATATAAAGTTATTGAAAAAAAGACTAACTTAATCCTTTTTGTCGAGTAAACTTGTCGCATTAACCCTATACCGTCAACAAAGAAATATCCGCCGAAAATTGGAAAAAATATGACGGAAAAATCTCGAATCCTTAAAAAAAACCACTTGTAAATCATATGAAATAAAAAGATTAATGAATAAAACAATATAAAGCGGATTAATAGAAAATTGACTCATAAAAACTTATTAAAATGTTGGTTGTTTTTCGAGAAAATTGCCTTTAAGTTTGAATTTTTTAGATGCTCATAACTTCTTTAGTTATGAATTCATGGCAAAGCTTATATTGAAAAGGAAATTAAATTTCCTTTTAAAAAGTTATTAAGTTTGCTAATCGGTGCGGTGGTATGCTACTTATGGATTAAAACGTTATGACACCTATTATTTTTATATTTCCCTCCTACCTTTCACATATACGATTTTTTGCTCGTCTCATCACGCGTAACTACCCCTGCACTATTGTACTCTAAATCTGGGACACCTTGCATATTAAATTTAAAGTTTTTTATATGACCTTGTTTCTTACTATGTTGATTTTCTATGATTTAAATACAAATTCTAAATGTTTGATAAAAAAAATTGGCCATTTCAGCCCTAGAAAGGACTTCAACCGTGCCTCTATTGATCAATTGTGTTGTGTGTGTTACTAAATGTTTGAACACAAATAATCGAGGACTGGACCTACAAGTTTAATGCCGACTCCGAACGGCTTATGTTCTCAAGAATCTTTACATGACAGTTTTTACTCTCTGAGGTTTGCCATTGTCTGCAGATAGGTGACGACCGAACAGAAAAATTATTTCAATTGAAAAAACAATCTGTCTGAGCTGAAATTGAACCTACACTGAACCCACTAGGCCACAGCCACCACAATTGGGTAGAAAAAATTCCACCCACTTTGGAAAAAATTCGTTAGAGCAATTAATTGTTCTAACCTGACCTTAAGCTCAATAAACGATTTTAATCTATCAAGCAACTACAATTTGTACTTAAAATCATGATTTAAACTATCAAACACTTAAAATTTGTATTTAAATCATAGAAAATCAACATATTAAATTTAGTTATTTACAAAAGTCATGTCGGACGCCTTTTTTGTATAAAACACCTTTTAATTTTTTTTTTTGTAGATTAAGGAGAAGATAGTTTTCTACAATAAAGTTTACTTAAAAACTAGACTTAAATCTAAACTTACAAACTAAACATAAAAAAATATTATCCTCTATGTGTACCGGGTGTAATATATTTATAAAAATCAGTCAATAAAGGAGACAAGGCATTTATTTCAATATTATTTTTTCATTTAAAATTCCAATGGGAAATAAATATCGAGTGTTTGAAAAAATCTTTTTGGCAAGAGAAATTATCAGAAATTAAATTATGTTCATTTAACTCTAATTTATTAGCAAATTTCTTTAATAAGTTTATAGAGTAAATGCAAAGAGAATTTATATTAGCTTTGTCATAGATAAAATTATTTGAAAATTGGTTAGTGGGAGATTCATAGTTACGATCTACGCATAATCAACACTCATTCTGGGCTTTGAACGAATTAAATAGTCCTTTTACATAAACTATAAGCCACCAGTGGTTGAAATTCGACCTTTTCACTGTGACCTTTAGACCTACATTTTGATATGAAATCGCTTACAATCGCTTACAGATGAGCGTAGAAAGAGATAACAAACTACTCTATTATGTAGTTGTAGTTTCAGTTTGCCGCTCAGTGTAAACCAACGACTTTTTATACAAAAATACGTTGTACTGAGAAAAGATACAGTTTTCAAGATATCGTCATAGCTTTGATATCAAAATAACGTGAATTTTTTAAAATGTATTGCTTGTAAAGAATTTCACAGTCCCAATACATATTCGTACATGTTATATAGAAAACTAGCTGAAATCCGGCGCGTTGCTGCCGCTCTCCCTATTCAAACGCCCATAAAATGTTATCAGTTAAACAGCATGTCTAAATTGAGGTCAAATACTGAATTCTGAGACTGTGCGACCTATATCCACAAAGCTATTCGATATAACAAATTTGGGTTGTATAGGAAGTGCCACTCCCTCTTCATCACCGCTAATAGAATGTAATCAATTAAACTGGATGTCTACATGGCGGTCGAATACCGAATTCCAAAACTGTGCGACATATAACTCCAAAACTATTCGATAGCACAAATTTTGATTGTATGGGAGGTGCCACTCTCCTTTTCCCTACGCCCATAAAATTTTAGCAATGAAACTGCATGAGTACATTGAGGTCGAATACTAAATTTTGAGGCTGAGTTATTTTGAGGCAAAGCGTACTTACAAAATTTGAGCTCAATCGGACCAATGGTTTCGAAGTATTTTGATATTTTCTTAAAAGTAGGCGTAGATGAAGTGTGACCACGCCCATTTTTTTCAAAGTTAATTATAGTTATCATACGAACTTATTTACCAAATTTTAATTTAATACGACCAAAACCGTCTTAAATACAGCATTTTTATTGATTTGTGGGCGACAAAAGGGGGTGTGGCACAAAACGTGCAAAGATACACACATGCAATTTCTTATGTGCACCCTCCACACAGACCCCAATCATCGAAAAAAGTGGGCGCAAAAGTAGGCGTGGTCAATTTTTATTTCCGACAAAACTTAAATTGGATTACTACGAACATTTGAAAAAAAATTATCCAAATCGGTCCAGCCTTTTTATGATTTTAGATAAATCAAAAAAAGTGGGCGCAAAAGTGGGCGCAAAAGTGGGCGTGGTCAATTTTTTTCCTTAAAAACCTAACTTGGACTTAAACGAACATTTAAAAAAAAAATTATCCAAATCGGTTCGGCCGATCTCGAGTTATGGGATTACATCGCATTCGGACACTTTCTTTTATATATATAGATGCATATTTTAGGGTATCCGTAAGAGATAGCGAGAAATGTCCGCAATATTTTTGTACATCTTAGCGATGTTTAAAATTTCCTCTTGCACCGCGTTCTTCCATATCTTATAGCTTAGCTTTTATTGATTAAAATTCTGTTCTGAACGCTCATTTTTCACAAAAAGTATTCGGTGCACTACTACTCCCAACTCTTATTCATTTGAAAGAAAAATTATCCAAATTGGTTTAGATACACTGGAGAAAATTGTACTGTTTTTCCTACGCCTAATTATAAATAGATTATAGGCGAATGCAGGAGTTCGCACAGTGTCCTTGCGCGTTATTAAAGCGCGCATTCTGAGACGCCGAAATCACTCATCTAAGGAGTCTCTTTGGCATACTTTTTTCATCTATATTGAGAAGGCCCTTTTCTCCGGCGGATGTGCTCCTTTGGGACTCTTTTCGGAGCATCCCTAGGAGGGTCAGCGCACCGCAAGGAAAGTCCTAATGGTAAACCTTGTGGACTCCGCTGGTGGGCTGGGATAGAAAATACCACACATTTTTCTGCTATTACACCACTTCGTTATATTCTACTTCTTTGCTACTATTTCAAGTGCAGACGTAGAGTAGCAAACTAAATTGCACTGAGTATATTGAACACAACCAGCGCTACAAGGCAACAAAAATATTGATAGTGACGCAAAATGTCAGGAACAGCTGATTGTATTTGGATGACGTGCGATGTACCCATCTCTGCCGAATTGTTTCCGTTCCAACTCCAAGTACAGAACTGTGTGCTATAAAAAAATAAAAACTGCCAAAATAAAGTAAGCAAAACCTGTCTGCCCGCGAATCGAAACGATCAACAGTAGTCGTACGAGAGACACACAAGCCAAAAGTAAAAACACAGGAACCAAACCGAATATTCCAGTGTTTGTTTTTATTTTCTGCCGTGATTGTTTTATATGTTTTGAACTGATCTACGGATTGACGGACAAAAGAATTCATTATTTTTTTTTGTATCGTGAGTGAATGACCTGAACGCTAAGGTCACGAGAAGGATTTAAAGGACATACCGCCGTCTGTGTGTACTTCAAAGCCTAGTGATTGATAATTTCTCGATAATCGGTGGCGAGGTGAACAACGAACATTGCTGTGAAAAAACAGGGAGTGGAAGAAGACTGCTAGAAAATTGCTTAACATTAAAGAACATACAGCAGGCATTCCACATAAAACTAGCGACCAACAGTATATAGCCATAAGGATTGGACACTCAATATGGATGTTCAAACATTAAAATGCGTGTAATTCAGTGACGTCGATTTCACAGTCACAGAGTCAAATTATACGAAAACAAAAATTATTTGCGGAAATTAGCTGCATTTTGAAAATATTCAATCTTTGTCATTAATTAGCATATCATTGAAAAATAATACAGAAACAAAAAGCAAAATGCGCCTCTTTCCAGTTCGCCTGTCCAGCATACCAAAAATGCTCGACTTCTACTCGCAATTCAACCCCTCACCACTTTCCATCAAACAATTCATGGACTTCGGTAAGTGAAGCTCAATTTACACACTTTGACTTTCATATGGTAGATTTCTTATAATGTGTATATAAATTTATTTACAAGCTGTAGTGGGAGGATTTTTATTGCACCGTTTCAAGCGAAAAATCGATTATATTAACTTGCTTCGAAGAGATAAACATTTATTTGGGCGTTCACAATCTTCCAAGTAACATCTTAAGATGTTCCAAAATTTTTTCTGTGCTTAGAAATAATGGGAGCGTTACATATGTAGGTATAACAAGTCTGATTTTTTTTTTTAAATTGACGGCTAAATCATTTCTGCAAAACGATTACACAAAATATGTGTAATAAAGACTTTGTGTTCTCGACAGAGAAATTAAAAAAGCTGGACAACAAAAAAAAAAACAATAGAAATATAGGAATAAAATCAGTCTCCAACATCGTTACACCGATCTTCATGAAAGTTTGAACATGTGCATTCCAGGGGATAACGGGGCGTGGCATCTCCAACATCTCAAATGCGATTTCTAGGTACTTATGGAGCTTAGGTTCTTAAAATAGGGAACATTTGGGTGACTATTATCAGAACATATCATAGAGAAAAATATGGTCTTTTGGAAAATTTCAGGTAGCACTACTTTTGGTATAAAAGCTCTTACTACTCGTAGGAAGACTTAAGTTGTTTTATTTATACCTCTGCAGGCTGTATAAAATGGAGAATCATTTTATTGTAGGAAAATTAAACAATGTATTTATTCTGATGTATTTATTTTAAGTGTTCAAAAGACTGAAAAACTATTTTATTAATATTTTTTATGAAATTTATCAGTTAAATAAAAATTTTTTTTAATTATTTTTTTAATTTCTAAAATATTTTTTAAAATATTTTACATATATTTTTTAAAAGGAATCAAACTTTTTCAGGCAGGTTCTGCATTTCACCTCCGAGTGAAAGTGAAATTAAATCATAATTGAATTTGATATTTGGTGGTCTAAATAACAGTGTGATTCGCAACTAAATTACAAAGTGACAAGCATCAAGATATCGGCTCATTTGCACCGTAATTCGTTCTATGCAAAATCATATAAAATATATTTCTTTTCCTAAGAGTTCTCAAAGATCTATAAAAAGAAATTAAACCAAGTAGTTACGGGGAATATATACTACCATCAATTAAGTCTTTTACGAGTAAAACACACTGAGCTTTCCGCCTGCTCTCAAGGTTAAGCAAATTTAAGAATTGACGGCGAAAATGGTAGGAAGGCATGTTTTCAAAGGAATGCATGCCACGCAAGGCAAGTCTTAAATTCTTCTTTTGAATTCCTTCGAATCGGCAAATGTTAGTAACATATCGCGAGCTAAGAACCAGAGGGGTTTATCTGGGATTTCTTGCGAAATGCGTTTTTTATTGATAATTAGTCTTATCGATGGTTTCCATCTTTTGCTTTCACCTATTTTATAAAAAACAAAAAACATTCTGAAATAATCACAGTATCAAAAGGTTCTATCTAGAAAAAAGTTGATGTGCTTAGAACGAGAAGGGTTTATCTGCAGCAAATTTTAAGGCGAATGTTAAATAAATAGTTAAAATTCGTGAAAAAGATTTATTTGCTTGATTTATTTGCTCATGATGTGTAGTTACCAAAACTATTTTTTTTGTTCATCGACACGCCCACTGCCATACAAACTATCCACAATGGACCAATTAGAATAAATAAAAGCTGGCAAATTATTTTGATAGCTTCAATGGTCGTATCAGTGATGAGTATAAAAAAAAATCAGACAAAGAGAGTGCCATTCTAAATATATGCTTCGATCTCCAAAAATAACTATTGCGCGGCTTGGAATGAAGGAATGTTCGGTCGAACTGGACACGACATAGCCAGTGCATTGATGAAAATTCTCACAAAAGCCTGCAAGGAGTATCCAAATTCACGAGAACTTATTTTATGGACTGACAGATGCGTAGCGCAAAAAGGGAATTCTGTTATGTCTTTCGCAATTGCGTCATTTTTAGAGACTTACACAAGCATCCGAACAGTGACATTCAAATATTCATCTCCTGGCTATTCATGTATACAAGAAGAAGACAACATCCACTCAAATATCGAGAAAAAGCTAAAATTAACTGAGGTTTTGTCACCTGCATCACTTTTAAGAGTGTTAGAGGCATCAAAAAAAAAATCCCAGTCGCATCATAGAAATGAAATCATGATGATCAATTATCAGCAAAATATTTAAATTATCAAATTATTACATTTTCTAAAGTTTGTCAGCTTAAATTTGAAAAAAACTGGCATTTTTATGCATATTTAAAGCGAAGTCACGGCTCTACAGATTGGCAGAAAGCCTCAATAATACAAAATAGAACTACTCGCCATACCTCTGAAACAATGTTCCCGGTTGTAAATAAACAAAAACCTATGTCTACGTTAAATAAAAATAAGCAAAACGATCTCAAAAGTATGTTTAACTTTAGATGTTGACTTTTATAAAAATTCGTTTAACTAAATGAGATTCTCTCAAAAAAACAGAAATAATATTTTTGAGAACCAGAAGGGTTTATCTGATTTAAATAAATAAATTTTTGTTTTTACTAATATTAAAACATTTTCATAATATTTTTTATATTTCATCAAAGAAATAAGTTTTAAGTATATGTCTATATATTTTTTTTTAAAAAAATGTGTCTGCTTAGGCAAATTTTTGATTTATCTTAAAAAAAGACAATTTTTCGATGAGAACCAGAAGAGTTCATCTGAGTATGAAGCTTTTAAAATGTTTTTTTTGCCTTTTTTGAGTGTCTTTTTTTTCTTCTTAAATAATTGATTGAACTTGATTTATATTGTGTTTTATTTTCAAAATGTTTTATCTAGGTAGCTTAGAAAAGGCTCCGATCTTTAAAAATGCTCTCCTAAACAATTTGCCGCGAATGAGATGAACCCTTCTAGTTCTCAGCTCGCAATATGTTGGACTCAACACAAGCAACACAAACAACAGAAGCGCACTCCAAAATAGATATTACTTAAGTTACAAAAGGTGTTTTTATAGTAAAAGGATCTAAGAATTCTTTACAGTTTTTCTTTAAAAATCCGAGTTTAGAGTTAGCTTTTGCTATACTATACATATATATTCCTTATGGGAATCGAAAGTAAACTAACAATCGGAAAAGACACCTAGGTCTTTAACTAATGGCGTTTTCGTTTCTCAAAAAAATGCAATATTTTTTCTGCCCTTTTTGGAAATTCTGCCCTCTAGAAAAAACAATTTTCAACTCTAAAATTGAATCGTGTTCGTTTCTCGAAAATATTGAACTCAAAAGTAGAAAAAATGCCGAATTCTCAAAGAGGGCAGAAAAAGGGCAGAAAAAATGCAATATTTTTTCGAGAAACTAAAACGCCATAAGTTTTCTCGTTTGAAGGGTACAATTTGTATCACATACATAATCATAAATCCATGGCAAATCTTTACGTGTACAAGTAAAAATTGTACATTTACTGTAATTTAGACTTAAACCTTTTTTGTTACACCAAGTAATAAATAATTCAATATCTCTTTGAAATTTAGCGCAATCATCAAAATTTCGATATGAAATAATCCACTGAAATAATCCACTTTAAAAAGGCGAAATGAATTCCTAATTTATTCAGTTTATTTATCAAAAAATTGTGATTAAAGCTGTCAAAAGCCTTTACAAAATCCATATATCTGTGGTCACAAGGAATAACGACTAAACTCAAAGTATCGTAAAAAACGATATTTTAATTGCACGAACTACGACAAATTTTTTGAAATATATGAACCGTTACAAACAAAATATGTGCAGACATAAGTGATGATCAATTCTGGGCAAAAAATGGATATCTGCATACTTCCAAAAATTGGCAATAAAGTTAATTCAATATCGCTTTTTTACGATATTTTGAGTTTAGTCTTTATTCTTTTATTTTATTTTATTAGTTTAGTTTATTATTCCTTGTGACCACAGTTATAACACATCAACTTTCAAGCGTTCTTTGAATGAAATTCATGCTAAAGTCATTAAAAATTCGTCGTCTGAAACGTCTAAGGCCGCGTTCATAGTAAACGCTTTTAGCTTAGCCGAGAGGTTTAGCTGAAAAACGCTTTGTGTATAATCATATGGAAAAAGCTCAAAGTGTTCGTAGTGCCAGCAGAAAGCTAGCATAAAGCTTATTTTCAAATGCTTTTCAGCGCTTATATCTCCATCTCACTTGCTCACACAGAAAAATAATTTTGTTTTTTATGCTTTGTTGTAGAGCATTTTTAAAATGCTATTCGGCACTTGTTTATTTATTTTGCCTGTTAACAATTTTTTTGTTGATTTTGTTTTATTTGTTGGATTTTTTTGTGCTGAAGTTTTAACTGTTGTTGTGTTGTTGTTGCGTTGTTGTTTCGTTTTGTGGTGCTTTTCAGTTGTATTCACTTGTGTATTCTATCTCGTTTGTTTACACAGTTTTCGTTGTTCTTGCTTACTTCTTGGGTACTTTTTGTGCTGAACTTTCCACCGTTGTTATGCTTTGTGTTTTCAAGTTCCTTTGCATTTTTGTTTGTTATTGGTTTGATCTTTCATTGGTGATCATCGCGAATCTAGATACTCATTAAACAAAAAATCTTTCATTTACTTTGCAAAACGCAATTGAGGGCATTATTTTCCAAAAAGACAAATGAAAACAATGCATCTCAGCCACAAGCATAAAGTGCGCACTATGAACACCAATAAGCTCAATAAGCTACTTTATGTAGCGTTGAATAAGCGTTCACTATGATCAAAAAAAGCTTGACAAAGCGGCTTTATGCATCGGCTTCAGCCAAAGCGTCCACTATGAACGCGGCCTTAGGCTGTGCAGAAACTTTTCTCTCTCATGGTGGCTACAGGTATTTATCCTAAAAAACTTAAAATGCAAAAAATTGTGCCAGTATTCAAAGGAGGAAGCAAGATTAAAACGTCAAACTACAGGCCGATTGCAATCTTGCCAGTACTGAACAAAGTGGTGGAGAAGCTTATAAAAAGACAGTTATGTGATCACCTGGAAGAGATAGATTTTATATACAATTACCAGTATGGATTTCGAGTAGGATCAGGCACTCAAGCAGCGTTGGTTCAAGCAGTTTAATTTATTTGGGAGGGATTAGACCGTGGCTGCTCAGAGATTGGAGGCTTATTTATTGATTTGCAAAAAGCATTTGAATGTGCCAACCATAAAATACTTCTAAAAACACTGGAGTACATAGGTGTGTGTAAGAAAACGCTGGAATTGTTTAAAAACTACCTAAACGATAGATATCAAGTGGTATTTAATGGGAAAGTAAAGAGCAGTTATGATAAAACTTGTTATGGCGTTTCCCAAGGAAGTGTCTTGGGACCAATACTGTTCATCATCTTTATAAATAATATTAAAAATATGTCAATTAATGGAAAACTGTTCTTATTCGCTGATGACATGGCATGTTCTGCGTGCCAAAATGAAATATGATATTTCAATGATACAGGAGTTCTTTCGATTTAATAAAATATCAATGAATGTATCCAAAACGAAGCTCATTACAATATCACCACAGTCGAGAGGAGGAGAAAACTTTGAACATAAATGGCTTGGAAGTTGTTGAGGACAAGCATGTGCAATTTCTGGGGATCGAGCTGAGTAATAATCTGAAATGGGATCAACATATAAGAAAAGTACAAAACAAATTAGCATATGGACTCGAAATTCTGCAAAAATTCGATACTAAATACTTAATCTATATGTCGCTTTTCCACTCCCACCTTATGTACATGGCAATGTGTTGGGCCTACAAAAATAGTAACGAACTAAAAAAGTTGCAAAGAATCCAAAACAAGGCACTAAAATTGGTATTTAATTTACCGAGGCTCTACCCTACTCGACAGCTCTACTCTACGCGGTTCAAATCACTGCTTCCTGTAATGGGATTATATAAATTTCAACTTCTCATACATGTCTATAAAAACGCTAACAACATTGGTTACAACACAGCTCAACTCCGGACTCTGGAGTATGGGCGCAACACGAGAAGTGTCAACAACCTAGTAGTGGCGAGATGCAGGTTAGAAACCACCAAGCAGCGTTATGGCTGTGCAGGGCCAATGGCATATAATGAATTACCGGTGGAATATAGAAACTTAGGCTCGTTACATCTCTTTAAAATCCAAATTAAACAATATCTCTTATGAAAAATTGTACATGCTGATGTTTAATTTATCAAATTTATGTAATAGTGCTGAAAATGTAACATATAGTTAAACATTGTTAGGTATTTCAATTAATACATGAGTAAAGTAAAATTTTTTTGAATAAACGCGATAACTTTTTTGTAAATTAACTGTTAAGCCAATGTAGCTTGCTCTTTTAAAGCCCTTTGGCAATGGCGCGCAAACATTTTGTATATAATTGTATAAATGAATTTATGAAATAAATAAAAAAAAAATAGTTTGTAAATAATTAGAATAAAGATTAGAGGTCATAGATCTACCACAAAAGAAAACCATGCTGATGAATCAAAATATAATTTTAAAATTCAGAGAATAAGCGCTTATTTATAATCTTATTTGAGATTTTAGGTATTATGGAAAGTTTTACAATTGGTCTGTAGTTCTCTAAAAACCTTTTTTGACCTGACTGCAGCACTAGTGATATAAACGAAATCTTCCAATCATCAAGAACTGTGCCCATCTCAAGAGACTTATTCAATATCAGCGTCAAGCCAACATATCGATGACTTAATATAGAAAAGGCGTAACTCAATTTTTTGTTTCTTTACAGGAGAAGGTAAAATCTGAAAAACTTTGGATATAAAAACTTTTTAAATGCAGTTTTTATACGAAATAGGCTACAAAATTGTAATCATAGCTACAAAATTGTGATATTTGAGAGTGATCTACTAGAATATGTTGAAAACGCGATTATTATAAGCCTTCGATATGTATAAAGACTCAGCACATCTCTTAAACAAAACTGGAGGAATTAAATCGTAACCAGCTCCATTATTAATGTTAAGATCAAGATGTTAAGATGCTTCCTTTGTTAACTATATCAGATATACCTGAAAAATCAGGACGCTTATCTTAATTAAAGTAATCAAAATCCGACCCAAAGAAATCAGCGTATAACTCAGATATCTCCTGCGCACAATTTTCTACCAATACTTGAAACTCCATAGAATTGGGAAGGCACTCGTTTTGAGTTCAGAATTTAAAAGATCCAAATAGATTTTGGTTTGAAGATGAAAACCTACCTCAACAATTTTCTTTAAGTTGATTACATACTATCCAAATCATGTGGCTGAAATAGAACCCTTGAGTTTATGGAATTAAAATATTGGTTTAACGCTGCAAAAATAGAATTCGGAAAATCATAGGATAGCTGCAAACTTTCATTTGAAGATTGGTTTAAAAAATTATAAAATCTAAATTCGTGCGTGCTATATGATGTACAGATTCATTAGTAAGAGGCATATCTATTTATGAAAATTAAATCAAATATCCTATTAACGTGGTTTCCAAAATGATTAATTTGAAAAAGAATCAATGCACGGAATGTATCAAAAAAGTGGTTTCAACCTTACTCTTTAAATTAAATGGAATTAAAATTTGATCTTGGAATTGCTAATCAATAAGGCCTAAATTAAAATCGCCAATAATACATGGTATATGAGTTGAATTCAATTGATCTCATATTGATGTTATATTATGATGTTATATTGTTATATTATACAAATGATCTTTAAATATGTCAATGCTGCTCTGTTGACACCTATCTTATGAATTTTACTCATAAGCTTATCTTACATCAATGTAAATTTAAGGGCGCCCACAATACTTCTGTTTTGGAATGGTTCTATTTGAGTTAAATTGGCGGCCATAGACTACTGGGTAGAGTGTGTGGCCCGTATGTTTAGAACCGCGGTAGGTTCAATTCCTAGCTCAGACAGAATGTTTTTCAATTAAATTACATTCACTCCAGAGAAATGAAAGAGATTGAGATCTACCCGATTAGTTATGTATTCATTATTATATGTGTGATTGTAAAAAATGTAATCAAAACTTTAAAAATATAAAATAAAAACATATATAAATATAACTTTATTGAAATAAAAGACAATTCGTTTACAACAAATCTTGATTGATTTGCATTCAGATGCGTTGATGGTGTTCCGTTGAGTGCCCTAGTTATTTGAAAACTCCGCATCATTGTAGCAGACGTGCGACGACTGCGATCGGGCACCTTATACCATTCCATGCCATCTTATGGCTTGCATGCTTTGTCGTCGAATATTTGTTGCAGCCAAAATTGCACGAGACACTTCTTGAAAACTATCTTTGGAACATTCTCTTTTTGCCAGAACCAGCTTATTTGCGAAAATAACTTGTATGTTTGTATTTATTTCCTGAGTCATCACGGGGTCGAAAAGTTGAGGCGCTAAATGTCCAAAATTTCTGCTGGTGCTATGGCTCTTCCTTTTCTCATGCCGTTCTGAACTTTAAAATTTGTTTTGAAATTCTTTAAAACATACTTATATAGTTTGATTTTTGTTTTTACATTGTAAAAATTTTAATCAAATAATGTAATGGCATTCTATTAAATATGTCAGCTGCGTTTAGCCAAATAAATATGTTGCGGCCATGACGTTTTTCCCACATCATATTCTTATATTTAAGAAAAAGCATCAATCAATAATGTAATTAGGTTGACTCTCACAATAGCAATGTAATGAAATCTGAATATTTTTTAATTTGAAAAAAAATCTCAATGATAAATCTAAATGATTTCCATTTAAAAATAAGTTTTTAAATAAATATTTTTTTTTAAAAATTTAATTACAAATGCTATCAGATCTTATTGTATTGGCCGAATAGTTTTCTCTGCGTGTAGAAAAACTTATAAGAAACTTAAAAAAAAATGTGTTCACTTGTTGAAATACAAAATAATCAATGTCAATAGAATATTCATGAAATTAGTATAATAACATAACGTTTTATTTTATATTGATTTATATATAAGTCTTTAAAAATTAAAGCTAATTTCTAAGAAAGCACTAAAATCTCTCAATTCTTATTTTTATAAGCTATAAGCTATTGCTATAAGTTTGGTTAAAAGTTAGAAATAATTGTAACTCTGTCTTCTGTCGAATATATTTGATTAGTTTATTCTGATTAGTTTACAATATTAAAAATTAATTAAATCGGCTTATATTGATGTGTTTTTTCCCTGCGAAACTGTAAATTTTAGCTGACCAAGTCAATTTAATTTAATTGATGCTATTCAATTCTATTTTGTTAAAATTTTTTAAATTGATTGCTTACATGTCGCTTTTGTTCTGTGTGGTTGTAATGCACACTAGATACGCCGTCATAAAAAATATAGAAATATTTTCATTACTCAAACGACATCTCTTAACTATAGCTAGTTAGTTCTAGAATATCCGTTAAGCTCTATTATAGTTTGCGAAAACTTAAAATTGAATCGTAGCTTATTTTCCGTAAACCGTTTTTTTTGTTGTTTGAAAACAATTTTTTATTCATAAATTAAACAAGCCCATAAAATGAAAATCATTTTATTAATAAAGAGCTGCAGCGCACGACTACATATTGACAAGGACGTTTCAATGACGAACTTTTCCATAAATTGTAAGCTTGTTGTTTTCGTTTTATTTTGTAATGCCTTTTGTTTTGCCTGTTTTTAAGTAATAGAAAGTGGCGGCAAAATAGCAAGCTTGGTATGCATACGGCATCAAAATGGTTCGCGGGGGTGGCAACGACAAGCTAATTCTTAGGGCTGACGTCGTTTTAATAGGGAAACAAACGTGCATATGAAGTAGAGGAAGCCTTCCATTAGGTTGGATGTATAATTCAATACATAGAACAACAACATCTTAGGTGGCCGGTGGATTGTGTAACTTTTTGTTTTGGAAAGTTTATTGGGTTTCATATGTTAGAATTGCATGTGCTGGGAAAAGCTAAAAAGTTCTTCTTAATCAGTTTTTACTTCGTCATATGACACCAAAGTTTGAGTAAAACTTGAAACCCTAGACTAGCGGCATATATTTTAAGTAGCTATAAAATGTAAAATTATAATTAAGAACGATATTAATTTATTTATTTATTAAGTGTATGAACATATGTTCTTACTTGGAAAGTCAGTTCCGAAATCCGGGATCCCGGACAGTTTAAGCCCCTTTAAATCCCGGGATTTTCTTTCCGAATCCCGGGATTATCAAATAAAAAAGTTTATACTACAAATATTCGTGCAAATGCAACCATTTTAATTTAAGTTGATAAGAATATAGAATTAGAAAAACCTTTTATTGGGGCTGAAAAATATTGTAAGGACGATGAGTGTGAATCATTGGAGCAAAGACTTTGCAGAACCTGCAACTCCGGGAATCCGCTAAGTATTTAAAAATTGTCAGATATGCCGACTTAGGAAATTAATTTCTTTTGTGGTGGAGGCCACCGTGGGCGAAACTTAAAGATTCCTTGCGATTATCGTACAACTATTTGCATCAAACTATGCATTAAATGCAACTTAAATTAATAAAATCATGTTTTTACATTCCAAAATTAATGCATCTGACATCAGCAATGAATTAAAAAAAGATATGACAAATTTTTAAATTAATTTCACGTAAAGTTAAGTATTTAATGAACTATAGAGCACTATTAAAATATTGAAAAGCTGAGTGTACCTCATAAAAAAAGACACAGTTTCGATAGTATCGTAAGTATAGACGTAGAATTCCTTTTTATACAGTAATAGAGAAAAATTATGATATAAATTTTTTATTTATATTTTTTAAAACTTTTTTAAAGCATTACATCTTCTAAATAAAAATTATTCAAAAACAAATTTGTTGTTGTTGTCCTTCTTCAAACGTACTTGATCTAAAAAGCTCACAATTAAATTCATGTAAAAATTTGTTCTGTTTTATAAAGTTGTTTTATAAGTTTTCGTTTGGTATTTTTGGTGATAAATTTTTTGTTCTTGTTCATTTGTTTTGTTGGTTAAAACTAAATGTAATTTAAAGTTATGTTTAATTAATGGAAATAAATATGGGTAAATTTGAATTATTTATTTCTCCTGTAGTAAGGAGCATAAACATATATGTATATCGCTCATTCCAAAAAAAAGTCAACCACACAGCCGAATTTTAGAATACATATTTTATATATATATGTATGGTATATGCTAAGTGCAATATGTAAGTGTTACAAAAAAAAATTAACACTTGTCAAAAACAAGCTCAATCATGCTTGAACACTCAAACCAATCTTCTATGTTTTATTGTTTGCTGAGTAGGTCATCTATAGGTAAAATTGGAATCAGTCCGTGAGAGCATATGAATGAAGGCAGATCGCTTAAACATTTTTGTACGATTGTTGTGACCTTGAGCATTACATATATCAATATAATTCATTAACGGTATGTATCAAACCCATTTTTTTAAAAACTGTTTCTAATGTGTCACAGCATGTCCCAATGCTTGACAAAAAACAAGATTTTTTAAATTTTTAAGCTTAATTTTATTTTTGGTTCTATAAAAATTTAAAAAAATTTAATACATTCAATTATGCTATAATTACATTACCCTTTTATTTTTTTGCAAATTTTTCTTAGTATAAAAAGCGTCAGGTATTGGGACATAAAATATTCAACAAAACAGTAGTTTGATAATACAATTTTATAGAAAAAAAATGAGTTCCTGTAAACGGCAACAAAAATACTATAGGCATTTAAAAGAAGATCCGGAACGTTACAAGCTATATTTAGAGAAGAAAAAAATCGTGAACAAAAAGTTTCGTGGTAAGAAAAAAGATGAAGAAAGATCTAACGCAAGTTTACAAAAGATACGACGAGAAGCTGAAGCAAAGAGAAAGAGGACATACAGACAAAGATTAAAATTGGGTAATAAAGATACAAGTTTAGAAGCATCAACACCGATGAATGGTTATAAGTCTAAACAATCACTTGGAAAAGCTGTTAAGAAACTTCGCCAGGCTCTGCCACTATTAAAAGCTAGACAAGAAAATGTTGTTGCCCATTTGGTTCGTGAAGTTTTCTCTATGCACAAAACTTTGGTTGGAGAAGTCAAAACGCAAAAATGTCTCACAGTATATAGAGAAAGAAACCGTAAAGTTGATTCTTACTACCGAAGGGACGAAATAAGTCGTATCGCTCCTGGGAAAAATGACGTAAAATCAGTTAAAAATGCTGAGACAAAAAAACGAGAACTAAAAACTATTCGGTACATGCTAATGACAGTATCCGAGGCGTATGAAAATTTTTGCACTAAATATCCAGATATAAGAGTAAGTAAGTCTACATTTTTTAATTTACGCCCAAAAGAGGTATTGCCGATATCCAAAACTCCCCACAACATGTGCGTTTGCCCACATCATTGCAATTTCGAATTTTTAGTAACTGCATTGAACAAAGCTATTCCTGGATTTCCAAAAACGTATAAAAATGTCCTCGAAACAACATGCTGCGATACATTGAATGAGCATTGTATGACCGGATGTTGTCAATCCTGTTTTAACGACATTCGGGATATTATACCTTTATCATATGATTTGAACGATGTTTCATGGAAGCAATGGAACATTGAAGATAACAAAATGCGTCTTGTTACTTACAACGGCACGATTGATGAACTAATAGATAATGCACAGGCAAAATTCTTGAAGTTTAAGAAACATGCATACATTCGTAAAGTACAGTATAATTATTTTGAAAATAGGAAGGATAGTTTGACAGAGGACAACGCTGTATTGCAGATTGATTTTTCAGAAAACTACCATACGATTCACCAAGACGAGATCCAAGCTGCTCATTGGAGCTATCAGCAAGTAACAGTTTTTACAGCCTGTTGCTGGACGATGCAAGGTACATCATCTTGCGCAATAATAAGTGATGAATTGTCACACGATAAATACACCGTTTGGACATTTTTAGAAAGCATTCTGAAAGATTTAAAATTAAGAAATCCAAATGTAAAAATGGTAGAAATATTCTCCGACGGTTGCATTGGCCAGTTTAAGAATAAATTTAATTTATCCAATTTACTGTACGCTGAACAAGATTTTGGAGTCAATTTAACATGGAATTTTTTCGCCTCGTGTCATGGAAAAGGGGCAGTGGACGGCATCGGGGGCACTGTTAAACGAGTTGTTAGCACACAAGTCAAGGCAAGAGCATTTAACGTCTTCTCTGCTCAAGATTTCTATCACTGTGCATCAAATAAAGTTAAAGGCATTTCTATAATTATGGTACCGAAAGTCAAAGTTCAGTGTTGCAAAGAAAGATTGACTAAAAGATGGGAAAACTGTCAATCGATTAAAGGTATTGCATCCTTACACTATTTTACAGCAACCAATTCATCAGATTTAGTCGGTGGCTTAACATCTAACTCGCAAAAGAAAATAATTAAAATAATTTAATTTATTTTTAATTAATTTTTATTGTTTTTATGTTTAAACTCTTTAATTTTTCTTATATTAAACTTTGATATGTTTATGAAATGAAGTGATATATAATTAAAAAATGTATTTTCTAATAAATAATTTGAAATTTTTCATGAAAAACGGAAAAGTCCCAATGCCTTACAATCTATGTCCCAATGCCATACGAGATAAAAAAAAGATATTATTTTATTGAAATTACCTCTTAAGATTATAAAGGTATATTATGAAGAGGTAATGCTTTACAAAAAATTCGTGGGAAAACTTTTTTTTCTAAAAGTATCCAAAATGCAGAAATTTCGGTTGCAAAATTTCATCTCACAAAAAAAAAGTTGTCCGTGTCCCGATGCCTGACGTTTTCTGAATGCATTATTCTCGAAAAGAGTTGCATATTTAACTTTGATATAAGTGTATTTGGTAAGGACATAAGTAGTACTATTGTAGAAAAAATTAAAAAAATTATTCCACAAATATTTCTTCACTAAAATGTATTTTCATTTGCGAAATATGTACTCCAAATGTCCCAATGCCTTATTTGGAATGAGCGATATTTTAAAAGTAATTTAAAATTAAAATTTTAGCTAACAAAATACATTTTTAATGTGGAAAATATATAATGCATACTATAAATAATTCAAATTTATTATAGTATTTAAAAAATAAATGGAGTTTTTGAAGCACAACGCATGCTTAGTAACGCATGCGCAAATTTGCGTAGTAGTATATATACTCATACATACATACTGCCTCTGTAGCTACACGCATCTGCATTCTCTATTGTATTTATCTTGCTGAAAATAAACATTCGTTTTATTCGTACTCCAACTCATGGCAGAATAACCAGGTAGGGCGGACTCGGAGAGGAATGAAGTAGAAAGCAGAGAAAAGCGAGCTAGATGTCAAAATCAGCTGTTCATGTCGAGTAAAAATTAAGAACATCTCTAAAAATTTCAGCTAACTGAAGCAACAACAATTACCAAGCAAATCTAAAACAACGACGCACAGAGCAGAGCAAGATCACAGCGGTTGAGCAGCGTAAGAGGGGATGAACCGAATCGTCAACAGAAAATAAACAGAACTTTGCTTAGACCCCTTTTATATTGGTCAAGACTTGAAGTCAAGTTTCAGAGTTTGTAGGCAATTCGCCGCACATCGGAAGCGACGGAAGGGAAAAAGAAAATTGAAGCTGTACCTGCAATTTTTCGGGTTTTTTCGTGTTCCTTTTCCTATTTCGCGTTGTTGACAGTACTTTTTATTTTATTTTTCGCATATCAATGTGAGTTTGCTAGACTTCGGTTGCATTAAAATTGTTTTGCATTTAATATAATTTAATTTTGCATTAAATTTTTAAGCAAAAACGTTTTGTTAACTTCCATCGTGGTAAAAAAATAAAATTCAGTTTGCAAATTTCTATAAACTATAATTCATTTGCTTGCTACCTATCTCGTTTTATTTTTAGAAAACAAGGAAAGAAGGATTGGTCTTGACCAATGTGAAAGCTTTCGTCAAGTTCAAAAGAGAACGTCAAAAAAACTTGACTTCAAGTCTTGATCAATGTAAAAGGGGTCTTACTATGTCCCGATTTTCACTCGTCACACACTAAAATTCTCGAGCTTGCTGCGAAAGCAATTATTGCTCCGAGAGCAATAGTTCTCTTGCTCTGTTATGCCGTGGTTATGCTAGCCAAACATGTTCGGTGTTCATTTTTGTTAATATGTTCTCTTCGCTGAAATGTTTGTTTGGTGGTTATGCTCATGGCTGAATTATATAAGGTTAAGTAACCAAGAAACTGTTCTCTTTGTATGCTCTTTGTCAAAAAACAACAACAAAACTTGGATCGGCAAATGTCAAAGTAAAAGAAAAAGGCAAGTAAGCAATCAATTTAAATTTCTGATTAGATGTCAGCAACATGGAGGAGCGAATTGTGCTGTTGACACCATTGGTCTGTTAACGATCCCAGGTACAAATCAAAGTATTTACCACCATCAAGGGGATGTTATCTTGGTCGGTCCAGCAACAGCTCTTCACAGCAATGGCAACGTTAGACACATGGAAGAGTGTCATCATTCTCGTGAACTTCGCTGGTAAACAGGCAACGTGAAACAACTCGTGGCTTGCCATCATAAATGTCCTTAATTTTACACAGTCTTGTTCTGCCATCTTGGCAAGATCGTCATGGTAAACGCCAGCAGTGCCAGACAGCATAATGCATGATGCTTTGTAATGGTTTTTAATGTAGTCACTCAGGTCGGACTGGCCAATGGTTTCGATGTTCTTAGCTGAGCTGCCACAAAGCTGAGTGTTCGATTATTAAATCAAATTGAAACAGAAAATCTTTCTTTTTATTTTAAACTTCAATCAATTATTTCTAATTTGAAATAAAAATGAAAAGTAAACAATACTTTAGAGAACTGAAGTTTTTCACTTGTGGATTGCAGAATGTCAAAGTAAAAGAAAACTACACCAAACAGCTGTTTTTGACATCCGGCGACATATTTGCGCTCTCAGCTTACTCAACCTTATAATAATTAAACCATGGTCATGATTCAATTATATATAAGGTTGAGTAAGCTGAGAGCACATATCTCTCGGCGAATGTCAGAAACAGCTGTTTGGTGTTGTTATCTTTTACCTTGACATTCGCCGATCCAAATTCCATCCATCCAGCGTTTTCGTTTAAAAATGTCACTGGGCACTTTAAAAAAGGAAACGTTTTCCTTGTTCCAATAGTTTTGACGAGTCGCGTACTTTTTCGGCATTTTGAGGTAGTAACAAAAACTCAAACTCCAAGAAAATTGTTTAAAAATTATTTGAAACACAAATTTAATATTAAAATCCAATAGTTTGACTTCTAGTCAGAAATTTTAATTTGATTGTTTACTTGTCTTTTTTTGTTTTACTTTGACATTTTGCAATCCAAGTTTTGTCGTTGTATGAGAACAATTTTATGTTTACTTAACCTTATATATAATTGAATCATGACCATGGTTATGCTATGATTGGTGGCACAGTT
Source organism: Dichetophora obliterata (assembly GCA_963920525.1). NCBI lineage: Eukaryota > Metazoa > Arthropoda > Insecta > Diptera > Sciomyzidae > Dichetophora > Dichetophora obliterata. The sequence continues at coordinate 53,457,631 of OY986437.1, forward strand.
GCATTATATGTAATAATATGTCAAAACACAAAAAAAGCACAACCCTAATTTGCATTTTTGTACTTAAAATTAACGAATTAAAATATACGAACTGATATTACTTACTCTGAATTTTTATTATAATATCTTAAACAATCTATATCGGTTTGCATATATCTGACATGCTAGCTAGCTGTTTATGTTAAGGGTTACACAATCAACTTCACTTTTTAATACTTTTACCTACCTACTTTTTTGATGCTATTATACAAAATGACTACAGCCAACACTGGAAAGTTCGGCATGTTTGGCGTTTCAATCAGCAATCAAAATGTTCGGTCGGAGAGGGAGAAAATGAATATGAGAAAAAGTTCATTTCTTCATTTTATACGTGAAACAATAACAACAAAAAATGTTCGGCAATCATGTTTGGCTAGCATAACCACGGCATTACTTTGTCCCGCTTTTCACTCGGCAATAATTGCCTTTGCCGCAAGCAGTTTGTTGATTATTCGCCCGCATAAGTTGGCTTATGAAAGTCCCCTTTAAACCCGAGTAGTCAACAAACTACTTGTGGCGAAAGCAATTGCCGAGTGAAAAACGGCCCTTTGCAGCGTATGCAGAACCAAAACAGCAATATCAGCAGCTAGTAGCAACGTTTCCAGTATGTTGGAAAAATCCCATTCGTGGTAATTTTTAATTGCCCTTAGGAATTTTTGTTTTTGGGAATTTCTATTAAATTTTTTAATTCAGCGTGTTATTTTTTAATTGGCGTGGGAATTCAGTGGGGTATTTTTTGAATTTCCGTGGGAGTTTGGTAATATTCTTCTTAATTTTTTTTCTTTTTAGGAAACAAAATTTCTTTGTGGTATTTCTAAATGTTTTTTTAAATTGTTTTTGCATATGGGACTTATTGTGGTATTTTGTAATGCGAATGAGATTTTTGTAGCAATTTTAAATGCATATGGAATTTGTGGTGGTATTTTTTAAAAGCGTGGTATTTTTGTGGTAATTTTTAATGATCGTGGGATATTTGTTGATATTGTTTCATTGCGGCAGAAAATTTTTTGTTTATCCTTACCATGGTAATTTTTGTTGTATTCAATTTATTTTACTGTAAAAAAAGTAACTTTTTGTCGGATTTTTTTTTTATTTTAACTGTTAATGTTGACTTAACTAGTAGTAGTACATTTTTTTGAAGCCACATACTGGCTCTCTAGCTACATGCATCTGCATTCTCTATTGTTTTACAACCCAGCAAGCCATGAATGTCACTGTTCCAGCTTAACGGTACTTAAAACGGCAGCGTCTGATTTGCTGGTATGAAAACGACATGTTTTTGTACATTTAAACCGTTCTCTATATAATTGTAAGGTCCTTTTTTGTATTTATCAAGAATCGAATTGAAATTTATGTCATATTCGCTTGATGCGTCGTTTGTACTTGTCTTTTTTCCCTCTCTTTTTCACCCGTTTGCCAAAAAACTCTAAAATATGCATTGAATCTTGTATTGAAATCAAGGTAGTGCAGTTGAGTTGTCGTTTATTGTTTAGTTTATTGTTGCAGCTTAATAAAAACTATTTTAAGAAAAGGTTAGAATTGTTTAACAACATATAAAATTAATATACTACCTAAACTTTTAACGATTTAAACTATCAAACATTTAGAATTTGTATTTATATCATAGAAAATCAGCATTAATATACAACTTAATAAATGGTACGCTTATATGAAACACACAATGCATAGTTTGCTGACAACGAAACGGTCCGCTTCAGTGCTTTTAAAAGTGCACACCGTTTTCAACCGAACGGATTGGCTATCTGGGAAATGAAAGCAAATGATGTGTATTTATGTATGTATGTTTTACACACATATTAATAAAAACAACAACAACAACAAAAGCAGCACAACAACGAACGACGTGATTACGAACCAAATAAGCAAACACAACAACAACAACAACCTTAAAAACAGCATAAGCAGCTAAGCAGCTTGTGCATTTCTCATACGAATGTATGAATTTTTCATCTTCTTAGATTTTGCTATTTTAGATTAGATATTCGTTTTATTCCCACGAAAACTGATATTTTGGCATTTTTTTTTCTTTGTACGATGAATATTAAAGGCTGCAGGTATACCCCAAAGTGTCAAATATCACTTTAAAAAAAATGTGTGCAAATGACCCCCATACAAACCGCGCTTTAAGACGTAATTCTACGTCAAAATTATTTTTATTACAAAATTGTAAGAAATCTATTTTTATTAATTAAAAATGTTTGCTTAGTCATTATCAAAGAAACTAAATAATGTAATTTTTAATATTAATGTTTTGTTTTTGTTAAATTATAAATGTTTGCTTAATTTTAATTTTAATAGGCCCTTTAATGTGTGGTTTAGTTACAAAATGTTATATAGTTTTCAAAATTAGGTAGATACTTATATGAAATTTATGCACTTTTTTTATTCCAACATCAGATTCGAAATGGCCAACCAGCGAATCTACAAAGATTATAAAACAAAAAACACTTTTTAGGGTCCACCTTAGTTTGAAAAAAGTTTGAAATTTTTAAATCAGATTTGAAATCATTTCTGACATAGTTTTATATACAGGCTCAGGTAAGGCTCAGCCGCTCCAGAATCCTGTGAAAGATTCAGTAACTCTAAAAATGATTTAATATGTATTATGTCTTTATTAAAAAATGTGTTCTTATGATAGTATCTTATGTATGCACCGTTAAGTAACCGGGGCGTGGGTTAATCGTGCTGTCGCTTTTCCGCCTGTTCAAGCTGTTCCTTTGTTCTCGTAGCCGCTTAAGTAATCGGTATTCAGATAAGTAATAACTTGGTAATCACTTCAGTAATCAGTCTTCGGCTATGTAATCGCTCGAACACAATTTACACGTGCCGTTTCACTGATGACATTTTATAGGCTTTGGAGAAGGGGGCGTGTCACCTCCCATACAACTTAAATTTGCGATATCGAATAGCTTTCAAGTTTGAAATTCGGTACTCGACCAGTGTTTACACGTGCCGTTTTACTGATAACATTTAAATGGTGTTGGACAAAGAGTCATGGCATCAACGCGCCAGGTTTCAACTAGTATATATATATATATGTATTGATTACTTTATATAAGAAACAATTTGCTTTTTAAAATCGAAAGATAGCTCTAGAGTAAAAATTGTGTTTTCTCTCGAAAATATTACTTGGTTACTCTGTTGACACACATCCGATAGGACTGTGTGCTATTATTTTCGGATAAACTGTTTCCAAGTGGCTTATTTTTGTATGTATATTGTACAAACCTATTGCTTGTTTGCTTTTAAAAAACTTGCTTTTGAAATCAAAAGATAACTCTTAGAGCAAAGTGGTCCATTCTCTCAGAAATACATAAAACTTGGTTACTCTGTTGACACACATCCGATTGGACTGTGTGCTATTATAATCAAATAATTTGTTTCCAAGTGGCCTATTTTTGTGTATATATTGTACAAACCTATTGTTTGTTTGTGACAAAATTTACACCAAAATAATTCCATAAATAATGCCACAATTCTGTTGATAAAATAGCCTATCAATAATCTTTGAGTAATAAATTTTAAAATCTCAATTTCAAAGAAGGGGCTTGTTAGATAAAGAAGTTATTGCATGTTTATCTGAGTAGGTTTAATCGTTTAAATTGTTTTGTTTTGTGGCAGGCTGTCAAGGTTTTTAACAAAATAATCTTACAGTGCTTATCAATGAACTTTCACTTATTACTAATCAAGGTATATAAAGTTCAGTATTATAAAGCTAATTTTCCAATTCGTGCAGCTTAATTTGAAATGCACAAATTTTTACCTCAATTTTGAAAACCGCTACCTAAAAAAACTAACTTCAAATCTAATTTCTTTCAAAACTTCTAGATCTTAGGCCTTATTTTTAGATAGAAAATGGAGCTTTATATAAATCTGTCTCGCTCTTTTCCTTCAATAACGTCACAACTAAAAAAAACCGATTTTAACGCAGAAGCATTTTAAGTTTTAAAGAGACAGAAAATGTATTCTTATCTTTTAAATAAAAGCTAAAACAGAAAATATGTCATTAGTTTTCAAATAGTTGGATCCTCCTGCAACGGTACCGCAAATATTATCTGAGTAATACCAGTATTCGATGTGAGTAAACTTTAAATATATTAAAATGAAGCAATCATAATATACTCTAAGGCTGCTCAAAAAGTGAACTAAGAACTTGCTGAGCCGAGCCGACTGAAACTAAAAAACGCATTAGGGCAAAAGAGATGCATGACATGCGTTCTCTATTGCTCCAATGTGTTTTTCGACTCGGCTCAACAATAAGCGTCTACTCTGTGGGCAGCCTAACGTGGAGAATAAAAATTGTATCGTACACAAAATGACGTACATTTAATATGAGTATGGGATGATCCATTATTTACGCGAGGTGATTTTGGCGATTTTTTGACCACTTCCCCCCTCCCCCCCTAGTGAGATATCGTGAGATTTGGCTCGACCCTTCTCTAATCTCACGTGAGATTGTTCAAAATGCGTGTTTTTAGTGTAAATTTGATAATCTATGCTTCATTGTATTAATCTATGTTAATCTATCGCAGCACTCAACGAATCGCGTGTTCGGCTAGCCGGTGGTTAAAAAATCGACGGGCTACTATGCTACTTTGTAGCGCTCGCATAACCGCGATAAATATTATTGTGTAATATATAGTCATATTTTAGTAGAGAAATAAATTTTACTCAATTTAACCAAGTTATCTCATAATTCTACACTATTTCTGGCTGATAAAAAATTACCTAATCTTTGCGAGAACCCTCCCTCTCCCCCACGTGAGAGTGAGTGAGATTCGGCTTAACCCCCGCCCCCTAAACGCGTCTAGCGTTCTAGCGTCTAAGGCTAGGATTCTCTGAAGGATCCCTTTAACCTCCAGCAAATAAAAATGCAAATTTTAATTTATATTTTCAATTTTTATTAAATAATTTTAATTCTTTATGATAGTTTTTATTATGCTTTACAAATTTGTTGCAGTACAGCGTATGTAGTCGGGAGCGGTTCTATGTAACGTGTACTTTGTTCTGTACAACGGGTGATAATTTTTTTTTGTTTTTTTTTAAAAGATCAAAGAACCAAGGCATGCACCTTATACAAAAAAGGTTTGGTCTTTGACCTGAAAGGAAAGGGATAGATTATTTAAAGGAATTGATTGGAACCATACGTGAATTATTTATTAGGCCAAACAAACGTGAAAGATAATATGAATTGCTTTTAACCGAGGCTAGTGTTATGCCTTAACTTAGTTGTTCCTGGCCTTTAATTCCACATTTTCCACAATTTAGTTGTGGATTTATAGTTTTCCATAATTCTTAAATGTAGGAAAGAACAAAGAAAGTGAAAAGAACCATGCCCGAACCCGGATTTCAACCAAGTAACCGGTTCTTATGGCGGTTGATTAGTGTGTTGGTAATCGGGTAGCCGGTTCTTAAGACGGGTAATCGATTCTAATGACGAGTTATCGGTTTTTATGATGGGTGATTGGTTCGTTGATAATCAAGTAGCCTGTGCTTATGACGGGTAATCGGTTCTTGTGACGGCAATATGGTTTTTGACGAGTAATCGGTTCTTATGACAGATGACTATTGATAATTACCATCCACCTTTGAGTATTTGGTATAAATCCGATAGGGAGAATATGGTAAATTCAAGCTCTGTTGACACAGTTTATGAATTCAATTTCAAAAAAGCTGACTTTTTGGGGTTGAATCATTTACTTAATAGTAAATTAAATATAATTACAGAATACATAAATAATAATAATCTTAACAGTTCAATAAATTATTTCTATACGGAGCTCTTTGCCATGTTTTCTCAGTCTGTACCATATAGTCTCAAATTTGCGAAAAATTCTGCGTACCCTTGTTACACAAAGAATTTAAAGACTCTTCGCAACAATAGGAATAGGGCATGGAAGAAATATGTTTGTAGTTTTGACTCAAATGACCTAGAAACATACAAACGTTTGTTTCTGGAATTTGAGAATTGCTCAGCTGCATTATATAATGAGTATTTGGATAATATGAAGCTGAGTATTTTGTCTGATCCAAGAAAATTTTGGGGATTTATTAATGTTAAGAAGAAGACTGATGGATTTCCTTCTTCTTTCAAATTTCAGGATGGATTTACTGACAATTCCACCATTATTTGTGGCTTATTTGCCAATCTTTTTAAAGAATCATTCTGTTCAGATTCTTTTAATCCTGATTTAGCGTATTTTGATTATATGAACAACGCATCCAGAGTTTCTTTGGGGCATATATCTTTTACCTCAGAGGATATTTTTAAGTATATTGAATCAATCGATGAGGATTTTAGCGCTGGACCAGATGGAATTCCTGCCGCAGTGTTAAAACTATGCGGCTCCGTTTTGTGTCAGCCTCTCTCGTTACTTTTTAATAAATCAATTAATGAAAGTAATTTTCCTCTTTTTTGGAAAAAATCTTATATCAGTCCTATTTACAAAAAAGGTTGCAGGAACGACGTCACTAATTATAGGCCTATCGCTAAATTGTCTTCGATTCCTAAACTTTTTGAGCGAATAGTGTACGATCGAGTGAAAATTCACTGTGGACAAGTCATGACAACTCGTCAGCATGGTTTTGTTACTGGCAGATCCACTGTGTCTAATCTCCTTGATTTCACTACATTCTGCTTAAAATCTATTGATTCTGGTAGCCAGGTCGATTGTATTTACACTGATTTTAGCAAAGCTTTTGATAAATTACCACATAATCTAATTTTATTTAAACTTAAATTAATGGGATTTCCACAATATTTTGTAAACTGGATCAAATCGTATTTGATGGAGCGATCTTATCAAATACGGTTCCGAGGCGTGTTGTCTTCTGAATTTGTTGCAGAATCGGGTGTTCCTCAAGGAAGCCACTTGGGTCCACTTCTGTTTATTTTGGCAATTAATAATGTTACCCACGTCATCAAACACTCTCATTTGCTTATTTATGCAGATGATATGAAAATATACAGAACAATTGATTCTAATGACAATTCAGACCTGCTCCAGTCAGACTTGAACTCCTTTGAGGTTTGGTGTTCTAAAAATAACATGTTTTTAAATCCAGATAAATGCCAAGCTATGACCTTTTCGCGTAAAAGGAACAATTTTATTTTTGATTACAAAATTAAAGATACTGCTTTAAGTCGTGTAACTACCGTCAAAGACCTTGGTATATGCATGGATTCTAAATTGTCGTTTAACATGCATATTGATACAATTTGTAAAAAAGCGTCTTCTATGCTTGGTTTTATAAAACGGTGGGCCAAAGAGTTTGATAGCTTAATAACAACTACAACTCTGTATTATTCAATCGTGCGTCCTCACTTGGAGTACGCAAGTCAAGTATGGTCCCCACATTACAATGTGCATGTTGATCGTATAGAAAGAATTCAAAAACGTTTTGTTCGGTTTGCTCTAAGAGGCTTGAGTGGAACTGACACATTTAACCTTCCTCCATATGAGGATCGTTTGAAATTATTAAAAATGCAATCTTTAAGTGAGAGAAGAAAATCTGCTGATATCGTCTACTTACACCAACTCATTACTGGTGTATTCGACTCTCCAGAGCTTCTTTCTCTTATAAATTTTAACACTAACCGTAGAAGCAGTAGAAACTCTAACAACTTGATTTATTTACCATTTAGTAGAACAAATTATATGTTAACTGCTCCATTAAATCGCATGAGTACCTATGTTAACAACTGTAACGTGTTTGATGTTAACTTGTCGAAAGGTCAACTCAAAAGTAGATTGAAAACTAATGTATGATTAGATCTATGTAAACGCATGGTTAGTTGTTATGTCTTGTGTTGTCCCTGAGCCCAACCCATATTATGGTGGGTAAATTTTTCTCCCTTTTGGTTTTTTATTGGACCACTTTTATCGATATCTTTGAGTTATTTCAATGATATTGGATTGGTTCTTAAAATGATCTATTGCGGAGAAAGTGTGAAAAAGCTGTAGTAGCTGAACTCTATTGTTATTGCATGTTTTATGACCGGTTCGTTGGTAATTATGGAGCCGGTTCTTATGATATATACTCGGTTCTTATAACGGATAATCGGTTCTTATGACTAGTTATCGGTTCGTTAATAATCAGGTAGCCGGTTCTTTTGACGGATAATTGCTTCTAATGGCGGGTAACCGGTTCTTTGATAATCAGGTAGCCGGTTCTTATGACGGATACTAGGTTCTTATGACAAATAATCGGTTAATCGATTCAAGTATCGAGTTATCGGTTCGTATGATGGGACATCGGTTCGTTGATAATTAAGTAAATTATAAAAACACAGAGTCCTCGGTATCTGTTTGATAAACTCCATTTTGGTAGGTCAAGTAGGAACCTCAATCTCTTAATTTCTAGATACAATTTTATCAACTCTAGTAGATTGTTTTTCATGCACGCAATCAGATTGTGGAATTCATTGCCCATTGTCATTAAATTAGTTTCTAATAGTAACACCTTTAAGCATTTAGTCTAAGAGCACTTATCTGAAGTATCACTACCATAGTAATTCTTTTCTCTTCTATAACTATTCCTTTCTGTATGTTTCCCTTATCTATCTTATTTATTAAATTACGTTATTTTAATTATCATTTTCTATAGCTCCTAACAATAATATCTTCTTGCTTTAAATAATTATGTTTTTGATTGATAAAATTTTTCTTTTAATAATTTTCTTTTTTAATAATTTTTGCAAAATTTTTATTTTTAATTTTTTTTTTTAACTAATAATGTCTAAATGTTGTTATAATCTTTGTTGTTATTCTATTGTCAATGTTGCATTTAAAAGATTAATTCTTATTTGTCAACAATAAGCTCAATAAATACAAATACAAAAGTAGCCGATTCTTATGACGTAATCAGTTCTTGTGACGGTAATATGTTTTATGACGGGTAATTGGTTTGTTGGTAATCAGGGTTCTTATGATTTATACTCAGTTCTTATGACGGATAATCGGTTCTTAAGACGGATAATTGTTTCTTGTGACTAGTGATCGGTTCGTTATGGTGATGGTAATTGTGATGGTAATTGGTTCTTATGACGGGTAATTGGCTCTTGTGATGGTAATTGGTTCTTATGACGGGTAGTCGAATATAATGACGGGTGACCGGTTCGCTGGTATATATAATAAGTTGGGGATTTGCCGAAGCAGACCACAGTGGGTCCCTTTTCGTCCCCTATTGGACAAAGGGTACTACTGCTCGGAGTACTCGTACGTGAGCATGCTCTTCGTGTAAGCATCCTTTGTCACCTCAAGCATATCCTTATAGGTTAGTTGACCAATCTCGGCTTCGCCAATAAATGGGCGTCCCAGAGTGGTCAATATTATGCTTGCCAGCGCCGGACACTGGCACAGAATGTGTGCTTCCGGCTCCTCTAGGCATAACCTACACGCATCGTCCTCGGTCAGAGTCATCTTCCCGAGATGGTACATGAAGGGACCGTGTCCTGTGACCAGTGCAGTAAGCCAGCTTAAAGTCCTTCGATTGTATCGGATAACTTTTGCTGCCTCACTACGAGACCACTTCACGGCCGCCTTTGATTGCCTGCAGTTAACGGCTTCTTCCCACCTTTTACTGTGTTCCGAGTCCGTCCATTGTTTAATAAGGCCTGCCACCATGTTGTCGCCTATGGCGATACGTGGTTCTGGTCCACAGAATTCTTCTGCTGATCCTGCTCTTGCTAAAGAATCAGCTTCTTCATTCTGTTCTATGCCAGAGTGTCCTGTCACCCACATAAGTGTAAGCTCATTCGTCTGGGCGCACCTATTGAGTTTTGTAAGACATTCTATGGCCAACCTGGAAGTGATGTCTGTCCGTTGCATACACCTAATCACAGACTGATTGTCGAGAGCGATGACAATTTTCTTGCCACTGATCCAGCCATCTATCAGGTGGTCCAGCGCATGCACTACGCCAAACATTTCTGCCTGGTATACAGACACAAACCTCCCCAACCTCAGTACACAGGATAGGCTTAACTCTTTTGAGTACACGCCTGCCCCGGCCCGGCCATTCATCAGAGAGCCGTCTGTGAATATACTGATATCGCTACCAGCGATTTCTTCACAAACGGCTCCATCCGTTATAAGAGTTTTATAACATTTTTCTGTTATTTTTACTCTCTGCCTTCCATCCATAGGCATATGCGCCTCCCTGACATCTCTCTGTACAATATCAAGGATGCGAATATGACCATGCAGGGCCGTTGCCCCATGCCACGTAGCATTTCGCAACATCCTGAGGGCTGACAGCGCCGCTGTTTTCTTTATTTCTAAATCCAACGGCAGCATACCTAACAGAATCTCCATTGCGCTTGTTGGAGTGGTGCGTATTGCACCTGTTATTCCAACACACGCCAGCCGTTGGACTCTGGCCAGTCTCTTCTTAATGGTTTTCTGGCTGACTTTTGTCCACCAAATCACCGAAGCGTACGTGATGACAGGTCTAACCATCATAGTGTAAACCCATTTCATAGCCTCTGGGTTTAGCCCCCATTTGAGACCACAAACGCGTCTGCACTGGAACAGAACCCTCTTGGCTCTTTGAATCCTATCTTCTACATGCTCGTTCCAGTTCAGTTTGCTATCAAGGGTTACCCCTAGATATTTAACTTTCGTGGACATGTTGATTTCAGCTCCAAAAAGTCTGAGTGGTTCTGTACTCAGGCCTACCCTCTTTCTAGTAAATCAGGTTCGCTGGTAATCAGGTAGCCGGTTCTTATGACGGATACTCGATTATTATGGTGGATAATCGGTTCTTATAACGGGTATCCGGTTCTTATGACTGATTATCAGTACGTTGGTAATCAGGTAGCCGGTTCTTATCGTAATCAGGTAGAGGTCAGACGGCGCAGCGAGCAGAAGCTTTGCAGTCAGAGGCTCAAAAGTTTTGCAAAGACCAATTGTGTAAAACTTGAGCTCTTGTGCTGAATCTGAAGAATTTACGAGGGCTGACGACAGCAAGGTTTGACTGCAACGCTTGTATTCTGTTGCAAGGACAGATAGCTCGGCGAGCAGAATTCAAGCATATGGTATGCAAAATAATGAGTTGGACTGAGAAGTGTTTTTAACGCTGTGGCGAGGGCGACTGAAACGGCCAAACAGCGAGGCTTGCCAGGACAGATGAAAAGCAGGGAACTGCAAAGTTCGACTGTAAGGCTTGTATTCTGTTGCGAGGGCGGAGAATTCAAGAAAATGTAAGAGAAAAAAAAACAATATAAGTATTAATAACCAAAAGCTTAAGTTTAAGCAGTGATCTAAACAAAGGAGCAGAGGTTGGCTATGAGCGGTACTGATTCTACCAGTCATTGCCGATGTGACATTTCCTCACCTACTTATGTGAGTGGTGTTATGTATTTATTGTGAATTGTATGCCAGTAAATGTTAAGATAATATATATGGGAGGGTAGAAAAAAAAGTTTGAAAAACTACCTCCTATATCAAAGCTGACCTCCAAAAACAAAATTTTTTTTTATAAATTATAACTTCCTTATATAACTTATTTATAATAAATTAGAACTTTTTTATATATCTTAATACATATACAAAAAATATTTGTCTATAGGCAACTAGCTGAAACCCGGCGAGTTTCTCCCGCGCCCCCTTATCACACACACATTTCAGTGGCGGCAGAGTGCGTGGTGGTAAGCTTAGGAACCTTGATAGTCCAGGTTTAATTCCCAACTCAGGCAGAATGCTTTTCAATTGAATAAATATTTCTGTTCGGCCGCCATCTAGCTATTTGATATCGCAAATTTGGATTGTAGGTGCTACGCCCCCATGTCGAACGCCCATAAAATATTATCAGTGAAATGGCACGTGTAAATTGTGCGGAAAATACCAACTTTCGAGGCAGTGCGACCTATAACTCAACAGCTATTCGAAATCGCAAATAAGTTATAAGGTTGTTAGTGAGGTGCCACTCCCCCTTATTTCCTCCAAAGTGTCCTTCCTTGGGCTAATACGAATCTATCAAGCCCGAAATCGTTAAAATCGAACTATCCGCTCTCGAGTTATGAGTGCACACACGGACGGCAGTCTCTTTTTTATAAATATAGATTCAATGAAACATACTGTAACTAAGAGAGTGTTTGAAATAGACCACAACTCAAAAAATTTTTTTTTTAGGAATGAACCAAGGAGTCATCACAAAAAATTAGAAGTTTTTCCTGCTAGGTTTGTCAAATCACACACTGTGCACTGTGCACCACTCTTCCTTAGAGTATTCCAACATGTATTAAATATTAATCTAGCTTTTATTAAAAAAATTTTCTAATATTCTTAAGATTTAAATTCTAATAGGACAAGTATTAACAAATGCATGACTCCAAGGATTGGATTGAAAATTTGACCAAGATCTTTGTCCGTGTGATATTTAGGAGTGTTCCAACTCTTGATGATAGAAAATAGCTAAATTTAGAGTAAACTTGAAAACTATACTAAACATTACTCAGACGTAAGCTTTGAAAAGGCCGATATACGTGTAATATTTTTGAGTCTTCTCTGCCTAAATCCACTCACCAAAATCTGTAATATGAAAAGGAAAAACTTGAAAATCAATCAAGGTCAAATAAAGTCATTTACTCTTCTAGTAAGACTAGAAAAGTTTGTACCATTAATTTTTCTAAATACATTCTACAGGTTGCGGCAAGTAAAGAAAAACATTCAAAATTTCTTAATTACATTTCTTAAGTAAAGAAAAACATTTTTTGAAATGGAAAACTTTTGTAAATCGATTGACAAGTTTTATGAAAAAATAAACAAAAAAAAACAAAACAAATCTCTTACCTCTTTATAAATTTCACAATGCTATTAAGCAATTTTCTATGAACATAAATCAATATAAAACATACTATCAAGTGACATTTTTCTTGTTCTTTTCAACTTGTACCTTTTGACCTCTATTTCAATTACTTGGAATTTGTTTACCGCATGACCTTGTAGTGTATATGAACAATAAATAAAAACTAACACAATCACTAGTTGCCGTTTGCCATTCGATACCAAGGGACAAAACAGCATAGAAAACACACAAAAACCACAGCTGTTCTAGCATTGCGTATAGCAAGCAGCTGGCAGCCCGCAACAAGCGGGCCTCTTTTTAACCCACCCACTCCTTCAATTCATTGTACCTCAGAGAAAAAGCAGGAAGAGTTGCGGAAGCGGTTTTATTATCATCTTTTATCTATGTATTTTTCAGATTTGCAAACATTTTATAGCTATTTTATTCTTATGTTTTGTAGCTACTAAATGTTTTCATACAAACATATCTGGTTTATTTCCATCATTAGCTCATTCGTTTATTTACATGTGTGTTTTGTTCCATTGACGTCATAGATGATTCCAAAGTCAAAATTCAATTTCTGTGCTTGATACTAAAGTGCCACGTAGAAAGTTACTTAAATATACAAAAAAAGTTTGAAATGCTTGGAGAAACCAAAGTTTCATTTGTTTGCTAGACACATGTCACGAGATATTATACATATTATCGATCAAAGTATTCAAACGCAATATTTTTAAATATAAATATTTAAAAATAAATTCCTTAATATTAGGAGAAACAACAGTGTTGAAGAATAGTATGCGACCTTGAAGACCAAAGTTCACTTGGAATAAAAAAAGCTTGTTAAATAAAGTATTAGTGTGAGTGTTATTTTCGAAACGTTGCAGTTAAGTTTATTTATGTAAATAAACATTTTCCATAAAATACTACTTTTATCATCGTATTCGTATTATGAAAGTATGGTATTAGGATTAGTCAAATTACATTTTAGCTGAAAACTAAACATCATAAGGCAATGAAAACTCTGCTATAGAATTTTATTTAACCCATTAACCGCGGCTCTCAAACGCTTTGTATGATTTTTTTTTTAAATTTAATGTGCTTTCTTATATGGGCATTTCCATAGTCACGCACGTAACGTTCGTACGCTTTTTTGTTATTAAAAATTAAAAAAAGCAAAGAAATATTAAAATTTTTTGTCCTGTTTTAATTTTTGCATTGCATTCTAGTAGTTCTATATTTAGTGTAAAAGGTGGAAGCGATCGAGAATATTGTTCAAAGATATAAGCAATCAAAAGAGGACGCGTTACGATACAAAAAATGGAAGTGGTTTTTCTCTGCATTAATATAATCAAAAAATCTGGTACGAGTTTTTTTATTAAAAATATTTTAATGTTTTCTGGAATGATGTTGCTATATATTCATAACTGTTTCGTTGAAAATTCTTTTTGAATTATTTTTATACAAGCCATAACATAATACGTTAAAGAAGTAAACATTTTCTATAGTTTTATTTATTAAAATGAACTTAAAAATCATATAAAGTGTAATTCAGGTCCGTTAAAATAGAAAACTGAAAAAAATTGAATTAAACTTTGTATTATACGAGTATATTTTATACTTATGAAATTCCTACTTTTGTTAAAATTTTTCAACTTTTGTCACAATTTTTCTACTTTTGTTGCCATTCATCATGTTTGTTGCCATTTTTTCAAAATTCAAATTGAGATCAGCTCTCAGTACTCTTGCAATATAAATTTAAAATTTTTTTCTCTGTTATTAAGGCTTAAAGAAATTTTCAGTAACATTTTATTTTTCAGTCGCGGTAGACCTTTTGGTGGAAATGCCCATATTGATTTCAGAAACTACCACATAAAATTATTATTTTATGATAAAAAGATTTGCCCTTGCACGGAATGTTGTTTTTGTCACATAAAACTGATATTTTTCATGAAAAATTCGATACATATAACGTGTTCAGTAAAATTGTTTAAATTTAAATTTGTATGGACTTTATGTCCATTTTGATTTGGACATTACGTCCGTTTGCGAAGTAGACATAATGTCCACGGACATAAGGTCCATGGACATTATGTCATCCCACCGTTCTAAATGGGCACAAACTCCTTCTGCAACGACAGCATAGTTTTATATCAGAATTTTTCTATCAATACCAGGTATAGTTGGTTAATTGTCTAAGAGAGCTTTTACATGTTTTTTAAAAAATAAAATTTTTTACACATGATAATAACACGAATTTTCTGATTTTTAAACATAATCACTTTTGACTTGGAAAATGTAGTAGTTAACGTAAAAATTTCTCGACACACTCCAAAAACAATTTATAGCTCTATGTTTCTTAAAGCAACAAACAAAAAATTTTAAACACTTAGCTGTTACCAATCCTGAGATATGATCAATTCTGCAGAAGCATTTTCATGGGTAAAAAATACCCAACCGCGGTTAATGGGTTAAACACTTGCAAGCCGCAGTTTTTTGCGGCTTTGCCACAGACGATTTTTTTATCAATCTCCTTTAAACAATACATGTCAAACGAAATAAAATACATTTCTTCTTTTCTGTGAAACCTTAACAAGAGCGGCAGCGTTGTTTATCTGTTAAAAAGATCCTGCTAATATAAATTGTATGAAACAAACCATAATAACGCGACGTCAAAGCGGCTGGCAATGCGCCCTCAACGTTCTTGTTTAGGTTTCACAGTTAGTTTTATTTTGTTTTGGAGCGCAGCACAGTTTATTGAAACTCTCGCAACACAAACGCGTGAAAAGAAAACGATTAAGTAATACGTGGCAGCTGGGATGACTTTTGAAATAACTTAACACTTTAATTATATATACTTATTATAAAAAATGAAAATACCCCTAAAAATGCTTTAGCACAAATATTATATTTTAACATTTTTACATAAAAATTAGCCTAGTACTTTTGGCGTCTACCTGGAACAAAAAATTTCACTTCAACTTTATTAATAGTACTAGCCGATATGCCCGGTGTTACTCGAGAGTCATTTATATAAACATTTACTAAACTTTTCAAAAAACTAAGTAAATTTACTATAAAGAAGATTTTATATAAACCAAAATGTTCTTAATTACTCTTGACACGCAACTGTATTCTTAAAGATAAATTGGTACGTTCAAATTATATAGGGAATTTTAAAACAAAACTCAGTTTTATTAATAGTCTGGTATGAAAAAATATATTTTCAGCCATAACTTTTGATTTAAAAGAGATATTGGGGTAATTTTTTCACATAAATTATTTTTGAGACTAGACTTTTTTGTAAAAAATATAAAAATAAAATTTTGGAAAAAATAAATTTCGCGAAAAAAATCAAAGGGGGTGGTTGTTTTTTGTTTTGATGACAAAAACAGTAAAATAATTTTTGCGCTTAGCTGGAAGAATTTTTGCAAATAAATGCTATGTGATATGAAAAGTAGCCAGATGTGCAATTTTTAATTGATTTAATTTTTACAACAAAAACAATTTTGGAGTCATTTTTTGAGTAAAAAGTCAATATTTTGGACCTTTTTTGACATAATTATAAAACATAGTTACACTGACTTAACAGTACAGTTCAACATATTTTTGTGAAGTGATTTATTGAACTTTTGAACAAAAAAAGTTGAATGAAATATATTAATGGACAGCGGAGATATTTGCATCGAAAGACCAAACTTTGATTTTCATGTCGTTTTTTTCTCATTCTTAGGTAACGATGTTTTATGAAAAAGTCGTTGTACTGAAAATTTCTACAATTTTGAATATATGTAAGTATTTTTGATGTCAAAATAACAGAAGTTTTTTAAAATTAAATACACAAAAAACTCCGATGGAAAAAAGTATTATAATAACAAAATTACCGTTAGTGAAAAAATTTCAGAGGGGGCGTGGCAAAAACTAAGTATGTAACATTTTAAGTTAGAATGCACTTAATATGTATACCTAGTTTGAGCGAAATCCGTTCAGCCGCTTAGATTTGTATAAAGGCCAAACAAACAGAAAATGAGTTTTATTACTATAGATAGAAACACTGAGGTAAATATGTGTTAAAATTAAATGAAATTGTGTTCATATTCAACGAATTTGTTTTTGAAATAGAGCTTGAAACAATTTTATTTAAGTTAAACACAAATGTTTTTAAAGTTTATTTAAAACAAAAGTTTTTGTTTTCAATATAATGTTTTTAAATATACTTTCATTGTAAATATTTTAAGTTTAAACACATTTTTTTAAACGAAAAATTTAATGCAAAAACTTTAGTATTTAAAACAAATATTTAAAACATAATTTAAAAATATTGTTATTAAATTTGAAACAAATAAATTAAACCGCCATTTTTTCGATGCCATTTTTTAACTTTTTAAATACTTCGAAGTCAGATTCGTGATCAGCGACTCCTGGGACCCCCCAAATAAGAAATTTTTTGACTTAATTTGATGAAGTTGAAAAATATTTTCTATATCAAAATAATTAATTAGTCCGTATCTCATCTTATGTTCAATATTTGTAAGACTAATTCAAAAATATTTTCAAACATTCAAATGAAAAATCGGAGTCTCAGTTGTCTGGCAATAACTTTCAATGATTCTACTGCACATAATTTTGTAATTCAATTTCTGATAGCGACGTATTTTTTGTTATTGCAAGGAAATAATAAGAAAAAATTATACAAAAAAAAAACATGAGGTTATAGTTAAAAAGTAAACAAGCTCGTTTTGAATTTTGTTTTGTAGAAACGCAAATGAGTTACATTTCTACTTTAAAATTTTTTGTTTAATTTTAAAGTATGTTTTTTTCTCAGTGTAGATGCAGAAGTATAGATAGAAAAAGTCTTCAGTTTCCAATGTGCACAAAAACGGGCGCAGTTCCGTTTCGAATCCGTTACGAGTCCGTCAGTACGCACTTCGCTATCTTAGGTTTCGACGTACCAGTATCAAACTGGTACTAACTTGCTTACTTAGGTGGCCATAACAACCCTTTTTCGGGTTTCAGCCGACCTCATCAGCTCTCGCCAGGCGCCTCTGCTTCGCGCACGCCCTCTCCAATCGGATACACCAAGTGCGGTTAGGGCTTCCTCGTTCTGGTCCATCCATCGTAGGCATGGTATCCCTCTTCGTCGTCGACCAACGACCCTCGCCTAGAGCACCTTTTTCGCTGGAGCTTCGTTGTGTATACGATGGACATGACATACGTCAATGTCTTCGTAGAGCTCATACAGCTCATGGTTCATTCGGTTGCGATAGTCATCGCCGACTCGAACAGGACCGAAAATTTTGCGAAGAACTTTTCTTTCGCATAGAACAGCTGCGTCAGTTTGCGAAACCACAGTTTGCGATGCTTCAGCGCCATAAAGAAGCACAGGTAGAACAAGCGTCTTGAAGAGTGCTAGTTTTGTCTATCGAAAGAGGGCTCTGGAACTTAGTTGCTTACTGAGCCCGTAGTTGCACCTATTAGCAATTGTTGTTCTTCGCTTTATCTCCAGGCTGACATCATTGTTGTTGTTTATGGCGATGCCAGGGTGAATAAAATTCCTGTCTACTTCGAAGTTATAGCTGCCGGATGAAACGTGGCAGTCTTGACGCCGCGCTCGCCTGCTTTTAGACAGTATATACTTTGTTTTGCCCTCGTTTATCGTCAAATCCACTTTGGCTGATTCCTTTTCGATAGCTGTGAAAGCGGCGGTGACATCTCTCTTGGTTCTGCCGATAATATCAATATCATCAGCGTACGCAATGAGCTGGACACCTTTGTAGAAAATGGTGCCATACGATGCACCCCGGCCTTTCGTACGATTCCATCCATGATGATGTTGAAAATATCGCAAGATAGCGGATCGCGTTGTCTGAAATCGCTTTCAGTATTGAAGGTTTCGGAAAGGTCATTTCCTACCTTGGCGGAGCCGTAACGGGTAAAAAAATAGTCACAACATTAACGGATAGGGATACGATTGTGTACTTATTTTTATTTGAAATCACTTTTTATATTGTTACGATTTATTTTATGTTTTTTTTAAAAAATGTTATTTTATTTGAATGAATTCTAAAATCGTAATGATAATTTTTAATTCTATTTTCATTAACATAACGAAAACAATTTGATACCAAAATTAAAAATTATTATTTTTCTAAAAGTTATAATAAACAAGGTTGTCCCCACAATATCATTAAGCACGTGTTCCTCAAGCTCTTCTTTAAATCAAATAAAACTACTTGTCAGAATTTTTATATTTTTATCATGAGTGAACAAGTTACATTTGACTAAAGGATAGGCATACACAAGATCTTTTCCGGAAACTTGCTAAGTAATTATTACAAATTATAAAAATAATTTTAAATAAAAAAATTAAATTTTGAATTTAGCATAAATCCGTATTATTTAAAAAAATGAGTCCTTCGTGAATTCGCATTATTTAGACCAGCGATGCCCAGCGCCTAACTCTTTCCACTCTTTTACAACAACTTTAATATTTTCATGATTTTTGTAATTCGCCGAAATCAGTTTGCAATTTCAGCCTCGCTTCTTAATGTTATTGTTTTTGTCGAACCATCGATAGCTGTTCTGAGCTTGCATGTTGTTGTTTTTGTTCTTTGGCAGCATCGCCGCTATTTTGCACTGTTTTTGGCATTGGAATTCTAGACGTTACAGCACGCGTCGTATCCTTTATATTTTTCGTCGTGCGAATACACATTGAAAAAGTTATTGAATATTTGCAGGTGGGTACTTTTTAATATTGCATCAGAATAAATTATTTTTATAGAATAAGAATATTAAAAAATATAAACAATTAAGTTAAAAGCGAATAAAAATTATTATAAGATTCAAAAACGAAAAAAAATTTAAAGTAATAAAACATTTTCAAAAAACATAAAAAAGAATGTAAAAAAAATAAAAAACCAAAAAATTAAAAACTATAAAATAAATAATAAAAAAGGATATCTGAAAACCTCCTCGCGATTTAAGCTGAGTAAATCAGAATGTATTTTGATTAGCAAGAAACGAGAACATTTGGAATTATTTTTACAGTGTACATATCGCTACCTTAATATAGAAAGGCCCTAACTAATTTTTTTCAAAATAAATTTTTTTACAGATTTTTGCAAAAAAAGATGCTATAAAAAAATTGCTGCAAAAATAATTGCTACAGCATTGAATGTTAGAATCTTAAATAAATAATCCATTTCAAGAAAATTCGGACCCGCAAAATTATAATTTTTATTAAGTTTTTTCCATCTCCTGTAAAGAAACAACAAATGAGTTAGGGCCTTTCTATATTAAGGTAGCGATATACATAAGTTCGCTGTCGCGGACTCTGCCAGCACTCGTGCTATTGGTAATTCGTCATTGCATCCAGATTTAAAATTTTTTATGTTGTTGCTTTTTGTTGTTGTTGTTTTTGCACTCTTCAAATAATTTTCGTGGGCATCGCTGATTTAGACCGTTCCAACGAAAACGAATCCGTCTTGAATTCGTATATGAAGTCCGTTCTGAGTTCGAGACGGATCCGAAAAAATTAAAAAAGCGATTCGCGTTTTTTAGAGAAATTTTATATGAAAAAGGATCAGTTCCGGATGCGAAACGCAATCCTTTTCGGTTAATATGCCCGAAGAAGTGAGTCCGTCTCGAATAAAAACGCATCCGCTTGGCACAATAGGTTACGACTTAACCAAAAGTTGTTAATGCTAGTAAGGAATTATCTTTGACTGGACTGAAGTTAAAAAAACCCCACAGCTATAGTTTATTCGGCGTAGTTTTCATTCTAAATTTTTTAACTCTGAGTGCATATTAAAGCATATGTGAAAAATTTCAAGACAAAATTTTGTTTACTTTTTATTTTATTTATTTTTATTTTATTTAGATTTTCATTACAGGAAATAAATCCTTCTGCTAAAAATTACTAGAATCTTATATAAAGAGCATAAGTCACTAAAAACATATAAATAAATAGACTAACCTTTTTTAGATTTTTAAAAATTTCACGGTTTCCACGAAGTACCTTTGTATGGGAGATACGCGTGACTTAAAAGTTATTTCGTAATATTTCAAACTTAGAGCTTGCATTTCAGATCAAAGCTTACGTGACAAAATTCAAGTCATTAAATTAATTTTTGTATAATTTTAAGAGATTTTACTGTTTGCATATATTATGGGAGGTTTGTATGGGAGATGAGCGAGGTTTTATTTTCTTTAAAAAAAAGTATTAATGATTAAAGCTTATGTACCAAATTTCAAGTCAATAAAATAATTTTTGTGAAATTTTACCGTTTTCAAATAGTCACTTTGTATGGAATGTGGTCGTGATTTTCATTAAATTTTGGAAAATTTGAAACTTAGAGTGCATTTTTTAGACAGAGCATATCGTCGCTCGTATGACTAACTGACGTAAGTAGCATTTTTTGCGAAATTGAGTTAAAGATGCCAATATATTTCTTTAGCCATACTGCATCATGTCCGAAAAAATTATAACTTTAAATAAAACAGGCTAAAAACATACATGCCTTTGAGTCGTATCTAACATATTACTTAAACCCTATCGTCACTAAGTGGCGTAAGTTAATAAAGGGCACTTAGTAGTGCACTTAGCCGATGACTACTGTCGCGATCAAGTTTTTATTTATATCTACGCTCTTTGCATACTCTTTAATTCCTCTTTACTTGCATATGAAAGGTAACGGGAATAATGTGAGAGAATAAGTGCTACATTTAAAAATTTATTTGTTGACGGCAAAAAATGCATTTAGTTGACAATTACATGTTAAATGAGTGGTTGGTTGCAAGAAGTTATTTTTGACCTTGGAAAGTTCTAATTTTTTTCATAGAAAACTTTAACGAATTTATTTCAATATTTAAAAATAGGTAAGCATCGGCGTAATAGCAAGCATTGCTATTTCATTGATTATAAGCTTGAGCATAAGCTTGACAAAAATATTATTTTTTTTAAGTGGTGGTGACTTTAAATATAATGAGTGAAAATGATAATCATCTTCCATCATCATTGAGCTCCTCAGATGATGAACCTCTTGCACAGAAAAAATATTTCCGCTCATCATCACAACACGATCGAAACGCATTTATGCGCCGTTTGGACTCAAATGCGAACGTGCAATCTTGTGAAGCTTTTGGATGCAGAAGAGTAGTATTTAGTTCCTGTTTCGGATGCAGTTGCTTGATATGTTGGGACCATTTCGTTGCTGATATTTCTTGTGAAACTCATACGTCAAAACCGCGCAACTCCTTGACAGAAATCTTGAGTACTGCAGCGTCTACCAGTATGCGTCCAGAGGATTATGAAATGGATGGTTCTCAAAGAGAATTTGTCATAGCAAAAAATAAAAACATCAATAAGAAAAAGCTTGCGAAACAATTAAAGGAGAACGGAAAAGAATATATAACACAAGTTCATAAAAATATTGTTCCAGGGCGTACGTTAGGGTTAACTTGCAATATTGAAAACTGTAAAAGAGCAAATCGAAACTGTAGTGATTTTTCTCACCAAACTCGAAAACTTATATTTCATGATTTTTGGACGTTGGGGTCATTACAAAGTCAACGGGAATACATTGCTCGGTTTGTAAAACAACATGAAACAAAGCGTAAAACTGTTGGAGCGAATTCAAGAAGGTTAAGTACATTTGAATATTATCTTCCATTGCAAGGTACATCTGTTAAAGTATGTCGAAAATTCTTTTTAAATACATTGGATGTCAAAGAACGCACAGTAAGAACTGTTATGGCTAAAACTTCTGCGACTGGTATCGTATAAATTGAAAAACGTGGAGGGCGTAGAAAAAAATTGATTGAAAGCGACCAACGCATCAGAACCAAAATTGATAAACATATCGCCAAATTTCCAAGAGTTGAATCCCACTATTGCCGCCAAAATACAACTCGTGAATATTTACATAGTGACCTTACTTTACGAAAGATGTATACTATGCTATTAAATGAATTAAGTCATGATACGGAAAAACCTAGTTTTTCAACATATCGAAAGGTATTTAAAACAAAGAATTTGTCATTCCATCGCCCCAAAAAAGATCAGTGTAGTCTTTGTATGTCATACTACGAAGGTGCAGAGGACACTAGAAATAATTTGAAAGAAAGGTTTCTAAGCCATAAAGAAGAAAAAAATATGTTCCGTACCATAAGAACAGAATGTAAAAAATATTCGAAACAAAACACAAATATACTATGCTGTTCTTTTGATTTGCAGCAGGTCATAAATTTACCGATCAGCAATGAAAATGCTGTGTTTTATAAAAGACGGCTCTCAGTTTATAACTTGACGATGTACGATATTGCTTCTGGTGATTGTTGTTGTTTTACATGGCATGAAGGAGTTAGTAAGAGAGGTGCATCAGAAATATCAACTGTTCTTTATCTCTTTCTTCAGAAGTATGACGAAAAAGGTTTCGAAAAAGTTGATTTGTTTGCTGACGGTTGTAGTGGACAAAATAAAAATTCTATTGTTGCCTCTACTTTAATGTATGTGGTGAACAATTCAATAAATATAAGAGAAATCAGTTTACGCATATCCATACCTTGCCACGGTCAAAGTGAAGGCGACTCAGCGCACAGTGCAATCAACTATGCTTTGAGGAAGAGCGGTGATATACATGTTCCCAGTCAATTGATTCCAATTTTTAGATTGGCAAGAGAAAATAAGCCATATCAAGTAGTCGCACTTGATTATTATGACTTTATGAACTTTAAGAAATTGTCACTTGATTTGAAACTTTTAAAAATCCGAAGCGATGATACTGGGGAAAAAATCGATTGGACGGAAATGGTGGAATATTATGTTAAAAAAATAAGCCAACATTACTATTTTTCAAAACTAGCCATATGGAAACTAACTATCGGCCATTAAAATTAAATCGAAATAATTCAAAATTTTTAAATGATGTAATTTTTCCACTTAACACTTCGCCACCAAAGATTTCTAAAGATAAATTCAACGACTTAAATTCGTTAACAACTGGTAATACTCCTGTAATCAGATTATCTGAGCATGTTGCCTTTTATAGATCACTTTCACACTAAAGTGTTCAATTTGTTAATTAAAACAAAGCATTTGAAGCTTGACATGGCGATTTTGTTAACATTAAATTATTTAGTTTTTTCATTTTTCGTATATAATTTAATATTACCTCAGTTTTCCGCTATACATTTCCGTGATAATAAGTTACTATTCGAAGCCAAAATTATCGCAAAAAATATATAATTATTTTGTTTTTGATCAATTAATACATTTCTTACTTTCTTCTGTTGAAATAATATTTAAGTTTAATTTTTTAAAACCGTCAATTTTGTTACTGTTTATGGAGACTGTTTACGTTTAATTATGAATTAATTTTTATTTTTATCTGAAATAAAGCTTATTTTCAAATCTTAACATGTCCATTTATTTTAATTTTTTAGCTTATTGAAGGTCGTATCTGCAAAAAAAAAAAAAATTTCACAAACTGGCGTATCTTTTCAAACACGAATTGCACAAATTATACAATGCTAATTTTTTTTTTCTTACAACCATATTAAATATTAAGTATTTACGTACAGAAATAGAAAAAAAAGTCTTATTATTCAAGAATATACGACCGTCAAAAAGAAAAATATACAAGCTAAAAGTTAAAAAGTGCTCTCCTGAACAATTAAGAAAATTCAGATACGTCAGTTAGTCATACGAGCGGCGATATGTGCCAATTTTCAAGTCATTAAGATAATTTTAGTGAAATTTGGAGAGATATTACCGTTTTCACATAGTCACTTTGTATGGGAGGTAGGCGAAGTCTTAATTTAATTTTGTAAAATTTTAAGCGCAGAGTGTACACTCAAAGCATATGTGAAAAATTTCAAGTCAATAGATTAAACTTTGTGGGATTTTTAGAAATTTGACGATTTTCGTGAATTTCCTTTATATAGACTTGCTTTATATTGGGCAAGACTTGAAAGCAAGTTTTTTTGGTATAAAAACTTGCCAGTACAGAGCAAGTGTACTCTTAACCTTCGTCCCAAAAACTCACGTTAACTCACCACGATTTGTAATACGAACTCAAATTCTTGTTTTCCAAGTCTTGAACAATGTAGAAGGGGTCATGGGAGGCTCTACGCATGACTTTCCTGTGGGCTTACAACTAGGATTTCAGATCAAAACTTACGTGCCAAATTTCCAGTCATTTAAGTACTTTTTTGAGAAATTTTAAGAGATTTGGCCTATTTTTAGATGGTCACTTTGCATGGAAGGTGGGCGAGGTTTTAATTTTATTTTGAAAAATTTCGTGCTCAGAAATTTCAAGTCCTTTCATTTCTTCTTGTGGAGTTTTAAGAGATTTTACCGTTTTCACATAGTCACCTTGTATAAGAAGAGGTGGGCGTGATTTTATTCAATTTGGGAAAATTTAAAACTCATTGTGCGCATTTGAAAAAAAAGCTTATGTGCAAAAATTATAGACCTTAAATTAATTTTTGTGTATTTCTAAGGGATTTTACCGTTTTCAAATAGTCACTTTGTATGGGAGATAGACGAGGTTTTAATTTGATCTCGTCAAGTTTTGATCTTAGAGTATTTATTTGAGATTTCGAGTCATTAAAATAATTTTGTAGAATGTAAAAGATTTTACCATTTTCATAACGTCAGTTTTTATGGGAGATAGGCGTGGTTTTCATCCTGTTTGGATAATTTTTGAACTTGATCTCTATATTTTAGATATAAGCTTCAATACTGAATTTCATTACGTATCTCTTAAATTACGACTGTAATTGTAACGAGAGACAGACGAACAGGAACTGATGCAAATCAAAAATGTATAGACTTTTCTATACCTAATTCGCCTAATTATAGGCGTAACAAACGCAGTTGTATTATTACCCCTTGCGAACTGTGGGTATAAAAAACAGTTTGTAGAAACTACCTACCCTCTTAATTTAAAGCTTTGAGCATGTATACGCCATCTTTGGCCTTCACGTATCTAATATTTTAAAACAGGCCTAATAAAAAACTAATTTTGCTTAATTTTTAACGCTTTATTGATGGAATTTTATTTTTATTAACTATTTTTTAAACTAAAAAAAAAACACAATAGAAAACAACTTCACTTTCATTTCATTAGGTATTAAATAAAAACAATTAAAAACATCCTAATCTAAAAAATAAAAGTTTTTAATTCCACTCGCAAATTAACACTCAATAAAATTAGAAACGAAAACAAGCCACTTAGCAATTTAAAATTTTCCAGCTAATCTTAGAAGAATTGTAAAGCTTGTTATACTTGTAAAAATTTAACTTCATTTGACTTGTTTTGCTAGTTTCTTTTGATGTATCAGCATGTACTTCGCTTCGCTTACGTACAGTCACAATAAACAACAACGTATGATTTTTATTCTTACAGACAACAAAGAGACAGCAATTGTTGTATACAAATAAACCTATTTATGTTAGAAAAATACTCTATTCAGGTCAGATAATCGTTGAACCGAATCTTTTTTTTTACTTTGTGTGCGTTGAGTAAATATTTTCAAATAATTATTATGTTTTAAATTTTAGTTTTTATTGCAAAATAATAAAAAACTTGCTGACGAATTCGTTTAGAAAAATATTATCATTATCATATGTTTGCCATATCACGCTGTATGCTACACATTGTAGGTAGGCACTATTAGTTTTATGCATGATGAATTTAATTTGATGATGAACCTACTTTTTTATTATTTTTTTTATTAAAATAAAAATTGTAATATAGTTACCATAAATTGAGTGTTTGATATAGGTCTATACTTATACTTATAAATTTAATTTGCAATTAAATCGAAATGAATATTTTTAAAATATTGTATTCTAAATCGACTAAAGCTGGCGAAATAGGTGTGTTTATGTTAGCGCATTTGCAGTAATTTCTATTTGTCAAACTAATACAAAACAACATGTAGCTTCATAATTTGTAGTGGTTTTACACAACTGCTTATCTCGGTTATTGTGCTGTGATTAAAAACACTTAAACACTTTTGTTATCAGTACAATGTACTCTTAAGCTTAATATGAAATTGCAATTTGTTTCTTAAATTTCTTAAGACAGCAACTGTGTGTTGAAAATCAGCTGTTTTTTAAAGGTAAACAAAAAGCACAAAAAGTTCTTCTGATAACGACAGAAAAATATCTTATGTAAATTAGAAAAGATTTAAGAGTGCATAAGCTCTTAACATTATTTTTATAATTGCAAAATGTGTTAGCAATAAAAAATTAAGGAAGCGAACAATTGGAAAAAATTTATGTTATAAAAAATGTATGTTATAAAAAACTTTTTAAATATAATTTTAATATGTTAATTCTAAATAAATTAAATCTGTTCTCTTACTAAAAATATTTAGTTTTAGCAACGGCGACATTATGTATTTAGTAGTATATATTATTAAAATTAATGGCAGTACAATAAGACTGAATGTCTTATTTAGAGTACATCGACTGATGTTATTTCTCACTAAGCCCGTAGACAAGGGGGGTTTTAGGAGTTAAAACATGCCCCTTAGGGTCTAGAATGTATAAAAATCTAATATATTAGCATTAAGGCAACTACAACGCAACAGCGTAAAAAGCTTCAATTTTGAACTGAATTGAAACCTATGCTTTCAGATCATAGATAATATAAGGACTTTAGCGTAGATTGCGATTTTATGTTCGGGCAGGGTTACATACCGTCTGAAGGCATCGAAAACTCTCGTGGAGACCGCCTAAGTCATGGCATATCTTATGCCCTGCGATAAATGCCACGATTTATTTCATGGCATCTATCTCATAGCATGAGCTGCACTGCATACCTGAATTTTAATGGAATTGAAGTATTTCAAGTAACATGCCATAGCATAGAATGTCCACCAGACAAATACTTTGACATATTTTGACAGTTGGTGTTCATCAGAGATCTGCATGAATGGATTCATTCAATGGTTTTAAGTTCCTTTAATTTTTCAACTCCCTGCAAGTAGAGGCAGGCAACCCACAAGTTTGCGTGAATCATAGGCAGCAAAAATCAAGTCGCCAAATGAAGAATAGTTGAAACAAAGATTATATAGTATAAAGATGTGCCACGTAGAACATTAAAAAGTAACAAATACTTTTCAGATCAATACCTAAGCTTTTGTGAGCGCGATGAAAATGCTTTCTTGAGAGAAAAGTTTCCAATCCTTGCATGCACATTCTATCTGAAATGCTCTTTCACTCTTCACTCCACAATGCTTCACAGCAGTGACGGGCAGCTTTGCACACCTATACTTTCTCATCTTGAGTATGTATTAATAAGCGCTTTAAAGCTCACACTGAAAACAAAGTAGTGCTAAAGCGCTTTTTGCAGAAATCTTACCAGGCATTACGGGATATTTCTTTGCTCGGATTTGTATAGCGAAATTGAATTAATAAGTAGTGGACGGAATGTAAAAAGGAAACAGACCGACAAACGGATAATGCGAAATACAGATAAGCAGACGGAAATGTAAAAAGGGTAGTAGTAAAAAACAAATATGTTTTTTTTTATTGTGCCTATGTTGCTTATTGTGTTTTGCCAAGGCTAAACCGACAGCGTAAGATGCTTTCATTATATGTATTTGGAACTGATTACTATATGATTTCATTTTTGGACATGCCGCTTTTAAATAATTACTTAATTTTTCCATCGCATACCCCACAATTACCTTATAGTGGCTATGCAAAATATCGTAATGCCTTGTTATGCATAATTTTTTAATTTTACCTCTTTGATGCCTTTTTTTCTTAAAATAAAAATTTTTTTCATACATTCTTCCAAAAATTTTGCATACATAAAATTTTATACAGTGTAATATTACGTTATATCTGTGTCGATGAGCAATAACAGTTTAAGTCTTATTTCAAAGTTTCCAGAAATCTTGCTTCAAAGTTTTCAATCGCCATATAAGTTATATGAAAGGGTCTTTTGTTTTTGCGTCATATCTTTGGCTAAAGTCATGCTAGAAGTTCTAGATTTTGTTTGTTCATAATGATATACACGTGGAACATAACTTTATCAATAACTCAGGTCTGTTTTAAATCGACTTAAGCTATTATTGCTTATCGACACAGATATAATATAATATATTCAAGGAACACGCAAGCGCAGATCTTATCTGCTTGACATTCGCTTGAACACTGAAGCTTTGATCGGTCTGTAGGTGGGATGAATACATATTAGGGCACTTCACGATCTTGTTGCATCGTTGCAAGTGCAAAATAAACAGCTTTTACAAAAACAAAAAGCATTGAAAAGCTTTTGCTACATATGCTTTTTGTTTTTGTAAAAGTTGTTTATTGTGCATTTGCAACGATGCAACAAGATCGTTAATTGCCCTATTTTACTGCACAAACACAATCTCAAGTGTGCAAAGCTGCCCGACACTGCTTCACAGCATAGGTTTCTCATAGCTAGCGAGAGTCGTGAAATTTAATGTTGTAATTGTTTTTTCCGTTGTTGTTGTTGGAACCAAGCAGTTGTGATCTCTGCTTGACAGCAGCAAATGTTTTTGTTTGTTTGCATTGTTTTCATGATAATTTCCTTATTTTGTGCGAAGCAGATTTTTCTTATTCACTGCTAGCTATTAATATTGACTATTTTTGATTGACTCAGCCAGAGCAGTAAAATCTGCGTATAAAGAGTAGTTAAATTTTAAGGGCCGATGTTGAATGTGAACCACACCTAAACGTCAAGTTTTTTTCTGCATTTCATTTGACATTTCTCAATTTCAGACCAATTCAATTTGAACCATGGAAAGATACACAATCGAGCAACGCGTAAAAGTTATTCAGGCTTGTTATGAAAATGGACGTTCAGATCAAAATGCATATCGTGCACTTCGTGACTTTTTCGGCAAATTTAATCGTCCAAATGTGCGTACAATCGGAAAAATCGTGCAAAAATTTGAGCAAACCGGGTCTGTGGGAGATGTGAAAACACCAGTGCATGCTCGTACAGCTCGTACTGCAGAAAATATTGCTGTTCGCGATAGTGTGGCTGAAGAGCCGTCCACCTCAACTCGTTGTCGTGCCCAACAATTGCTCCTCTCACGCTCGTCGCCGATGAACATTACGCATAAAGACTTGCATTTACACGCTTACAAGGTGCAATTGACTCAAGAGCTAAAGCCTCTTGACCATTTCAAGCGTCGTCAATGGTCAGAATGGTGGCAAGAAATGGCAACAGTGGATGATCAATTTTCGAATATAATCATTTACAGTGATGAGGCATATTTTTTCCTAAGCGGATTCGTCAATAAGCAGAATTGCCGTATTTGGGCGAATGATAATCCAAGAGTGATTGTCGAAAAACCAATGCACCCACAAAAAGTGACTGTTTGGTGCGATTTATGGGCTGGCAGCATCATCGGGCCGTATTTTTTTCAAAATGAGGCCGGTCAGGCAGTTACTGTAAATGGTGCTCGCTATCATGAGATGATAACGAACTTTGTATGGCCCGAATTGGAAGATATGGATGTGGACGATATGTGGTTTCAACAGGACGGTGCCACTTGCCACAAAGCTAACGAAACAATGGTTTTTTTGCGCGACAAATTCAATGGCCGTGTCGCCACTTGGTGGCGATGTCAATTGGCCGCAAAGATCATGTGATTTGACACCGTTGGACCTCTTTCTTTGGGGTTATTTGAAAGAAAAGGTGTACGTCGATAAGTCAGCAACAATTCAAGAGCTAAAGGATGAGATAATTCGGCACATTAACGGCATAGAACCTCAATTATACCTCAGCGTCAAATTTGGACCATCGGATGAAGGTGTGCCGCCGAAGTCGCGGCGGTCATTTGGCCGACATTTTGTTCCATACATAATTTAACCATACCAATATAATCATGATAAAAAGAAATGACAATAATTTCCTAAATAATTTGTGTCTTATTCAAAATCAACATCGGCCCTTAAACACACTTATATTTAGAATCTTAAGAAAACTGAATAACGACATACAAATCCATCCAATGAATTCAGAATTGTTTATAAATAAAATTTTTAATTCACATTGAATTTTAAAAAATTGATTAGTAATTAATTTCAATAATTTTTTTCGTTATTCAGAATAATTAATTATTTTTTTATTCATATGAATGCTATTTGCAAAGAATGCAATTAAAAAAAATTTCAAATTTTTTAATAATTAATTTATTGTACATTATTAATTTTCGATTCATTGCCTATTCATGTTTTTTTCATTATAAATGTTAATTGTCATTATTAATTTTTTATTTATTATTAATTTGGTTCATTATTCAAAAGTGAATAACAAGATTTTTTTTTTCATTTTATTTATTATTCAAAAGTGAATGAAAAATTAGAAATGAATACGAAATTTATAATGACTAAAAAAATGAATAAAAAATTAATAAAAAAATTAAAAGCGTATATTTTATTCATAAAATAGTAGTGAATAAAAAATTTTTTTATTCATTGTATTTTTTATTTAAAAGTGAATAACAAATTAATAACAGTGGTAAACAAATTGAAAAAAAAAGTTTGCACGACGAAAACGACATTGCTAATCCGATTGAGTATTTTTTTCTAGATAATAAAAATCATTAAGACTTTTCCAGGTTGGTTCGAATTTTTTTTAGAAGAATTTTTCGACTTTTTTGAGTTTTGAGAAATATTTCCCCAGTTATGAGCCTATAACTCCAAAAGTATTCATTTATTTTACAAGTTTTATGAATATTTAGTGGCGGCCATAGCCTAGTGGGTAGAGTGCGTGGCTCCTAAGCTAAAGAACTGCGGTAGCCCGGGTTCAATTCCAGCACAGACAGAAAGTTTTTTCAATTGAATTAATTTTTCTGTTTGGTCGTCACCTCTCTGCAGACAATGGCAAACCTCAGAGAGTAAAAATTGCCATGTAAAGCTTCTTGAGAACATAAGCCGTTCGGAGTCGGCATTAAACACGTAGGTCCAGTTCTCGGTCATTTGTGATCAAACATTTAATAACACGCCCAACACAATTGATCAATAAGAAGCTAGGTCAAAGTCCTTCCAAGGGCTGAAATGGCCAGTTTATTTTTTTATTTTATATGAATATTTAGAAGTGAGACATTTATACCTTTTTTGTGAAAGAGTTTAAAATATATCGTTTATTTAACATTTCCCCCATATTAAAGTGCGCAAAAATATGACTTTGATATATAATTTGGTTTTATTTTTACTTTGTTGTTAAAAAAAATATTTCCACAAAAATATTATGGTAAAAAGTATGATTGTAGCAGGTTGGATATTTACGTATTTCGGTTTTAGTAAAAATACTCAAAATTACCTGCATCAAAGTCGACGTGGTGAGTTCGTACTAAACAAATTCTTCAGACTTAAAAAACTCAATTATCATATATTTAACTAAAGATTTTGCTTACAAACAATGTTCTTAGCGTTTTTAGCTAAATTTAAAAAATTCCTAAACCGCAATTTTATGTTATAATAGGATTTGCAACACTGTAAATCTTTGAAATAAGTAAAATGTCAGAAATAACGTAAACAAAGATGCGTCAAAAATAAATCAAAACAAAACAACGAAACCTTCGCGCTGGTATAAATAACTAGCTGAAACACTGTGTGTTGCTGCCACGCCTGCGTTGCCAAACGCCCATAACATGCTATCAGTGAAACGGAACGAGTAAATTGTGGTCGAATACCGAATTCCGAGGCTATGCGGCCTATAACTCCAAAGCAATTCGATATCGCAAATTTGGGTGGAGTAGGAGGTGCCACGCCCCTTGCCCAACGCCCATCACATTATCAAGGAAACGCTACTTGTAAATTGTGGTCGAATACCAAATTCTGAGGCTTTTCAAAATATAATGATAAAGCTATCCGATATCGCATAATTGGCCTGTATAGGAGGTAATTTTGAGTATTAACCATATTTTTTAAACTCTTTCACAAATTTAGTATTTAGAAAATTTATACAAAAATTGTAAGATCAATACAAATGATAGCTTAAATGAAAGATATAAACGTCTTATTTGCAAACATGTATAAATTTTGTAATATGAAAAAATACTTTTGAAATTATAGGATCATAACTGGCGACATATTTTTCAAAACTTAAAAAAATGGAAAAATCTTTAAAAATTCTACAATTCTTTTCGTATTGCATTCGTTCTATAATACTCATACAAATTAACACAAAGTCTATATTAAAAACACTTATTTTCTGGTTTGTTTGTTTAATTGACATTTATTCAAATCTAAATGGACTTCGCTCAGTTTGAGTACACATATTGTGTGCATCCTAGATTAGATTGCAACATACTTAGTTTTGATCACGCTCATTCCACCCATTTTCACTTACGTAAATTTTCACATATCTACAGAATTTCAGAAATTTTTGGTACAACGACTTTTTCATAAGACATCGTTCCCTAAGAATGAGAAAAAACGACATGAAAATCAAAACTTTGACTTTCGATGCAAGGATATCCGCTATTTTTAAATATATTTAATTCAATTTTTTTTATCAAAGTTTTAATAAAAGCACTTTACAAAAATAGCTTGTTTCAACTGTAGCGTTAGGTCAGTGAATATATTCTTGATTTGTCTTTTTTTCAGAAACTGTCCAAAATATTGAATTTTTACTCAGAAAATGATTAAAAAAAATGTTTTTGTTGTATACATAAGAACAATTGAAAATTGCATTTCTGAGTACTTTTCATATAGTGAAGCATGTATTTGCAATAATATAATAAAAATATATAAAAGTAGTTGAATAAAAATTTTTCCGCAAAAAAACAACTTAAAAATAATGCTTACAACATTATTCGCGGCTAAGCTTCAACTGATGGAATCGCACTTACAATAATACAACACTAAAAATATCATGTGGCAAAACGGCAAAAAAACCAAGTCAACACACAAAATATACCTAGATTATGTCATCTTTATGATATTATATTCTTGAAATTATTTAACAAAAAGATAAGAGATAATGCAAAAAAATATAATAACTTTAAATTATTTAATGTTCGTAGGGTAGTTTAGTAAAAAAATTGCCTAAATTTTTTCAGTAAAACCTAATGAAATTCTGCTACATTTTTTTGGCAGCTACATCGTTTATTCAGATGTTTCGTGCATCAAATCTTTACATATCATTTCTATTGCTTTTTAATATTATGCTCACAATTGCTCACATTGTCGCTTACTTATTCTCTCGCTCCCAAAAGCTTTAAGTCGTTCGCTCGCTAGGGTAGTTTAGTAAAAAAAATGCCTACATTTTTTCAGTAAAACCTAATGAAATTCTGCTACATTTTTTTGGCAGCTACATCGTTTATTCAGATGTTTCGTGCATCAAATCTTTACATATCATTTCTATTGCTTTTCAATATTATGCTCACAATTGCTCACATTGTCGCTTACTTATTCTCTCGCTCCCAAAAGCTTTAAATCGTTCGCTCGCTCTCTCTCATAAAGCTTTTATGTAGATTTATGATAAATCCACATTCAAATTTTACTGTGCCATTTGCTTGTATGGCGGTGCCACATCTTTCTATTATAGTATCTGTGATTGAAATGAAGAAACTTGATATGTAGACGAGTTGATATATAAAAACTTGAAATGTGGGCAAAATTAAATTATTTTGCCTACTAATTGTTTGTTTTTAAGTCGGTTTACGCAGTTCGTAAAATTTACTTCATGCTGTCATTGCAAACTTCGTTTCTCGAGTTAAGAAACCAGTTTTAATACTTAGTTGTTATTGCTAACCATAATCGTTATTTTTGGTATTTTTAAAAACATATTTTATGAAAACCGCTGCAAAATATGCACTTTACAATGAATTTGCATTAAATTGTTATTGTTAGAAAGGGAGGGTATTGAGTTTTTTTTTCCAACAATATACAGATTTAAGCAATATGTGAGAAGTTTGAAAACATAGCTATCGATAAATGCATTTTTATTTTATAGCGTTTTCGTTTCTCGAAAAAATGTTTTGCATTTTTTCTGCCCTCTTTCTGCCATCTTTGAGAATTCTGAATTTTTTCTTCTTTTGGTCATTATTTTTTCTCAAGAGGGCAGAATTTCCAAAAAGGGCAGAAAAAATGTTGCCTTTTTTAGAGAAATGAAAATGCTGTTAGATTTAAGAATTTGTTATAAGCACAAATATAATTCGATTTCGATATGCTTTGGCAAAACTGAGTTTGGTTACAGGTTGAATTTATTTACAACTACGTTCAAATGTAAACGGGACTGGCCACATTTTGTTTTAAGTTGGTAGCACTGTTTTTGACAGCTGTGTCAAATTTAATTTTAATAGTATAAAATAAACAAAATAGTCGTAATCTAAAATATTGAAAAAACTTCTATTTGTTCTAAGAGAAAATTTTAAAAAACTGTAAGCTTGAGTAAAAAATTGAAATTGTAACTTTCAGTTTAAACTGTGAATGTGGCAACACTGGTTGTGACAATTCTTTAATATATTTTTTGTTCGAACTAATCTAGCTTTTAGACTAATATTTGATCTAAAACCGCAAACTTTAGTCTGCTACACCTATTTTGTTTCAAAAAGTTCGCCAAAAATGTTCATATTTATTTAAGTATAAAAATAAAAAAAGGACATTTTTGATCAATTAACCACTAGATAAGTTCGGGGAGTGATTTTCTTTCTCAAAATAAAGGCTATCCACATTTAATCATAATTTAACGATACCATTTTTCTCTTACTCATACGTTTTTTTTTCGATAAATATTTTAAAAAAATGGCTCGTGGTCTTAAGGTATAATATGCGGTAATATAATAAGGTATCGTACGTGTAAATTTAAAATTTTTTTGTTTGTTTAATGTGTTCTTTATAGTTTCTAGAGTATGCATGGATGTTTTTAAACCGATATTAAGAAAAAAAGATAAGTTATAACGGTTTTCGTTCTACACCCTACAACAAAAAAAAATTCCTCGAAACTAGTGTTTTAAAACGGTTCGATAGATAACTCGAAATCTATTGCTTCAATTTCAATGAATCCTATTGCATTTTGTTCGTAATCTTGTCCCTTAAGTACTCCCCCTAAACTCAAGTACCTATTTATTTATTTTTTTTTAGGCGCGAAAATCTATTTCTTTTTTTAACTTTTTACTCCAACTTTCACCATAATAAAAAAAACCCCCGGTGGTCGTGCGTAGGGGGGGGGGGTTTCCCGAATTAATGATCTATACTTTTAAATGACTTTTGATTTGTTTCAGATACATTGGAAAGGACGTATCCATCGAACCATTTTGGATATCTTTTTTTCAATGTAATTTTTAGCGCCCTCTATAAAAAAGCCAGAAAATTGTTTAAAAAAAATTTTATAAATTATTTTTTATGTACAATCCTACATAATATAACCTGTGTAAATTTAAAAAAAATCATAACTTCTTATATCTAAAAAAATGTTTAAAAAACTGCTTTTTTTTCTTCTTACCTTAATAGGTAATCATAGGTAAGAATATACCTTAATACTTACTTGAGCTCCAGATGTGCTTGTATATTAATTTGTGTTATCTGTTCTTATCTTATCATTAATTTTAAAAAGGCAAAAAATTTTAAAAATAAACGAAACCAGTCGTTTAAGTTTTAAGAATTTTAAAAATCCAAAATAAAAGTTATATAAACCAGTTTTTGAATGTCGGACTTGATCGCCTGTAGCATGCGCAGTTGGCCTTAAGAATTTTTGTTATTGTTTTTTATTTATTTTTTTTTAGCGCGAGGCAATGAGTTCATTTTTTCACACACTTAGCTATTTCAAACATATCATACGAGTATTATAAAATGTTTGTATATTTTAAAAATATTTAAATAATATTTTTGATTGTTATTGTTTACTGTTCTGCTTTTAACATGTATTTATTAACACTCCATGGCAAATAGCATTTCGTTTACCTTCCTAGAATTTTTGTTTTTTTTTTGCATTGGCCGAGTTTTGAGCGATGACTCGCTATTTGAATGCTTTCATTTTGTTGTCACATTGTATTTCATAAACAAAGTTGACTTTTGTACTCTTAATTGAAATAAATAAATGTATGTATATCATAGATACGAGTGCAAAAACCCTTTAGATAGTGCTTAATTGATAAATTTATGGTCCCTCCTTTATTTTATTGCACGCTATTGTTGCCTTGTTTGCTTATAGCACTTGCAAAACGTGTACAAATTAAGTTTACTTATTAAATTTGTAATAATAAATATCTCATAAATACTTTTAAGGTTTGAATGAATGTTTGCTTAGATTGATTGGTTTTATCAAGTATGGTATTGTTAATTAAAACGATTAGAAATGCCCTCATTCATTTGTGCTAATTATGATAAGAGTTGCTCGTCAAAGCTATACAGAGAGCAAACAATAAATAACACAGTCCAACAAACAAAATAATTACAGACTGCGATCAACAGATTCTGGTAGAATAAAAAAAGAAAATTAAACGTGTATCAGCATTTTAAAAGTTTACGACTGAGTAGATGACAAATGTAGGTTATAAATTAGGTCTAAATAAAACATAATAAACATCATTTAACTAAGAATTTTATTAAGAACACTATTAAACATATCGCTCATTTGCTCGAATAACGTCATTACTCAAAAAAGTCATTTTGCATAAAACGCGTTTAAAGTTTTCAATTGACTCACACCTTGTATGAAGAGATAGAGGCATTTTCTCTTCTCACGCGTAGAATATTTAAAATAATAACATGAAATTTTTACACAATATGAAGCATGATATAAAGAACAATTCTGCATCGTTAACCTCAAAATCTTGTTTTTTGAGTTATGACGTTATTCGAGCAAATGAGCGATATGTCTTTGGCATAGTTGTTGTGTTCATAAATCTGAATTTTATAAAATAATTGTGTACCTATAGAATATTTAAACCATGTAGTGCACTTTTAATGTTGATCCGTTTGGATTCTCTTTTAACAATTTTTAAAAAAGTCGTTTTAATGTCATTTTAAAACAATAAGTTTTATAAACCTTCCTAAAATAAAAAAAAACCTATGAAAATTTCTTCCGATGATGCATAGTGATAGTGATTTCTGCAGGGAATAAACTTTTTACAATTTAAAACTGACTTTTCCTCCTTAGAAGAAGCACACTTTAGACAAATCATGACCGAAGAGACCTAAAGGGAAATTTTTCAAGAAACATTTTCAGTGAATATTTTAACCTTATACCAGGGTGCGTAAAGCAATCAAAATGCGCTCCCGCATTTCTGAGTGATCTTTGCTATGAGTTTATCATTTTATAATATTCAGAGCGTATGCGGATAAAATAATCACTCTTCTTATTCAACCAAGGCTCATTTATAAGGTTGTGGCACTTGAGAGCGGGCTCGGTCGAACTGTCAGAATGGATAAAAAGAAATCAAGAAAATGAATGCATAGAACCATGATACAATTATTTTACAAGGTAGCCGCGTAGACTGGCTTTTTTCTCACGAGCGGCGATGGGTAGTTGTCAAAATTAGCTGTTTATGCAATTAATCAAAGAAAAGTGAAAAAATAAGCGACGAATTAAGCATAGGTAGTCAACCGCAACAAACTAAAAACATTTCAATCAACTTCGCGAATAAATTTAATGAATCAAAGATAAGTTAAAAATAAGCACATAGCTAGTCAACAGCAGCAAACTACAACATTCTTTAGCTGTTTTTGACAACTACCAATCGCCAAAAAGCAGTCACGGCTACCTTGTAAAATAATTGTATCATGGCATAGAACAAAGAAAAGTACAGTGACAGTTCGAACAAAGGCGGAAAAAGAGTGCAATTCTCTCAAGTGCCACAACCTTATAAATGAGCCTTGTCCTCAACTGCTTTCCTCGTTCGTAAATTAGTATGCTGAGAAATTTTAAAAAAGCGATGTCGTATTGATGAGAGATGTTTACTTTTCATCGCTCGTGAATTTTGAAATGATAATCTCATTGAATCGCTCGCTTTCATTTCATGCGAAACTTTAGTTAAGCACTTCGCACATAATAAATTGAAAGGATTTATTTAGATCAATAATATTAAGTATTTTTCTTAATAATATATTTCATTACAAAAACTTAAAAAATCATTACGTTTTATGAAATTATATGAAACTAAGATAAATAAACAAAAAGGAACATTTTAAAAATTTATTAAATACTTTAATAATCATTAAAAAATGCAAAAAATATAATTCACCATTAAACACGTATTTACTTTTAACTAGTATCGCCTGTGGCCGAAATTCGACCAACTGTCTGAAATTTCAATAGTTTTTTCTCATTCTGAGGCGTTGACCTTGCCTTAAGAAAATGTACTGTACTAAGAAAATCTTAAGTTTCAATACAAATATACGTTTTACTGAGAAAAGTTACAGTTTTCAAGATATCGTCAAAACTTTGGTG
Source organism: Dichetophora obliterata (assembly GCA_963920525.1). Taxonomy (NCBI): domain Eukaryota; kingdom Metazoa; phylum Arthropoda; class Insecta; order Diptera; family Sciomyzidae; genus Dichetophora; species Dichetophora obliterata. The sequence continues at coordinate 53,496,879 of OY986437.1, forward strand.
TCAAAATAAAGGGAGTTTTTCAAAATTTACTATTTGTAAGAAATTTCACCATCACAATATATATTCACACATGTTACATAAAAAAATGCTTATTGTAGGGTATCCTTAAGAGATAGCGAAAAAGGTTTTCTGTACATTGTATTAATGTTTAAAATTTCCTCTTACGCCATGTTCTTCCATTTTTTTAAGTTTAGGTTTTACTTCAGAAATATTATTTCATATTCGCTCATGTTTTCGGTCAAAGTTCACAAAAATATTCGATGAACTCCTTCTCCCTAATCTAATTAATTTAAAAAAAGTTATCAAATTCGGGTCAGAAACTCGGAAGAACTGTTTTTCCTACGTCTATATCTATATATAACGAAATGACTTAAAACTAAGATAGTTTATAACTTTGGAGTAGTTTGTAATATTTGAAATTTTTTTCACAGAAATTATTTTTTAAGCTGTAGAATTTTGTAAAAAATATTAAAACAACATTTTGAAAAATTCCATTTTCATTAAAAAAATCATAGGGCTCATGATTTTCGATGATAGAAACTTTTTTGAATTATGCGTCAAAATAAAGCAATTTTTGAAAATAAATTATATGTCATATGAAAGAGTGTAAAAAAAAATTTATAAAAAAAAAATTACAACAAAAACCTTTGACCTAATTTTTTAGCAAAAACTGAATATTTTAAAGGTTTATTTAAAACAATATAAAACATTGAATTAGTGATTTAACGTTAGATCATTTCTTATTTCTCCAAAGTCATTTAACCAGGGACCGTACCGGTTATGGTTTTTATCAAAAAAGTCAAATATTAACAGTTATTATTTAACTTTTATTATTTCGGACAAAAATACTAGTTTTTTAATGCCTTTTATTTTTTCGGGCAAAAATAACTGTTACTTTTGACTTTTATTTTTTTGGTCAAAAATAACAGTTATTTTGTGCCTTTTATTTTATCGGTCAAAAATATCAGGCAATTTGAATTCTTTTAAAGGCCACTTGAAAGGCAAAAAAAGTTTTATGCAATTTTTATCGTCTCATCAACGCGCACATTTTGAGCTATAAAACTATTTAGTTTTAAAAGTTTTTATTCGTCCTTTGAAAAAATACAAATTGCCTGATATTTTTGACCGAAAAAATAACGGGCACAAAATAACTGTTATTTTTGACCTAAAAAATAAAAGTCAAAAGTAACAGTTATTTTTGCCCGAAAAAATAAAAGGCAAAAAATAACAGTTAATTAAAATTTTTATAGTAACAGCCAAAAATTTAAAAGACATTTAATATTCGCGAAGCTGCTGCCATTACGATAACAATGGTATATTTAAAAAAGTCCTCCGGCCACTTTTTCGTTATGCCTTTTTCTTCTGAAAGTTGTAAAATAACAGTTATTTTCGGTCCCTGCATTTAACTGATCTGCAGAGAAAGAAAACTCCGTGGAAACCGATTGAAAAATGGCTGAGATATTTGCTTGCAAAACCAAAACATGAAATTTCAATCGGTTTTTTTTTCTCACTCTGAGCCGATGACCTTGAGGAAATGCGTTGTGCTGAGAAAATCTACACTCTGAGATATTTCAATAATTTTGATGTCATTTAAACGGGAACTTTTTTAACATACTATTCGCGAAAAATATTACCAAACAAGCTTTCGTATACCATTATATTTCTGAACAAACGACGTTTCATAAAAAATACGTTGTACTGAAAACATCTAGAGTTTTCGAGATATCACAATAATTTTTATGTCAAATTAACGGAAATTTTTCAATATATACTATTTTTAATAATTTTTAAAAAATATGCTTATTGTAGGGTATCCGTAAGAGATGGCGTAAAATGTCTAAAGTATTTTTTGCACATTTTATCACTATTAAAAAATTCCTTTTACATCATGTTTTTCTTTTTCTTGCAGTTTAGCTTTTCTTTACTAAATAATCTTTTTTCGCTCATATTTCAGGTCAAAGGTCACTAATCTAAAATGCAATCATACTGTGTAGCCAGGTCTTTCATTTGATACCTCATTCACCATTCTACCTCTTCCTAGCCCTGATATTCCTTACTAAAAATAATACAAACTTTTAATGTTAATATTTCGGGTCAGAGGTCATAAATTTAAAATCTAAAATGATTCTGCACATATAGGGCGCAGCATCTTTAGAATGAGATAAGTTTCATTGCCTATGAGGAAAACAAAGTTAATCGTTCGTCAATTGAATAATATTGATGAGGAGGAGTGCAATTTTTCTCTTCAATTGAGAGTTTCAATTAACGTTTAAGTATACTTTTTTAACCTTTTTACAAAAAGGGTAAAAAGAGACTAGTAACAAGAGAGCTAAAGAACAATACTTTATTTGTATTTATGTATTAAGTTACATTTCAAATATATTTAAAACAAAATAAAACAAAGTCAAAGTTTTTGTTGAGATTTTAAAACTAAAAGTTAAAGAAACCTAGTATTAATATATTTATTTTATTTAATAATTTAAAGTATAGCTTACCAACGTTAAAATTTCATGTCTCAGATTTAAACGATTTTAAGTAGTGCCTGTGATTCTACACCAAAGTATGTATTTTTTTCAATAGTTTATATTTTTATCAATTTTAAAAAAAATTTAGTAGCTATAGCAAAAATGGTTATAGATTTTAAACCAAAAATTCTATGTAGATGTTAAATAGCTCTTTTTAAATGTAAAAGAAACAGCTTTAACCCTTTATAAGGCAGAGCTGATATTTGTAACACCAAATTTTTCGGTGAAATAAGCTGTGAGAATATGTTACTAAGCTATACTACATCTATACTATTATAAAAAAGGCTTCTCACGTATCTGCGACGACGCTAAACTTAAAAACTATTGAACCGATTTTAGCAACTCTTTCACTAATATAAAGCTTAAAGTTTAATTTAAAATCTTGCATCCTTTATTTTTTAAAACCACTCTCAAAAGTTACTAAAATTTAAATTTTTAAAGTAGCCAAAAAAAAAAACGATTTTGCAAGCGGGAAAATATGACGCACAAAATTGGAGAAAACACAAATAAATTTAACGAAAATCCTCTCTACGCCAAATACACAACGCAAACGAAAGAGAACTTACCGAAAAGAAGCAAACAAATGCAAACGAATAAAGTCAAACTGTTGTTTGAACAATGAACATAAAATAATGTGAGCACAAACAAGAAGTCAGCGCAAACAAGATTTTGTTTCCGCTTATAGTTCTGCATTACAATGTCATCACTGACAAATTTCTACAAGCGGGGGGTAGCTTTGCACATTTATACTCTCCTATATTGAGTATGTATTACTGAGCGCTTTAAAGAGCACACTGAAAACAACCCAGTGGTAAATGGACACATGACATCACCAAGTATTTCTTAAATACAATGTAGCTGCGAGGCCTTCAACACCTGTTCACAATTCGGAACTACATTTATTCAGGCATGGCCGAATTGGCCATTTGTTCAGGAACAGACTATTTTTTTGATAATTCTTTATATTAGTTTTTTTGATTACAATTTGATAATTCTTTGATTATTCAATTCCTATGATAATTTCCCGTGTCATAGTTTACCAAGTTTTTCAAAAAGTCGATTCTTTAATTATTACAAAATTCACATATTTTATTTCATGCTTACATTCAACAAGCAGCACAATACAACAGCAAATAAAGGTTTCCTCTCTTTGTCGCGAGAGCTTCTCACAACATAACATGACAGCCATGTTGTGTACAGTGCTGCCAACTTTTCAATTCTAAAATCCACCAAAAGGCGAAAAAAATGCGCTTTTTCCTCAAAAATGCACCAGATTTATTAGGTAATTGAATTAAAAAATTTTCCGAAAAAAATGCGCTTTTTCCTCAAAAATGCACCAGATTTATTAGGTTTTTAAAAATATAAAACTCCTAATTGAATTAAAAAATTCAATTATATTCTAAACCGCCAGATATTTTAAAAAAGAATTTACTTCGCAGGTTTATACAAATTTAAAATACTTTAATTAATCTAATTTAAAGAATCTAACACAAAAATTTACTAATGTTTTCATATTTTTGTACCATTAAATAACATATTGAGATTAATTTGCATTAAATATTAAGGCAGAAACTAAGGCACATTTGGTGCCTCCAAAATTAAATAAAATGCACCAAAAAATGCACCAGGCACTAAACCTCAGTCCTCTTGCGCCAAAATTTTCAAAATGCACCAAATCTGGTGGAAACAGCACCAAGCTGGCAACAGTGGTTGTGTAGTTGCTTTCTGGGAGATTCTTGCTGTCATACAGTGTTGATTAATTTTCTTTGCAAATGTTTTTAGGGGAGTTGCCAGAATTCAGTTATAAGTATAAATTATGTTTTCTAGCCTTGCCTGAAAGTTTTCCCCGATTTGAGATTTTATTATTATATCTATCTATACTTATCTATCTATATATATCTATCTGTACTATTAAAAGCGTTGTGACACTGCACGGATGATTGACAATCACGTGAGAACCACTGAACCGATTTAGACGATATAGGTACCAAACGATTTGTTATTTTAATCGTGATAGGCTTTTAATATTGTGCCACTCCTACTTTTCACGTCTACATTATGCTAAAAATGTTATATTTCAGACGGTTTTGATCGTACAAGACGAAAATTTGGCAATTTTATTTGCATGGTTACTTTCGATAGCTGTACTTAAAATGGGTTTCATTTCAAACGGTATTGGTTGTATCATACTACGTTTAAATTGGGCCAAATGACTCATTTGGAATCAGTCATTCAAAAGTGCTTACATTGGATTTTTTTTTGGGAAATTATCTCATTTCGTTTGACAACTGGTTCTTTATTTTGTTTTTACTGTTTGATATTGGTGATGATACACGTGTATAAAATGATTTGCTGTTTGACGTTTTCCTTTGTTTTTAGTGTGTTCGGTATTTTTTATACATTCTCCATTGAATGCGTTCGAAATAATTTGTAATATGATTTAAGAACGTATCCATTCAACTGCTTTAAATGAGTTGAATTGCAACTCAGAATTTGTATGGGAAATGAAATGACTTCGTTTCTTATTTAGCTGAATGGGCTGAAATGAGTCATTTGACCCAATGCTAACGTAGTAAAAGAATTCTATTTTTTCATTGTTAAAAAAAACAAATATCTTTATATTTTGCATTTGAAGATAAAACAAAATAAATTAATTTTAAGATTTAAAATTTTTACACAGTAAAATTTAATATTTTTATCTCAGGCGAAGCAGCGGGTATTTGCTAGTATATGTATATATATATCGTACATAAATAGTCTTAAAACCTCCCGAAATATTTTCCTGAATCCGCCCCTACTGCTGTGTCATGGACTTAATACAGAATTATTGTTGTTGTTGTTGCCTTTTTTCATGAAGTACTTGACCTTAAGCTCTAAACTTTAACCTTGTAAATAGCTTTAATTTGAGATGCAACACCATATTAAATTAGTTTTTTTAAACGTATTTTGTACAACAAATTTTTTTATTATATATTAATTTTTATCAATAATATTGAATTGAATATCGAATACATGCGCGTTTTTAAAATATCTATCAGTTAAGTATCTGGATATCCGTATCCAAATTTGAAAACCTTAGTTGCGTGTTTTATTGTTTCAAATAAAATATTAAAGCGATACTTAGTGAGCGATGTTTTTCTCTGAATTTGTTGTTACTCTAAACGTCAGAAAAGTTGTAAATTATTGAACTTAATTGGTTAATTATGTAAGTAATTTAATTGCAAAAGTTTTACACTGCAATTTGCTGCCTGTTAATTAATTTTAAATAAAGTTGCCAACTGTTGATTGAATGCGACCGTTGAATTTTTGTTATGTTTGTTTTTGACACTTTCTTCAATGTTCGCTTTGTTTCAGTAACAGCTGTTTTTGACACGTGAGAGGTTTCTTTGTAGAAGAGTAAATAAGCAATTGCCAATGCTACCTGGTTACTTATACCATGATATTTAATATACAAAATTTTTTTTACAAAATTTTAAACTAACTAATTTAATTTAAATTAATAATATACTTATCCTCAGCCTAACACTGAATATTTTTCAAGTTGTTGGTTTAATTTTAAAAATGTTTTTTACAAAATCGCATAAAAAAATAGCCGCCAAGGTTTTCAAAAATACACTTATTGTATCTTATGGGACGCAGCCACCCAAGACACTAACAGTTGAATAGTGTGATTGATAACTCACTTTGACCTAGAGATCGAAATGAAATCTTAATTTTTAAATAATGTTTTAGAATTATAAAATAACTAGTGATTCTAGTAATACACACGATGTAACTGAAAATAGATAAGCCGGTGTATTATCTGCTAATTACTTTTTTCTCATTTATATTTTAGGCCAAAATGCGTGTGAGAAGAAATCCTTCATATTTCTTCGGAAAGAGCTACCCGTACGTTTGGCCAATATCATGAAGGAGATTGCATTGTTACCTGAAAATCTGCTGAATACACGATCAGTGAGCCAAGTCAGCTCCTGGTATGTGCGCAGCTTCGAAGAAGTTTTGGAATTTGAAAAAGCCGAACCGACATACAGCAATCTACAGAAGTGAGTAAAGTCACAATTGGCTGCATAAGCAAGCTGGTTGCTATTGTTTTCTACATTCTTCTTGTTTTTCTTACAGATTCTGCAGCACTTTGGAACACATCCGCAATCGGCATTCCGATGTGGTGCAAACAATGGCGCAAGGTGTCGTCGAACTCAAAGAGACATATTGTGATCAAGTTGACTCAGGTATAGAAACTTCGATACAATACTTTTTGGATCGCCTGTATATGTCGCGCATAAGTATTCGTATGTTAATCAATCAGCACAGTAAGTAAAGTAAATGGGGTCGTCAGTCATACAAATTATTTAATTCATTATTGCTTTCTGCTGCAGCAATACTCTTCGGCAATTTTCCCAATGAACAAGGTCGTCATATTGGCTGCCTCGATCCGGCCTGTCAGCTGTCTGCTGTCGTTCAAGATGCTTATGAAAATGCACGTTTTCTGTGCGATCAATATTACCTGACCAGTCCGGAACTGGAAATACAAGAGCACAATGCTTGCGAACCAACTCAGTTACCTATACGCACAGTTTATGTACCGTCACATCTATATCATATGCTGTTTGAGATTTTTAAGAATTCCATGCGTGCCGTAGTAGAGCAACACGATCATGACAAATGCGATAAACTGCCGCCCATCAAGGTGTTGATAGCTCAAGGCAAGGAGGATATATGCGTGAAGGTATGTCCTTAATGAGCATATGTAGGACTTAGCCTTCGTTTAGCAAACAATTTATTTAGATTAACTTCAGTTTCAGTTGGTTTATTCATATTAAATTAAGTATATAAAGTAAATTAAGTATATAAAAAAAGGACAATATTTTTCTTTGAAAGAGTCTGCTAAAACTGTAACAACCCCAGTGTGCCAAACGAATTCGTTTCGAATTCGAGACGGACTTACTTCGTGTTTTTTATCCGAAACGCTTTGCGTTTCGCATCCGGAACTGATCCTTTTTCGTATGAAACTCCTCTCAAAAATGCAAATTGCTTTTTTCATTTTTTCGGAATCGTCTCAGACTGGGAACGGACTTCATATACGAATTCGTTTCGGACTCTTTTTTTTAAAATAATGCAAATTCACAACGGACTCGTTTTTTTTTTTTAAATACGAATCAATAAGGCTTATGCTAGATTACAAATATTTATTTTTTATTTTTTTGTTATTTCAGTTCTTATATTTTTATGCGAGCCAAACACAATACCATAGTATAATTATTAAAAAGTAGGAGTGACAATTTTTGCTGCGATAAACGTATGTCAAACAAAAGAAAATCAAAACGAGAGCATGCTATGGTTGCTATGAATATATCAAAAATGTTTTGTGTCACACAAAGAAAATAAATAAATAAATTTTATTTAAGTTGTAAATAATGTATGCAAATTAATAAATTCCATAATTAATCTTTTTCTTTGTTGATAGAAAGTGAAACTTCCTGATACGATGTCAGCGGAGGCGGTGGTGCATGAAGAAAAGTATTGAAAAAAACGGTTATTGAACGCTCGTTCTGTTTTCTTTAGTTTGACGTTCGTTTATCGCAGCTCGTGAGAAAATAGGTTGTTGTCAAGGCTACCTGGTAATTTTTTGTATCATCCAAAATACAATCTAGTCGTCAATTGAGTCGGTTGTTGCTCAAATCAAAGCGTGTATGGCTTTGTCAATTGATCCGTTTGGCAGTTGTCGAGTTGGTTGATGAAAAATCAAAAGACTTGACCAGTTTCCTGGCAAATCTTTCAAATCGATTGTGCTGTGTATGGTCAAATCCTTTGATAAGCTGTTAACATGCAAATTTTTAGCTGTCGTTTGTGAAGAAAATTTTACAATTGTCTTTAACTTTATTTGATTATAATTGCATAAAATGATAGTGATTCTAAACTAATAATAAATATTTGACAGTTGAAAGAATATCTGTATGAAAGAGTATGAAAGAATTGACAATTGGATTGTATCAAGGTATTAGAAGTTCTTGCTAATAAGTCCGTCCTTCTTGGCTAAACGCACAATGCAATGATGATTGCAATATGGGATTCACCCATACGTCTGATTTCGCCGCAGATGGCATATGTCTAGGAACCAACGGTCATGTGGCTGGTTTCTGCATCAACATCGACGACGCTCAATTGCACAGAAGTGTGGTCCTTGGCATGAATGATTCTGTATGCTGAAGAGCACTTTCTAGGGCAGTACATATCAACAGACTCTCCGGCGTCGTTTTCCGTGTTTATAGATTTTTTGTAGAAACTAACAAAATTTATGACACTCGGCAACGGAGTTATTTCTTCAAAAATTTTCTGCCGAAACACCCTGTCTTTGCCATATACGCAAACACAAACACTTAAAATGTGCTTATTTTAGTTAAAACCATTTTATATTTGCGTTAACAGGTCATTCTGAAAATTAAAAACCAATTTACTCAAAGTGATTCGGGTTAAGGTGTCAAAAATATATTTAATATTTAAAGCCTACAGTTTTATCTTTCATTTAATATATAGAAATCCATATTCGTTTTTTGAATTGACTCTAAGTTTAAAATATTTTTTTCGATGATCAACTATTTTAATAAAATGGAAGCTGTTGACCAAAACTGATCAGCTAAAAGTTTCAAATTTTTTCCCTTGTGTAAATTGAAGCGTCAGGCTTAAAAGGGAATATGCATAGCTTGACTGTCAAGTCTTGACGAGTGTGAACCAAGATAAAGTTGTCATTTCTGTAACCAACTGTGCATCCAGTTAATGATAGACTAAAACGAAATTTAGTACAACACATTGAAGTAGTTATCAAATATATGATTAAAACGTGCGGAAAAGTGTTTTAGTTATCTCTGATACCTGCAATCTCCACATAAAAACGATTTTGTTATTCCTGACATTTTATGTTATTCCTGTAACCACTCAAAAAACACAAAATGCCTACAAATTAATTTCATGACGTAATACCGTGTGATCTTAAGATATTTTTACTTACTTTAGGGCAGCGATGCTCAAAGCTTGCTCTCAAGCTTAGAGCTTTATCAGCCATGTATACTTATATACATAAATTCTTTCGTCGCTAAAAAGCTTGCTGTCTTCATCCATTTTTCAAAAGAAAAAAGGGCATTTTTGGCGGAACTACTCCCATATACATACTTAATTTTATAAGCAAAATGCTACGAAAACATTCAATTTATATTTAAAAACATGTTTTCAAATAAATTTATCTCTAAACTGAGTCTTCTTTTACTAATTGTAACTTCAAAGCTGAAAAATAATACAAATATTAATAAAATTTAAAAATTGTTTGCGTTATGTGTGCTGTATATATTTCTTTTATTATTTCAATATTGGCCGCACTCAGACAACTGTTGTGAACTGTAATGGTAGCGCTACCTTAGTGCATGATTCAATTACTATATGTTGTCCATTCATTTGACGTTTACCCACAAGAATGAAGATATACAACCGTAAAATTGAAGAGGAGAGCAAAAGAGTAATTTTTAAATGCCATTAAAGTATTCAGTTGCAGGAATATCATACTTTTTCGCAGTACTAAATACCTAAGGATACATTTCACTGCTGCTTTTTCTACCACGTCCTGCACTGCTTGTTTGTTTTGATAGAAAATTTAAGTGAGTTTGTAAAAAACTAATTTCAATATTTTGTTGTGCTAATCTATTCACACCGCTGACGGCTTATTGGATCACTGGCACAGTATATTTTCGAATTTTATCACCAAAATACACTGTTATGCAAATACCGCACGTTATATTAACAATTACAACTTAATAGTAGCGATTTATATTTCAATTGAAAAAAAAAACCACTCGCAACAAAATTTAAAAACAATTTTCAATAATAATTATCAGAGCAATAATTATAAACGCAATGCACACTATTTTTTTCCTGCTAACAGCAAAATATAGAATAACTACTTTTTAAAAAAAAAATACACAACAAAACACTGAAACATAACTTTTTTCATAGAAGACCGCAAAACCCTGGTTGTCATTTATATTTGAGAGAGAATATATTTTTTTTTACAAATTTACGGGTGTTGTCAAACGAATGGACAACCTATAATAATTGAATCATGCCTTAGTGCGCGGTGTTGTTATCTGAATGTGTTGCTTCTCTACACGTCAGAAGTAAGTTTCAATTTAATTATATTTAATTTTTATGTAAATTTAATTCAATTGCAAAGGTTTCTCACTTAAATTTGCTGCGTCCTTTCTGTGTTTATTAACTTAACAGCGTCAGTAGCAGCATCTGACAGTTAACCAAACAGTTGTGTTCATGTAGCATAGAATTTGTTCGCTCGATTAAAAGGCATTCGCTACCTTATCAGTTTTAGTTAGCGCTCCCAAAATTCGACCATTCAGCGAATTTTCACACAACAGTTGCCAACTGTTGTCTGCGCTGAATGCGGCCATTGATATACACAAGAAAACATTGTCATTATCTTTTTAAAAACCCAGTCAAAACAAAAAAGTAGCGGAAAACTATGATAAAAAGTACTACGAAGAAGCATGATATTTAGGCAACTGAGCTATATTTTGTCATTAAAAAAATTACTTTTTTGCTCTCCTCTTCAATTTTACGGGTGTATAGTATCCTTCTTGTGAGAAAACGTCAAGCAAATGGACAACCTATAGTAATTAAATCGTGGGCAGGGCCATGGCAAAATTAGACAAGGTAGTGTTAGGGCGGAGAGCCGATGACCGAAACTGTCAAAACGAAGTTGACATTTCATACAAAATCTGCAACCAATGAGAATGCAATATGAAAGCAAAAATTAGCAAAAATACCAAAATGGCTGAGTTTGACAATTATTGTCACTAAGAAAGAGAACACATTCAGCTCTAACACTACCTTGTCTAGTTCTACTATGGGTAGGGCCGACTCGGAGAGAAATGAAGTAGAAAGCAGAGAAAAGCGAGCTATTTGTCAAAATCAGCTGTTCAACTCGAGTTTCTTTATAAGTCTGTTTCCGTACTCGATTCAAGTAACTGGAAGTTGCTATAGTGCTAGTTTACACTAGCATCACTCAACCGACTCACTTTGACGTCTACAGAAGAGATGAGGAAGTGGGAAGGTGAATGAGTATTAAAAATTTTAAAAGTTTTGCGACTCCCTTTTATTTGACATTCGGTGAGTCGGTTGAGTGAAGCTAGTGTAAACTGGCACATATAAGGTAGGGTAAAGAGATTCAGCACACTGACAGCTAATGTCAAAATTAATTTTAGCGATGTCACTTTTCAGTATTGTTGATTATTGTGGGACAAATGCTTTGAGGGGAAATTATACTAGCCAGACCAAGAAGACAGAGGGGACAGGCATGAATCTTGGGGGGCAGGCAAAAGCACAACGTGCTTTTCATTTCTAGAAAGTTCCTAAGGATGCGGGTTCAAAAATTATTAAAATTTGAATCTTATTTTTTGGTAACAAATGTTGGCGACCCAGTAGAAATTTGAAAAATTGTAACAATTTGTCTGAAATGTTTTGTTTCATATACATATTGAAGTCATGAATAAGGTGAATGTGTATATTTTTGTTATTTTAAACTAAACTAATTTTAAAGCAATAAACAAATATGAATACCCCTGAAAATGAATACCCCTTAAGTATTTAATTCTTGTATGCATTTTTGACGAACGTGTATTTTGTTTTTGTAAAATGCATAAGTTCTTAACTGCACTGGCAAGTGCTCTGAATCGTGAATACCCCTAATGAATTTGAACCGAATGGCCCGCGCCGCTTTATTACATCAGCAAATTTTAGGACACTGCTTTAAAGTTTGCTTAAAATTACAAACTTGTACTTCCCCGTTCTCCAGTTAAATACTGCATCAAAAACGCTAGGAAAAAACATGTATTTTTCCTTGCTACATTTTTGTGATTTTGACGTTATTTGTCTGTGTGGTGAATCTCTTTACCCTACCTTATTCTTTTGACATGATGTTCATGTTTCGAAGTTGACTTTAGGTCAAACTTGTTAAAGGCTATTTTGCAAATTGAACACTTCCTCGGCATTTTATAGTATTATTTAAACGGTTTTTATAATATTTTCACTCAAATTAACACAAAGTTAACTCACGTGTCCACACTGTTTACAATGTAAAAACATAATTGGGGTATTCTTTATGTCTAGCATTATTGCATGAGAGCACGGATTGTAACAATCCTAAATTTAAATATCCAATAGATCGAAAGCGCCCTATTGTACAAGCGTGGCATAGTAAAATCGACAGTTCAGGGAACTCTCATGGTATAAGGAAAGAGGTAGCTGCAGCGCTGACTGTGATATCTTTCCATACTGCCATGTCTGTCAAATTCAGCTGCGTGGCGAATGGAAACAAAAGAAAAGAAACAAAAAGTTTTGCTTCGTTTTGACATTTCCGGCAGTATGCTCTCATCTGGTGCATCTACCTGGGAACTCTATGATAGCTGCACTTCACGCTCATTTCACCTACTGTTTGGCTGCTCTCTCATTCTCTTCTCTCTCATTACAAACACAGGGTTGCATTTCATAAACTATGCTTCATAGCATCGCCGTATACCATAGCGGAATTACCCTGGTAGTGTTGACAGTTTTTATGGAAAATATAAGCTGTCAAAAAATTTACACGGAATATTCATTGCATTTTTTCTTATTTTACGGTGAGTTTGAGTGACTAAGCTTAAGCGGGCAGCTGTGCAGCTATAGTGGAGACAGCGGTCGATTATTTGTCAAAGAATCTGGAGCTATTCATCTGTACCGGATGATGAATAATATGAAACAATAGCTGAGAATTTCTTTTGACGCACTGAATAGTATTCAACATCACGAACTGAAAAGCTTTATGCACAAATCACACACGATTTTTTTGTACAACTTTCATGATTTTAAATTTTTTATTTGTTTATTTAAACGCACAAAAATTCTTATTTGATTGTATGATTTTAGCTTTCGACGCTTGCTTTATTTTTCGCTTTCTTTCACTAACAGCTATTTTTGACAGGCTATGTTTTTCTTTTGAAGAGAAAATAAGAAGTTGTCAACACTACCTGGATAATTCTGCCATGGCCGTATACATGGGTATCAGTGTAGCATACATAGAAAATATTCTACGGTTTTTTTACTTGTATTCTGTTGTTGCGGCGTTGCATGTATTGTATATTTCCTATTCTTGCACCGTGCAACGGTCATATCCTAGACATAGAGAATACCCCTAATATTCTTATTTCATTTAATGTTTCTACGAACTTCGTCATTTTGACAACTACTCAACATTTTCCTTTTCCACTCTTCGTTGACGCATGAGGGCACTAAGCGCGCCGGCCCTACCTGATAATTCTGCCATGATTTATAGTATATTTTTAATCTTTTTTTCAAAAAAGGTCCAACTACTTTCTATTTCTTCTAAAAAACAGTACAAAAGTTGTTTTTGTCGTAAAAATAATAGAAACCGAAAATTGCACGTTTCATATTCTTTAATTTGACGTATCATTTTTAAGAAGGAAATGTTTCAGTTTTCAATAAGAAAAATGCAATGGTACCCCTTTGATTTTTGTAATAATTTAAATTTTTTTAACATGCTGTTCTTAGAAGTTTTAAAAATGCTTAGCCTTCAAAAATACTTTCTTCTTTTTTTCGTATGCAAAGGACCTATCTACGGGGAACAAATTACAAGTACTATAAATTATAACAACTCAAATCATAAAGATATGCTTTTCTTAAAAGACTATTTTTTTCATTTTATTACACATTCTAGCAATTCTTTCATATTTTTAAAGAAAACTGAAATAAAACAATTTTACAAAATATTAACATTCCATAGTAACACCGGGTAAATATCAGGTAGTCTTAAATAATATTAATTAGAATTGTTTTATATATTGTTTACTTTTTTAATTTTTTTATTTTTTTTTATTTTTTTTTATTTTTTTTATTTTTTTTATTGTTGGTCACGTTACAATATCTGAAACCCCCGCCCACTGCCGTTACTTATCGGAATGGATTTCAAAACTCCTCCCCTTGGGGCGGAAATTCAGCAGCTTCCTCCAGGACCCAGAAAAATTTTTGATGCAAATGTGACATGAATTCTTAGGGACACTGCTTCCAGAAGACATTCTATAGATCAAACTGAGCTTGTTCTTTGCCTTATAAAGAAGTTCTTTCAAGAGGCATTTTTATAAACTACTTCTAAAAGACATTCGAATGGCATTTAAATTCAATTAAAGTACAAAAATTATATATAATTATAATATATGTGTTAGATATTTTCCGTGAATTTTTTTAAACCCCCAATGTAACCCAACAACTTACTACTTCCAACACCAAAATGCTTTGAAAATCGGGAAATAGAATATTTTACGTAGAATTTTTAAACCCAAAACAAAACCCCCCAATGCTTTACGTGGAATTTTTCAAACCCTCAAAAAAACCCAGACGCCGATGTGCGCACCCTGAAAGGTCCTATTCAAGTGTCAAAATTAGTAGTTCTTGACCTTGATGTTAGTGAAACTGATCATTTCACGGGGGAAGGGATGTTATAAATTGCCACTGTAAATTTTTTACTTGTAAATATTTTAAATTGAATATTCTTTTGAATCTTTTCAATCTTATGTTGACATAAATTTTTCAAAATATTTAGTTAGAATAAATTCGTTGAATCGAAAGCATAGAAAAATAACTTTTGAATAAACTACCGAACAATTAGTTCTGTTAAATCAAATTTTGTTTCATTCAACATTTTCTCATTTCCAAAACGAAAATTGCTGGAATGTCGGGAAAAGGGATATTTTTCCAGGGATTTTTTAACCCCCAAACCTCAAAAACCATTCCATTCCATGGAATGCCTTCTTAAAGTTCTCCTGAAAAACACCTACTAGAATCCTTTGATTGAAGGGCTCAAAGAAATCTTCCATTGAAAAAGTCCTAGAAGTACTTCAAGAAGAAGAATAAAGAAAGCATTCCACCCAATGACATGCATATGTTAAAAGAATGCCTTCTGGGTATGAAAGTGGAAGGGATGGAATTCAAGAATTTCCCTTCCTTTTTATTTTTTCCTTCACTTTATTTTGTTGTTGTGCAAGCGAACAGTTCAAGAAGCTTGAAAACAGTAACGTTGTGCTGATCCAAAGCTTTCCAAGAGAGGCCTTTTAAAGCAATTCAAAGTAAGCTAAATTGGAGTGCTTTTTCCAGCTGACTTGTAAGCACTCAAAAAGGCTTTTCGGAGTGCTTTTCTTCTCGCTGGGGTAGTTTATTGAAGACCCCTTATTCTTTGAAAATAAAATAAAGGATTTCATAACAACTTGAAAACTGCGTTTTAAGTTAACGCTCTGATCATTGTTTTGACGAATTTGTAACAGGTTCGAAACGGGCTTATCAAAATATAAAAGTACGAATTCCGCGCTGATGGACTCGTAACGTGCTCGAAACGGATCCACATCCGTTTTTGTGCACATTTTGTACTAGACTGCTTACTCCCGATCACAGGGTTATTAACCCTACACATATATTTACTTTTTAAATTGTATAAAATTGGCTAGCATTTGTTTGTTTACATATATGAACATTCTTTAATTAAAACTTTAAGTAAACTAATTTATTGTAAAATATGCTACTTAAAATTGTAGAACTGCTTAAAAAAAATAAATACAGGTTCTGTAAAAAAAAACAGAAGTTCGCATAAATTCCTTAATTAAACTTAAAATAATGTAACTTTGCTATTTGCAAAAGCTATATTGCTTACGTAAAATATGTCTTTTGTTTATTTACCAGGTCTCCGATCAGGGTGGTGGCATTGCGCGCTCACAAACCGATCAACTTTTTAAATACATGTACAGCACAGCGCCGCAACCTTCCAAATCGGATCTACACACGGTACCTTTGGCTGGCTATGGCTATGGTCTGCCAATATCACGTTTGTATGCACGCTATTTCCACGGTGACATTGTTTTGCTATCTTGTGAGGGCTACGGCACAGACACCATCATTTATTTAAAGGTAACCGCTTTACGCCACAAAAACAAATGGTAAAAAACAAAATTGGAAAATAATTTCCTCTATTGCAGGCACTTTCTGACGAGGCCAACGAGTTGCTGCCAATCTTCAATAAGACCAGCTCGAAATTCTATCGCGCCACAGTGCCAACCGGTGACTGGTCCAATCAGGTAAAGCACACCAAAAAGAAGAAGGATTTGATACAGATTTAAAAACACTCAAAATTTATGCTTGACAAAAGCAAGACAGACAATTCTATTTAATATAAACTTTAGTACACTTGATTTAACTACTAAGCGCAATTTGTTATTATTCTTTTCTCGATCATTAAGTCTACTTATATACATATAAATATTTGTGCATGTGTCTTTTTGTTTTTAATAACTCTTTTTTTGTAATTATATGAATTTGCATATTTTTAAGTTTTCTCTTCGATTTATTTGGTTGTAAACATGCTTGTAAATGTCTATTACATTCCGAAAACGAACAGAAAATATCAAATATTTTGTAGCTGTAGATAACAATAAGAGAAAAATAAATGAAATAAAAGAAAAACGAAATACAGTAGCAACATGACTTTAACGTATTTGACACATTAATTTGCTTTTGTATTTGTAGTGTTTGCAAGAGGAATGGTTATAATTGTAGTTTTCTGAGCTAAAGCTTAAATTTTATTGGCGAAAATAGTTAAACTCAAATCATTTGACTTGAGTAGCATTTTAAAGCGTAAAATTTATTGTTTACTCTAAATCTAGCTATATAAATATTCCTAAAGCAAAATAGCAAAATAGAAGTTTATTTCGGAATTAAATTTTCGGAAGCAATGGCAATTATATTGTCATATATCAAAATTCACATGGAACGCTTTGAACTACTTACTTGTTGAATTAAGAGTCACTATATTTACTTTAACTCATTTACAAGACAACGACTTGAGTTTGATTTTAAGTTTGAAGAAGTTCTGCTGTAAAGGACAATTTATTGCTTACTGAATATAATGACTTTGAATACATTTTATAATGGACATTATCAACAACCAGTTGCAGGAATTTATTTGAAATAACATTTTAACACAATCAAATGTACTCAATTCTTTTTAGTATAGCGTCTTGCTATTTATTTAGTTAAATATATTTATTTTCGTAACTTTTATTTTAGTAAATCTAAAAATACACATACACTGAAAAAAATACTGTTGCTTAGCCGTAGAACAGTTCGTTGTTGCTTTTGAAGGCTTTAAATGATGTGTATTCAAGTTATGTTGGCATTTAAAGTTAAGCTTTCTACATCATTCGCCACATTTTCTTATTTATACATATACTATATGTTTCGGGCGAAATCTATTTTTTTAAGTCCAATTTATTGTGCTTGTTACGATGCTTGTTTTACCAAAACAAAATATTATTTTGTAAATATTTAATTTTGTTTATATACGAATTTTAAATAAATTGTTTTATTTAACCTTAATTCTGTGTTGTGTTTGATTTTTGAATACTTTCCACGCCGATCTTTGTTTTTGTTTGTGTTACTTTATTATTGGGCAAATATTTTGAAAATCCCTACATCATCTTTTGCCTACTTGCCTACGTTACCAAAGCAGTTAGTTGTGTACTTTTTTGTTCAACTCAATACTTTTCCTCTCTTTTATTTACCATAATTATTTTCATTTTCAGACATTTTGCAACCGTTGGCGTTATGTTTACAATAACCTCCAGTCTAAAAGCACTTAGCTTTTTATTATATGTATAAGTGTGTGCATTTTTATACAAATTTTATACTACTCTAAGAAAATTTTAAATTAAAGCTGATTGTAAAACTTGAAAATAGTTGGAATGATTATTTTTTAATTTCAAATCAGTATTATAATTATATTTCTTTTTGTATTTGAAATAATTGTATGTTGTATTATTTTAAAGTACGTAGTTTTAAAATATTTTCAAAATGTTGCAGTCGAATTTTAAGTTAGTTAATTAAATTCGTTGAAATCCTATTGAATTTGACTTCAGTTGCAGCTATTGGTTAACTATATTTTATTTTGTAGCATATTATTTGATTTGAAAAGAGTTTGTCATCCATCAATATTTTTCTATGAGTTGACACCTGTTTGCGAAAACCGTTTGGAACAAGTTGCGGAGAGGCTTGCAGGTTGCCAGCCTATAGCTTTTTTGATCATAGCTCGTTATCACGGTATAATTAATAGAAGGTATCTACACGGCTCTCTAGGATATACATTCTATAGATTCTACAAGGATCGTGCTCTCTTTCTTATACCTCATAACACAGTGCAACACACCTCGGGGATCGCAGATAATTCCAAAACAGAGTGAAAGTATACCCCAAATAGAGGCAAATTTGCCAAGGGTTTTGAAAAGTTAGCCTGTTTTTCATAAATACGCTATTAAAACTTTGGTTGATTTAGGACTGCCACCCTAGGATTTCTTTTATGCATAGCTTCAAAGCGGCACAATATTTTAATATGCATACTTTCTTCAGACGAAATGTAGAAAAATGTACATGTTGCTTCATTGGAGCATAGCTGTAATTCGATTTTTTTTTAAAGGTGAAATCCGACTACTTTTAGAAATTATTTTCGATTCTTTTTGATTATTTAAATAATTTCTAAAAATAGTTGGATTATTTTTTCTTGATTACTTTTGATTCTCTTTGATTATTTTCGTAATTTTGATTTATTATTTGTTATCGCTATCAATTACTAATCATAAAGTTTTCCCTCAAGAATTATATGATTAGAATTCTTTTTAAAATATAATCATCCACATCATAAAACATTTTCTCCCGGGAGTTTTAAAAGGGAGATTCCGGTTTTAAGATAGCAGATAAAGAAATCTCATTTTTTATTTTACACCAATGAATATTGGCGGCTGATAAACAAAATTACATTAAAACTTTCCAAAAAGTTTTGAAACTTTATCTTAAAAACGGGAACTACCTTTTACAACTCCCGGGAGAAAATGTTTCACGATTGGGCTGAATATAATTGCTTACTAATCGTAATTTCAATTTACCAGCTACGCTTTGGAGCAAACTTGAATGGAAATATGATTCTTGTCAGGAAAATTTTGTCAACATTTTTTTAATAATGTATTCCATCAAACATTTAAAACGATTAAAAATGTCTAGTTTAGCACCTTGATTGTAAAGATATATTGTTTTACCAATAAAACGAGCCATTGTTAACGGAAATCGATGGATAACTTTTGGATCTATTAATAATTTACTGAATATACTGTGAGCGTCAAAATAAAGTAAACACCAAATATTCTTACACAAATTATTTATTATATATATAATCAATCTATACTATTCTATAAAATTGAAGAGTAACTTCAATGTTATGATTTTACTCCAAAAGTACTGGGCCGATTTTTACGAAAAAAGTCATGTCATATTTGTGCTACGGCATTTTATAGGGGTATTTTCTTTTCGAAATTTTAATTATAAGTATATTTAATTAAATTAAGTGTAAGGTTTTTAAGAAATCATCCCAACTGCCACGCATTGCTTAAATCCTGAACACATTCAGCACAACAAGCGACGAGCGCCATGCTTCCATTCAGTCGTTGTAGAGATATGTTGAGCGACTTGATTTTAATAAACGCGAGAGCAACAAACTTCAGCAGCAAATGTTTTAAACATGTGATTTTTACAATCAATTATTTTTGTGGATTTGTGCTCATTTAATATATGTACGTAATTCTATAAATTTAATTTGTAACATTTGTAGCACGAAACAATGACAAATGTATACAATGGAAGAAATTTCCTTTTGTCGCGTGTCAAATTAGAATTAAATTGACAATCACTCATTGTCGTTGCAACACTTTCACCACTTTCAACTTCATAATAAAAGCATGCAAAAATAATTTGACATTTGACGCACTGTTGCTGTCGTCGTCAATGTGTTCAAGGTATTAATCGTTTTCTTTTCACGCGTTTGTGTTGGGAGAGTTTCAATAAACTCCATGTTGCTCTCTTCTTTTTCATTTTTTGCTCAGTTAGTACAGTGCATAGTATAACTCATGGTATGATTATTTGACAAGGTAGTAGCGTAGCTTTTTTCTCACGAGCGTCGATGGGTAGTTGTCAAAATTAGCTGTTCATGCAATTAATCAAAGAAATCTGAAAAAATAGGCAACGACTTTAACAAAGCTAGCCAATTGCAGCAAACTAAAAACATTCCAATAAACTTCGCGAACAAATTTAATGAATCAAAGAAAAGTTAAAAATAAGCACATAGCTAGTCAACAACAGCAAACTACAACTCCTTTAGCTGTTTTTGACTACTACCAATCGTCAAAAAACTGTCACGGCTACCTTGTCAAATAATTATTCCATTTTATAACTAAACAAGGTACTGTTAAGGCTGAATGTGTTCTCTTTCTTAGTGACCATAACTGTCAAGCTCAGTCATTTTGATATTTTGCTAATTTTTGCTTTCATAATGCATTCTCATTGGTTGCAGTTTTTGTATGAAATGCCAACTTCGTTTTGACAGTTTCGGTCACCGGCTCTCCGCCCCAACACTACCTTGTATGATTTTGCCATGGCACAGCGCAACAAAAAAAAAAAACAGATGAGTCTCGAGCATGGTAGAACCATGGTAGAAGAATACAGGTATATGCACCAGATGAGAGCATACTGCCGGAATTGTCAAAACGAAGAAAAACTTTTTCTTTATTTTCTTTTGTTTCCATTCGCCACACAGCTAAATTTGACAGACATGGCAGTATGGAAAGAGAGCACAGTCAGCACTGCATATACCTCTATTCTTCTACCATGGGTAGAACTAGTAAAGGTATATGCATTTCAGAATGCTCTCTTTTTCTCATAGCCAGAATTGTCAAACTCAAGCATTTTGCTATTCTTGCCTATTTTCACTTTCTTATCGCATTCTCATCGTTTTCAGATTTTGTATGAGCTGCCAACTTCGTTTTGACAGTTGCGGCAGTCTCCCTCTCCAAAATGCATATACCTTCTCTAATTCTGCCATGGTCTCGAGCAAGACGAAAAGTGAAATACATATAAATGCAGAGCGGAGGTCCAAAATAAAACAAAATAAAAGAAGTCATTTTTTATTTCGTTTGGCATGTATTGTCTTAAGGAGATTGATAAAAAAAAAAACGTGGCGAAACCGCAGACAACTGTTGCCTGCTAGTACTAAATAAAAAGTAAAAAGCATTGCAAAATTCATTAGTAATTAAATTAAAATAAAAGTTATTAAAAATAATAAACAAAAACAAATACATTCGAAAATGCCTCACTTTTTGTTTAAATATAGCCATTGCCCAGTCGGAATATACATTTTCAAAAACGAAGTCTTTGAAACTGTCTCGAATACTAAGTACACATACTCAGAGTGAATGCTGACACTCTGCAAGACAAGTCCTTATACTGTCTTCAGAAAATTTTGAAAAATTTGTTTTTTAATGCTTAGAGATCAATGCGGACGATCTGCAAGACTCGTGTGGATATATCCAGCAAGCAGCTAAGAGGTCCGCTCATCAAAACAGTGTTTTTGTAATGCTAAGAGGTCAATGCGGCCGCTCTGCAAGACTCGTGTGCATATTTTCATTATATGTCTATTATTAAAATTTAATTTGAAATTTGGAATCATCGAGACGATTGACAGTCAGTTGTGATTTAAATTGTGAGCTCGAGGCACGTACTAATTTGAGGCACGCGGGAATAATAAGATAGATATTGTAAGTTTTATTTCCAAAAATTTTAAGCAAAATTGTAAAAGTTTTTGATAAATATGTTTTCAGATTATTGTTTTCAAGAAACGGTGTGGTGGAAAATTAGGAATCCTCAATTGGTTTTAACTAAGGAAATTATTTTAAACTATAATTATGATGCAATAAAGGCGAAAAAATTCTTGAAAATAGAAAGGGAAAGGGCTGGGTTGTGATCCATTACTTATTTTTCTCTCCCTAATTGACATATCGCCAATCTTTCAACTGTCAAGTTTGTCTTTTGACATGACTCAGCTTTTGTTGTTACACCCATGGTGTAAGAAAACAAGGTGAAAACAAGGAAGGCAAACTTTAATTTTTGTTGTAAAAATCCAACACTTAAGTTGTCAAACCATACAAAATCAACTGTTCTGTCTCTTTCACTCATTTACAAGTTTGACAGATTTAGCAATCGACGTCGACGTAACTTACACCTTGATTTCTGACACCACAGGCGATTTTCTTTATTAATTCAAAGCGACGAGCGCACAGAGACTGATCAATCAAAAAATGATCCGAGTGGGGAAGTTGTAGTGTTTTGAACTCATTTTGAAACGCATTGAGCACAAAATGTCAAAATATAACCAATTATTTTATTTTGAAAATCATATCAGCAAATGCTTAAATTATTTCTCGCCATCGCAACACTGCTAATGGGCGCATTCAGCGCAGACAACAGCTGTCAACTGTTGTGTAAAATTTGCTGAATGGTAAAATTTTGGTAGCGCTCACTCAAATTGTTCAGGTAGCAGACGCCATTTAATCGAGCGAAGAAATTCTATGCTACATGAACACAACTGTTTGGTTAACTGTCAGATGCTGCTACTGACGCTGTTAAATTAATAAACGCAGAAAGAACGCAGCGAATTTAATAAGAAACCTTTGCAATTGAATTAAATTTACATAAAAATTATATATAATTGAATTAGATCTAATTTCTGACGTGTAGAGTAGCAACACATTCAGAGAAAAAAATCGCTTCCTAAAGTAGCGCTACCATTACAGTTACCAACAGTTGTCTGCGCTGAATGCGGCCAATGATAACATAATAACTTTAATTCGATTTACATCTGTCATTTCATTGGTTTTGTTATGTGCTCTGTTCTGCGCTCAATTTACTCCATCACATGAGTAGGTGCATAGTAGAACTAGACAAGGTAGTGTTAGGGCTAAATGTGTTCTCTTTCTTAGTGACCATAACTGTCCAACTCAGCCCTTTTAGTATTTTTGCAAATTTTTGCTTTCATATTGCATTCTCATTGGTTCAAAGCATGCCAGAATTAGAGAAGGTATATGCACTTCGGGGAGGGAGACTGCCGCAACTGTCAAAACGAAGTTGACAGCTCATACAAAATCTGAAAACGATGAGAATGCGATAAGAAAGCGAAAATAGGCAAGAATAGCAAAATGCTTGAGTTTGACAATTCTGGCTATGAGAAAAAGAGAGCAGTCTGAAATGCATATACCTTTACTAGTTCTACCATGGTTCAAAGAAGTAAAATATAAGGAAATGGTGTAATAGCAGAAAAGTGTGGTATATTCTATATTGGTGTTGGCTCACACAAATTCAGAAACAATCACAAAGGGCCGTATTCGGTTGTATCGTAAAAGAAGGCTCAAACTGTTAAAGTTTGTTCTTATGCATTTAAATTTTAGGAACATTTCAAGAATAGCAACAACTCTAATTATTTAAAAAATTTCAGATCGCTCGCAATTGGCTTAGAAGTTATAGGCATCCAACGTTGGAAAATGTGGACTAAAAATCTAGCTGATTTTTTAAGTTTTCCAACAAAACTAAACTTTATGGGTATTAAAAGAGAGATAAAACAAGTACCTGTTCAACAAGATGTCAAACATAAAAATACATGCATTTAAGATGCAACCCTTTTTTTACTTAAAATAGCGAGGTTTTTTCAAATTTAATAAAAAAAACTAAATATATTAATCACATTTAATACATTATTCGGCAGCTGCTTAGGGATTACAAATCTCAGTAAGTATAACACAGGCTTCGCTATCTACAGTACTTCTGGATATTTTTTTAATAATTCTCTTTTTAATGTATTGCTTTCGTAAAAGAGAAACCACTAGTTTTTCAGACTAATTCTAATTATAAAAAAATATTATATCTTAAAAAGTTATGCATGGAATTTTATGTTTGACACCTCGTTGAATATATACGCGCATTACCTTTGTTTTAATACCCATAAAGCTTAGTTTTGTTGAAAAACTAGGAAAACAGGAAGATTTTTTGGTAATTTTTCTAAATTTGAAGGCCCATAAATTCTAAACTTGAACTTTAATTACAAATTTAGTTTCGCTATAGTTGTTGTGTAGAAATCAGAAAAATTAACAAACAGGTACTAAACCTGATTCACTATGCTGAAAACAAGAGCGTTTTGACAGATGTGGTTTGATCAAACTAGCGCAAAATCAACGGGGTATAATTTGCATTTTTAGACCATTTTTTATTAGAAATATATACATTTCTAATACAAATATGTTAATAAAATATCGTTAGAAACTAAATAAAGCCTTTTTGTTAAAAGAATTCAAACCGTATGGACCTGTGGAACGAAAGCGCATTGTTTTTAATTTTTCGGGAACTTTTACAATTCTTAACCGTACAACTCATGTTGCATTTATTTTTGTGGTTTTTTTCTTTTATTTTGTTGCTTTTAGAGCAGTGAAAAATGCTTAAAATTAAATTATTTTCAACTATTTTGCTGAGGAGTCTTCCAATCAGATGTCAGGTCTCTCAGAAATGTCAAAAAACACTCTCTTTCTCGCTCGCACAATTTACGAATGGTGCAACAGCTTACGTACAGTGTATGTGTTAGCAACACCATTTCCTTATATTTTACTTCTTTGCATTGGTTGCAGATTTTGTATGAAAAGTCAACTTTGTTTTGACAGTTTCGGTCACCGGCTCTCTGCCCTAACACTACCTTCTCTAAGTCTAATTTTGCCATAAGTAGGTGTATTTAGAGTAGGGCTTGAGCGCGCTCAAAATGAAAATAGAAACACCAATTTTGTTCTGTGAGCGCTCAAAACAAAAAATGAAACACAAGCAGTTATTTTGACAGTTCGCGCCTTACTGAGGATAGAGAAAATCGCCTCATGGCTACACCTAAGTGCTTATAATAATACTGACGTATTGCTTGTGGCAGCTTCTGACATCGTGTTTGCAAATCGATTGGAAAAATTTTTTTGATTTTTTTTCAAAGTGCTATCCGAGTTAGTGAAGTTATTTCAAAAAGGTGAGTGTAAAGTATAATTATTTTTTGTTTTGATCCTATTTTACGACCCAATATTTGGCTATGTCGAAATATGATTTAAAGTGTCGTTGTTTTTGACGTTTCCAAAATGGTGTCATGGCTGGGTTGTGAACAGGGATGGCCATGATTACAAATCACGATTATTGATTATGATTACAAGTATTCAGATTGCTCAGATTACTTGATTTTTTTTAATATTCAGAAAAATCACTTGAGGTTATAAAAAATAAAGTAATCATGCAATGTGAATACAGGATTTTTAAAAAAATCAAGTAATCGTAACAAGGAATTACATTATTTTTTAATAAATCAAGTAATCAGTAATCAGACCCAGCTTTCAGTGGTTACAGACAAAAAGTTAAAAATTTGTCTGTATTTTTATTATTTCAGTAATTGCTATTACCATAATTACCATAAAAGTTTACCGTCGATACAATAAGGGTTTTCAGAGGTAGTCTTGTTACGGTGTTAGATTGTTGAAATTTTGATGTACGTGTGAGTCCACGCATTAAATTATTTTGCTACACCTACAATTCTGCAAAATTAGATTGTTAATTGACAACAAAAATATTCAACACCGTACAACACTCATAACAATACGATCGAGTTATTGTTATTTTGTTTCTCTCAGTTTTACCATGAGCACAGTTGAACCACATATATAAAAAAAGATATAACACAATATATTAGTTAAAAAAATCTGAAACGATTGGTATTTCTTTATCAGAATAATTCATTCATTACTGGAAAATGATTGAGTACTTAAATTAATCACTGACTACTTTTGCATGATTTCTGATTTCTTAAAAAAATCAGTGAATACTTTAAAGTGATTAATGATTTTTTTTTTAAGCAATCAAGTTATTATTTTGTGCATGATTAATTGTAATCAGTAATTTTTCTATAATCATTACACAAAAGTAATCATTACTGGCCAACTCTGGTCGTGAACCACTGTGGTGATTAGACTAGACTTGAACTAGAACTGTCAAATAGCGTCAGGAAGCACCAGTGTTTTGTCACTTCTGACTTCTCCAGACAAAATTGATGATCTGAATCAGAAAAAACAGCAGAAACGTCAAAATCAGCAGCAAAAGCAGCACTGAAAAAGGTACAACCAGTACCATCCAAGCGTCCCAAGGCAAAAGAACCATCAAAACCATTTGATGAGTAAATTGATTTTTGCACTATTTGTTTGAGGTTTTTGCCTAAAGAACTGACCCCAAAAAACTCCATCGAATGCAACACTTGTGGCCGGCCTGTTCACGTGAAGTGCGCCAATATGGGGAAAATATTGCGACACGTAAAATTGCGTTTTATGTTCACCTTTCCAATGGTATCTTGGATTGTTTGATATCTTAATTCTGTGAAAAGATGGAGCCTAAAAACAAATCCCGGTTCACAACCCAGCCCTTTCCCCTAAACACCTCTCTATGCGCTTTTTGGTAAAATTGGTTTTCAGAAGCTGCTGTTGTCAACAGTTTGACTCATCAAGAGTTTGTGACTGGGGTGAGAAGAAAAATCCTTGGACTTGCTATGAAGTAGCTGCAAAAGCAGGATTTTAGAATAAAAATATGCAGTGTCTACAGAAAAATAACTGAGGCCGAATTACAGCATCCGTGATCGAGCAAAATTACGGGCACGACGCGACAAGTGCTATTAGGGGTATTCACGGGTTGATGCGAAACGCAGTTGCACTCCAACAACAAACACATTAGACGCAATTTTGCAACTCTTCTTGAATTACGCTCTGCCCAAACCTATTGCGAGAACGTACAAGCAGTGATGCTAAACAGCTGATTCATGTTTTGGTTGTTCTCAAACTTAGTTGCCACCTGGTTAAAACTTTAAAAAGCTTAAGTTTGTACGTTGATTCTAACAACTTTTTGTGAATTTGAAATGAGGTGGCAATATATTTACTGTTCATTCGACATATAATTTTTATTGCAGAATTAAGTTGCAATATCGATGTTCACGCGTAAGTGCGCAAAATATCTTGCATTTTCACACTCTTGCAATTCGCAACAACCCGTGAATACCCCTAGTAATCTTGTAAAATTTTGCTCAATCACGGATGCTGTAATTCGGCCCCTGGTTAAATAGTTTTTATTATTATAATTATAACTTATCTGAAATAAATTTTTATACTGTTTTTGTTTAGCATAATTTTTTTTTTTTCATTATTATTATCTTTTATAACCTCACTTTTAAAAAACTTAATAGAGGTATATTAACTTTGTCACTCCGCTTGTAACGCCGATAAGCAAGCGTGGCCGGTATAGAAAAGTATATATATATATTCTTGATCAGCATCACTTCCTGAGTCGATTTAGTCAAGTCCGTCTGTCCGTCTGTCCGTCTGTCCGTCTGTCTATCTATGATCATGATAACAGCCGTAATTTTATAGCTATCGTAACGAAATTCAATGTATAAAGCTCTTTATTAAAAAATGGAGGTCAAGTTCGAATCTGAGCAAAATCGGATGAAAACCACGCCTACCTCTCATACAAAGTGACTTAGCCAAAAGGGTAAAATCTCTTTAAGGTACTATTACAGTGTGTAGCTATAAAAAAACACCTTTTTTATTATTTTTTTTTAACCTAGTATTATTAATTTTAATGCTTAAAATTTTTTACATACTGAAGAATTAATAATGAGGAAATAAATTTGTTTAGTTGTTAATTTTCTTCATTAGTTGTTGTTAATTTTCTACAGGTCGTTGAAGTTAGCGTGTTTAAAAAATTGTTGCAATTGGCTTCTCGTCTCCAGCATTTACAAAGCGTCTAAAAGTAAAAAATCAAAGTGCATTCTTGAGTTTAGGGTTGTAGTTGAGTACTCAATCTACGCAAATAAAAAAAAAATAAATATAAAATAATGGTATGCGTTGAAAAAAAAAAATGTACAAAAACCGCCCTTTTTTGACGAAACTTTCAGCCATACAAAAAAAATATAAAAGTTTTTTGGATAACAGAATCTACAAGGATCACAATGAATCAAGATTCATTGAAATCGATCAAGTAGAACTCCAGATATCTTAGAAGCCGATTCGAAAAACCTTGTTTCGAGAAAAACGCGATTAAAGATTTAAATGTTCTTGAATATCACGCAATATACGAATATAATATATGTTATAACTTTTGTCTATTTGATATTTTTTTCTAAAATTTTGTATGCGTATTCTTAAGACGAAAAAAAAATCGATTGTTAATTTTTTATACACTGTAATAGTACCTTAAATTACACAAAAACTAATCAAATGACTTCAAATTTTGCACATTAGCTTTAACAATTAATATCAACTTTGAGTATGAAATTTGTAAAAATCAGATGGGAACCACGTCTACCTCCCATACAAAGTGAGTTTACCAAAACGGTAAAATCTCTTTAAATCTCACAAAAATTAATCCAGTGACTTCAAATTTTGCACATAATCTTTATTCTTTAAGATGCACTTTGAATATGAAGTTTGTAAAAGTCGAATAAAAATCACGTCTACCTCCCATACAAAGTGAGTTTACCAAACGGTTAAATCTCTTTCCATTCCGCAAAAATTAACTTAATGACTTCAAATTTTAACTATCCACTCGATGTTTGAAATTTAAAAAAAAAAAAAAACTGAAAATACAAAATTACGTAATCATAATTGTAAAACCTTTTTAAATTAAAAAATTGAATGTTTGAACTTGATGTTGTACACAAAAGCTTTAATAAATAAAAAGGACTTTAAGTTTGAAATGTGAAATATTTGGATAAAAACCGCTATCAATGAAAAGTGACATCATCAAAATAATACAACATACAAGACTTCGAATAATTTAAAATATGGCAGTGGGGCACTTTAACTTCGATTCATTCCATGACAATTCCTTACTAGTTTATTATAAAAAATATACTAAAAAAATTAAAAAAAAAGACTATAGCTCCCGTATATTTTTATATGAAGTGAAACCTCACTCCTTCTTACGCTCTCTGAGGGCTAATTTTTCAGTACGAGTTCAAACTTTAGTCAAATTAAACCTAGCTTAACTCACCAAAATTCGATGTTTTAACTTGGTTTAACTAGATATTTTAGCATTCGTTGAAGTTAAATTGACTTAAATTATCATAAAATGTGATTCTTTTTTGCCTAAACTGAGTTGAAACATCAAACTTTGGTGATTTAAGCTTGGCTTAGTTTGACTAGACTTTAAACTCGTACTGAAAAACTGGCCCTGAGTGTATCTGCTTTGCAAGACATGGCTTGACGACGTCGTTGAAGATATTTCAACAACATGTCTTGCAAGTCCAAGTGGAACTTTGTTTGAAAATGTCTTCGAAGACTCCCATGGAAATGTATCGATCCGTCTTGCAAGAAACTGACATGTCTCGAAGACGTCTTCGAATACGGCTCGATCCAATTCCTGCTGGGGCAATTTTATACGTCAAAATAAAGTAAGCAGTTTTTGAAATGCAATTTAAAAATGCATATTTTATACTTTGTTTGCTTTCCTTTTGCCTTTATGAATTCAGTTAATCATTTTGGCACTGAGTCAATAAGTTTTTTTGGGAAATGTCAGTCAATGTTTGAATTATGTCAGTTCTAAAATGTAAACATATACAGGGTTGCCAATATTCGAAGCGCCCATTTTATTTTTAAATAAATCAAAGAAACCACAATTTTTTGTCTGTTCGTCATGAATATCATTTAATTGGGTTCAAGTAGATTTGCTTACATTATTTCTTGAATATGATATCTCGTAAATGGTCGCCATTGGCCTCTACGACATATTGTGCCCGTTTTGCAGCATTTTCCATGGTTTTCTTCAACATTTCGATGGGAATGGCGGTTATTTCTTGACGGATGTTGGTTTTCAGCTCTTCTAGGGTCTTTGGCTTGTTGACGTAAACCTTTGATTTCAAATAACCCCACAAAAAGAAGTCTGGAGGCGTTAAATCTGGTGATCTTGGCGGCCAATCGAAATCACCATTTTTTGACATCAAACGGCCAGCGAACAATTGCTTCAAAAAATCGATTGTAGTGCGGCTTGTGTGTGTTGGCGCGCCGTCTTGTTGAAACCAGTAGTGCCTGATACGCTTTCGACGAACGATTGGCATGAAAAAATTGTCGAACTGTCAATCATATCGCGATAAAGCTCCTGATTGACAGTAACTCTGTGGCCATTATTATCTTCGAAAAAGAACGGCGCCCAATGAGCATTTTAGCACAAACGCCGCACCAAACAGTGACTTTTGCATCGTGAAGAGGTACCTCTTGAATCTCTTGTGGATTTTCAGTGGCATAAATACGGCAATTTTGTTTGTTTACCGTTCCGTTCAACTGAAAACGAGCTTCATCGCTCATTGAGTTGAGTTTTCACTATTGACTTGTTTTGTTGAATGTAAATTTCAACAATTTTAGAGCGTTCGCGTGGCGTGTACTGTTTCATTGTAAACATTTGCTTGGAATGACGCTTCAAACGTGGTTGTCATTAGTCGATTTGGCATCACTGCGGAAAGTTACAGTGTTGCCAGATGGGCGCTTCGAATATTGGCAACCCTGTAGCAGTGGTGGTAGCCTACAAGCCTCTCCTCTATAGTTCTTCTGAACCTAAGAAAAATTAGTTTAAAATTTAAAACTAAGTCCAGTTTTTTAATTGTTATTTTTGTATAATAAATAAATCTTTTATTTATGCAAATATCAAATTGCTTAGTTTTAAATTATATGTTCTTTTGTAAAATTGGAGTAACGTAGCGAATAGATCTTTAAAAAAAGATAATTAATAACACTGTGCGCTTTTTTGTATCTTTTTCTCTGTTTTGATAATTTAAACGTTTTTCACTTAATTTTGGTACAAGGAATCTCGTGGTGACATTTGTTTTACCACTTTACCGAACATTCTAGAACAAAATTTTCCTCTTTAAGATATATAAAAAATTACTCAAGATATGCACTCATTTTCATGTTGATAACTCTTGAACCATTAGGATTTTCATTTTGGTTTCTTGCGCAAAGTTCTTTCTATAATTCTGGGCAACAACTTTGCTGAATAAATGAATATGAAAAAATCGCTTCCAGTGGGTCTTATCGAGTGATTCTTACAAAAAGTCAAACGAAAAAAATTCGAACAACATTGCGTATGAGTAACATTTTTTGCTTTGAAGCGTTGAAAGCGGGCAAGACATATGTCGCTTATTAAAGGTTTCATATTGGGGGTTGGAATTAGTTTTAAAGGTTTTCTAAGAGATGGCGTAACTATCAATAGATCGCATCGGGCACACCTGTGACTATATTCATTTCAAAGCACATTGTCTAAGCTTCATTTTTCAGTATGTGTCATTCCACTGAAGTGTAAACAACATATATTTTTTTCTCTGTGAACATGTCGACTTTCGTTCCAACAAAACGCAATTTGCGGGAAGGTTTACTTTTGTGCTTCCATTTGAAGAAAAAAGCGGTTGAAGCACAACGCACGCTTACTGAGGCTTACGGGGACTATGCTCCATCGATTTCTACTTGTGAGTACTGGTTCCGTCGGTTTAAAAGTGGTGATTTTGATACGGAAGACAAAGAGCGTCCGGGCCAGCCGAAAAAGTTTGAAGATGAGGAATTGGAGGCTTTGCTCGATGAAGACTCGTGTCAAACCCTTCAAGAATTGTCAGAATCATTGGGAGTCGACTTCTCAACGGTCGGCAAACGCTTGAAGGCCATGGGAATGATTCAACAGCAAGGAAATTGGGTGCCGTACCAGTTGAAGCCGAGAGACGTTGAACGGCGATTTTGCATGTGCGAACAACTGCTTCAACGGCATAAAAGGAAGAGTTTTTTGCATCGTATTGTCACTGGCCATGAAAAGTGGATCCATTACGATAATCCTAAGCGAAAAAAATCGTGGGGACCACCCGGCCATGCATCAACATCGAGGGCCAAGCCGAATATTCATGGCGCCAAGCTTATGCTGTGTATTTGGTGGGATCAGAAGGGTGTCGTGTACTATGAGCTGCTAAAACCTAACGAAACCATCACTGGGGAACGCTACCAACAACAATTGATGCAATTGAGCCGAGCATTAAAGGTTAAACGGCCGGAATATGCCAAAAGACACGACAAAGTGGTTTTTCAACATGACAACGCACGGCCACATGTTGCAAGAACCGTCAAGGAAACGTTGGAGGCGCTAAATTGGGATGTGCTACCCCACCCGCCTTATAGCCCAGACATAACCCCTTCCGACTACCACCTATTCAGATCGATGACGCATGGCTTGGCTGAGCAGCGCTTCACTGCTTACGAGGATACCAAAAAATGGGTCGATTCGTGGATTGCCTCAAAAGACGAATCGTTCTTCCGGCGCGGAATCCATATGCTTCCAGAAAGATGGGAAAATGTTGTAGCTAACGATGGACAATACTTTGAATAATATACATTGTACCGTTGTTTCTAAATAAATGCTCAAAAACCGAAAAAAAACCTTTAAAATTAATTCCAACCCCCAATAATAATTTTAAATAATTTTTCGTTATACATTTGCTTAACAAAGTTGTTGGCAAGAATAATAGAAATAACTTTGCTGAAGAAACCAAAATAAAAATCCTAATGGTTCAAAAGTTCTCAACATGTAAATGAGTGCATATCTGGAGTAATTAAAAAAAATTGTTTGCACTAAAGTCTTCGGTAAAGTGGAAAAACGGATG
The DNA here is from genome assembly GCA_963920525.1 of Dichetophora obliterata. Classification (NCBI taxonomy): domain Eukaryota; kingdom Metazoa; phylum Arthropoda; class Insecta; order Diptera; family Sciomyzidae; genus Dichetophora; species Dichetophora obliterata. Next base: position 53,530,107 of record OY986437.1, read on the forward strand.
TTACCACGAGATTCCTCATATTAGAATTAAGTGAAAAATGTGGAAATTATTAAATACAGATTTTCGTGCCGCACAGTGTAACGAATTAACAAGCAAACTCTAAAAACAGTCATCATCGAATTGTTAAATGAGTCTCTCTCAGGCAGGGACCGAAAACAACAGTTATTTTATAAATTTCTATTCGAAAAGACAAATGAAACGAGTAAGTATATTCGATATATAAATATAGCAATGTGATGCTTGTTGGATAAGGAATAATAATTTTTAATGATTTTAATTTATGAAATGTTTTTTAAAAAACTCAATAAATATTCGTTATTTTTTGACAAATTTTATTTCGAACAAAAATAAAAGTTAAAATTTTACTTTTATTTTTGATCATATATAAAAGTTGAAATTTGACTTTTCTTTATTTTTATCAAAAATGCAAGTTAAAAAATATAAAATATATCGATCAAAAATATAAGTTAAAATTTGAGTTTTATTTTTTTGATCAAAACTAAAAGTTATAATTTGACTTTAATTTTTTTGATCAAATATAAAAATTTAAAATTTGATTTTTATTTTTTTGACCAAAAGGAACAGTTAAAATTTGGCTTTAATTTTTTCGATCAAAAGTAAAAGTCATATTTTAATTCCTATATCATCTGTTTGCAGTCGCTGTTCCAGTCGTTTGCGAAATAAATAAAAACAGAATGTGCAGTGATAATTAACTAAGCGATGCAATGCAACGATCGATAGCAATGTTCTTATCTCTATACAAAAATGTCACGAATATAGGTGCACAAGAATAAAAAATGTACTCTATTAATTGTTTTGAAAATTCAAGCTGTTATAATAGTTAATAAGAAATAGATATGTCAAAATTTAAATCTCTATTTTTGATCGGAAAAATAAAAGTCAAATTGTAACTGTTACTTATTATCGAAAATTAACAGTCAAATTTTAACTTTTATTTTTACTTTTTATAAAAAATTAAAATCAAATTTTAATTTATATTTTTTATCAAAAAAATTAAAATCAAATTTTCACTTATATATTTGATCGAAAAAAGAAAAGTAATATTTTTACTATTATTTATGATAAAAAAAGAAAAGTAAAATTTTAACTTATATTTTTGATTGAAATGAATTCAGTCAAAATATAACGATTTGAAAAAATCATAACCGTAACGGTCCCTGCTCTCAGGAGATTCACTTCCCAATAATAATAATATCATAAGCACACGAGTGAGAGAAACTGTTTTCTTAAACAAATAATGTTTATTTTACTTTTTTGTTAAATAACTCTATTGGAAATGAAAAAAAATCGTGTTCCTTATCTGAATGGACGCAGTATTCAAGAAGTCATAAATTTTTATTTTTTTCCGGTTCCAGTAGAAATCATCGGTGATATTAGCTCTGTGAATTTACTAAAATTGATCTTAAATTTTTATTCTCATAATTTGTTAAGTCTTCTTCAACTTCTTCCAATTATTCTTATATGCAAATACATTTATTTATTTCCAGAGCTCCGATATGAACGCACGCCAAATGAATGCCACTGCACCAAAAAAATCCATTGTGAATGATTTGCTTGAAAAGGATGAGCGCAAGGAAGTCGAATTTTAATTACAGAGGCCACTCAATTAAAAATCAAAGACACAGCCAAACTTGGCGCTTCACCATTAGTCAATGAGCCATATAATAAAAATAGCATTTGCAACATTTGTAATCCAGCCGATTTGTATTTGAGTATTATTTTGTGTGCATAGTTTTTAAATGAATGAATTTTAATAAAATTGTTTATATGTTGTACGCTTTAAAAAATAGATTTTTAATAAATTATATACCTTTATAGTATTACACATAGCACAGTATTTGTTGGATGAACCATTCATTTGTTGCAGACAAAAATTTTTTGTAGTCATAGAAGAGAGCATCAAGAAAACAGTAGGTTGTTATATTTAGTTCTAAATTATATAACAATCATGTTGTATTTTTTTTATTTTTAACTTTTTAAATACATTGGTATATAAATTAAAATTAACTTTACATACAAAATTCATATATAACGTGTTATCACTTTGCTCAACATACAAATACTTCTACAAGAATACATATTTATAGAATAAGAATAATAATAAAAATAAGAATAATCATAATAATAATAATTATAATTATAATAAAAATTTTTATAATGATTATTAAATATAATATAAATACAATACAAAATAAAGAAAATTTAATAGATAACGTAAAAATTATGGTATATAACAAAACAAAATAGAATTTAATTTATGCTGTTTTTGTGGCTAATTGGGATAAAATAAATTGCAAAAAATTATGAAAATTTGTTTTTTAAAGCATGAATATATTATATAAACAAAAACAAAATATTGCATTTAATTGTATACTACAAGAATTATTGATGAAAATAAACAATAGTAGTATAGCAGAAAATCAGTAAAGCAAAAGATGTAGTACAGTAGTGCAAACATTAAAAAGTGCCTAGTTTAGGGATTTTCACTTCCTCAACGGATCCAAGCTCTCAAGTGAGAAGTCATCGACGGAAACAGTACTTAGATTGTTCTGAAAAAAAAATTGTTTTTTACATTAGTAATTTCACTATTATAATTAAGTTGTACATATTTATTGTTTTCATTCGATATATCTGTGGTCACAAGGAATAACGACTAAACTCAAAGTATCGTAAAAAAGATATTTTAATTGCACGAACTACGACCCATTTTTTTGAAACATATGAACCGTTACAAACAAAATATGTGCAGACATATGTGATGATCTGAGCAAAAAATGGATATCTGCATACTTCCACAGATTGGTAATAAAGTAAATTCCATATCGCTTTTTTACGATATTTTAAATTTAGTCATTATTCCTTGTGACCACAGATGTGTACTTTCTTGAGATACGAAGTAAATTATTTTTTTACTAATTTTGGCGTAGTGTTTGCTTCATATTAGGGGTATTCACGATGTGTTGTACTTATGATAAATTTTTACAAAATTTACAATACTTGTTGTTAATGACCTTCAATAAAGTATTGTATTTTTAAAATCAGGTGATTTTTGTATATACTTTGAAATATTAGTTGAAATCATCATTTAACTAAAGAAAATCATAAAAAAAATTTAAACGAAACACGAAATTGTATTGATTTTTACTAAACAAACTCATCAATCAGCTGATCAAATACATAATAAAATTTATACAGAATACACTTGGGTTCCGTCGTTGTATTTTTGCCACAAGGTTGTATTTTGAACACTGTGCATTTTGTTTTTGTAATTTTACTAAAAATATCAAGTTTATCAAAAATACACAATGAGGGTAAGCAAAACCGGTTCGAATTATTCGGCGTTTCGGTTTTTCTTTTCGGTTTTTTAAAAATCTCAAATTTGGAATAATTTGAAAACCGGTTTTTTTGCTCGAATTATTCGACTGCTCGAAAAGTCAAGAAATGTATAAATCTGCAATAGAAAATTATTTGAGCGACCCTGTTTGTTTTATACTTGCGCTTTGACATTTCACCAACGTTGCTAACATTTCTTATCTCTGGTTTTATTTAAATTTGTTGAAACAGCATTTACAAGCGGCTGGCGTATTTAATGTAAGTTAAACATGATTTTTACTTAATATTGCATTCTTTTTGTAAAAATATACAATTCAAGCTCCCAAGAAATTTTTGAAAGGAAATAACCCAAATTCCTTAATTGAAGAATTTAAGCTTTTTGAAAAATTTAAAAAAAGAACTGAAAATTAGATAATTTGTTTAACGCATTTTTGACAATATGTCCCACATCTACTATAAGTGAACATTTTTTTTCAGTCTCTCATTTTATAAAAAATAAAGCCAAAAACCGCCTAAAAGCTAAACACTTAAATATTATTTTATTTTTAAGATATTATTTTAAAACAAATCATTTAGTACAAACTATCTCCATAATATTAATAACATAAGTACCTTGACTTATTTTTGAAAATTAATTGATGTTTTTCTTTTCATATTGAAAACGTTGTTGTTGTTTGTTTGGAAAAATTCGTTAGAGGAATTAATTGTTCTAACCTGACCTAAAGTTCAATAAACGATTTTAAACTATCAACAACTAGAATTTGTACTTAAAATCAAGTATGATTTAAACTATCAAACATTTAGAATTTGTATTTAAATCATAGAAAATCAACATATTTAATTGTTATTTTTGTTAAATAAAAATTGCATAGATATATCATATGTAGGTAAAAAAGTCAAAAATTTGTTTGATTTTAAAAAACCGGTTTCGCCGATTTTTTTCTGATCGAATAATTCGAAAACCAATTTTGTACAAATTGAACTATTTGAGACCGGATTTTTATAATGTCGAACAGTTGCATACCCTATACACAATACAAGGGTAAATATACCACATCGTGAATACCCTTATTAAAGTGGTTACATTAAAGAGCCAAAAATATGCATATCTGGTCGTGAGATAGCATCACATAAAAGATAAAATTCTAAAATAATGTCTTTTATCAATCAATTAAAAATCAGAAATCAAATTTAAAATTCAGAACAGATCAATTTAAATTCCTAAATTCCATTTGAAATTCAGAAAAGATAAATTGAAATTCAAAAAATATCAATTGACATTCAGAAATTTCATTTGAAATTAAGACAAACCCAATTCAAATTTAGATATTCCATCTGAAATTTAGAAAAAATGAACTGAAATTCAGAAATTCAAAAGTTTATTTTATGGGTAAGGGAAATGGTTATAGTTATGGTTATGGTTATGGTTATGTTTATGTTTATGTTTATGTTTATGTTTATGTTTATGTTTATGGTTATGGTTATGGTTATGTTTATGGTTATGGTTATGATTATGGTTATGGTTATGGCTATGGTTATGGTTATGGTTATGGTTATGGTTATGGTTATGGTTATGGTTATGGTTATGGTTATGGTTATGGTTATGGTTATGGTTATGGTTATGGTTATGGTTATGGTTATGGTTATGGTTATGGTTATGGTTATGGTTATGGTTATGGTTATGGTTATGGTTATGGTTATGGTTATGGTTATGGTTATGGTTATGGTTATGGTTATGGTTATGGTTATGGTTATGGTTATGGTTATGGTTATGGTTATGGTTATGGTTATGGTTATGGTTATGGTTATGGTTATGGTTATGGTTATGGTTATGGTTATGGTTATGGTTATGGTTATGGTTATGGTTATGGTTATGGTTATGGTTATGGTTATGGTTATGGTTATGGTTATGGTTATGGTTATGGTTATGGTTATGGTTATGGTTATGGTTATGGTTATGGTTATGGTTATGGTTATGGTTATGGTTATGGTTATGGTTATGGTTATGGTTATGGTTATGGTTATGGTTATGGTTATGGTTATGGTTATGGTTATGGTTATGGTTATGGTTATGGTTATGGTTATGGTTATGGTTATGGTTATGGTTATGGTTATGGTTATGGTTATGGTTATGGTTATGGTTATGGTTATGGTTATGGTTATGGTTATGGTTATGGTTATGGTTATGGTTATGGTTATGGTTATGGTTATGGTTATGGTTATGGTTATGGTTATGGTTATGGTTATGGTTATGGTTATGGTTATGGTTATGGTTATGGTTATGGTTATGGTTATGGTTATGGTTATGGTTATGGTTATGGTTATGGTTATGGTTATGGTTATGGTTATGGTTATGGTTATGGTTATGGTTATGGTTATGGTTATGGTTATGGTTATGGTTATGGTTATGGTTATGGTTATGGTTATGGTTATGGTTATGGTTATGGTTATGGTTATGGTTATGGTTATGGTTATGGTTATGGTTATGGTTATGGTTATGGTTATGGTTATGGTTATGGTTATGGTTATGGTTATGGTTATGGTTATGGTTATGGTTATGGTTATGGTTATGGTTATGGTTATGGTTATGGTTATGGTTATGGTTATGGTTATGGTTATGGTTATGGTTATGGTTATGGTTATGGTTATGGTTATGGTTATGGTTATGGTTATGGTTATGGTTATGGTTATGGTTATGGTTATGGTTATGGTTATGGTTATGGTTATGGTTATGGTTATGGTTATGGTTATGGTTATGGTTATGGTTATGGTTATGGTTATGGTTATGGTTATGGTTATGGTTATGGTTATGGTTATGGTTATGGTTATGGTTATGGTTATGGTTATGGTTATGGTTATGGTTATGGTTATGGTTATGGTTATGGTTATGGTTATGGTTATGGTTATGGTTATGGTTATGGTTATGGTTATGGTTATGGTTATGGTTATGGTTATGGTTATGGTTATGGTTATGGTTATCGTTATAGTTATTATAATTGGTTATAGTTTTTAAAATTATGGTTTCAATTGATCTTTTCTGAATTACGATTGGAAATGATGTATTGACATGTACTTTAAATTGTTTAAGTATTCAACTATGTAAAATGTTTCACAATATTTTTTATACTAAATGAGCTCGTTCGATAATATTTGTAGAATTAAAGAATAGATTATATATAGTATTGCTTAAACTTCAATTCTGCCAGCAAAACAGAATGGTCTAAGACGAAACTTTTGATGATTTAAAATGTGTACTGAACGCCTTTGAACCCTCATTCATCCCCCTAAATAACGAATTTATGGACTAACTACAAAAACACTGGCTTAAATTTAGAATGCATTATTGCGATTCCCCTATAAATTGAGTAAAATAAGAGTATATGACATGTGCATTCGGAATGAACTCTTTCTCTGAACTCTACTTTGCACCCTCCAAGTAACCGAAACCGCGAAAGAGTTCATTACGACAGCCTAAAGATTGAGCTCTTTTTTCATCTGACTGTAGATACATTGAATATAATTTAACTTACTTTAAAAATACTGGGTCCATTGAGGTCAAATGGATCGGATCCAAATAAATCCGTATTGCCGTTCGTAATGTTGTTTGTGCTTGATGTGCTGCGACGTGGAGCAGCCACTTTTGGCGGAGGAGCAACTGTTGGTGAAAACGGTTAAACAATATTTTTATAGCAGTATTTTTTATAGAAAAAAAAAAAAATTAAACTCACGCAGTGGTGGTGGCGGGGCAAGATTGAGTTCATTATTAAAACTACTGTTATTAATGCTACTGCTGATACTGTGATTCATGCTATTCATGTTGTTGTTAGTGCTTAAGCTATTGATTATGTTGTTATTATTGTTGTTGTTTTGCAATTTACTATCGTTGTTGTTGTAGAACAATTGTTGGCCATAGGAATTGGATGGTTCGAAACCAAATAGATCGTTGCTATCATTACGACCGCTGCTACTGTCCACCGACTCATTAGCACGCGGATCAAAATCCGAATCCGAATCGGAATTGAGTAGAAGTTCGTCCATTTTTTGACTGTTTGATTTGTGTATTATTTGGTTGGACAGATTATTGCGCGGAGGAACAATCGGTACATATGATGACGACGATGATGATTTGGTGCTGGCGGTGTCAATAAGCAGTTTATCATCGTTGTTGGCTTTAATGTTTAAAAACAGGTGAGATGAAATTGAAAAAAGTTTGTGTAAAAACGTACTACTAAGTTTAGCGCTGTTTCCATTGGTGATTGCAGCACTATCACTGGGCAGTTCCAAAATATCCTTGATTCCCATTTTAGAGATTATAGCATCTAGCTCTGATTTCGGTATCTTCAATGAAATTTCGCGTAAACGATTGCGATAGAGTGCCAGATTTTTCTCAAGATCGCTAATTTGTTGTTGTGCCTTGCCCAGATCTGTCTTCTCTGTGGAATTAATGTATTTTCTGAAATATAAAAATGTATCAGTACAAAATTTGTGGTGAAATAGATGTTAAACTTAGCTACCTGTAGGCCAAGTCAAAAGCTTGTCCAATTGTTAACGTTATGTCGGACGCCACTTTGTTTGATATAAAGACAAAACATTCGTGCGTTTCCGAATCTGATGTTGAATTTGTTGAACCATTGCTGCCACCTGTGACACCATTGATATTTGCATCGTTCGGGTTCTTAACTGTTTTGGCAATAAAACTGAAAAACTTTTTCACACCCTTTTCATCCGCACAATACGAGATGTTATGCAGCGGGAATTGATGAAGTATTTTTTGTGTGCGCGGTTCCTGGACCGCAACGCCATCGACACTGATGGTGATTTCGACTTTTTTGAATTTTTCCTGAGTACCTGTTTCGGCTTTTTTCATTTGCTGTGCAAACTGGAGCTTACGTATGGCATCCTTGACCACTTCGATGCCTTTGGCCTGTTCTACCGGTAGGTTTCCAAAGAACTATACGAACAAAGGTAAGAAAGGAGTAAAACGTATTAGAATCTTAAATTTGGATTATGTTTTAAAAATTACTTGTTTTATTTTTTTATTTAATTTTTCAAAATATTTTACTCATACCAAAAAATGTGTAGCTATATTTCAGGTTCCTTTTTGCTATAGAATTTTTAAGGATACAATTATTGCAAAACTACTACCCCAACAACAATCAGTTCGTACGCCTGAACATTTTTTAATAATGTATTAACACTTTCAGTTTTTATTTATATTTAGAAATCAATGTTTCTGGTATAACAAAGTTTGTTGTATTCTTAAAGCTTGAATTGTCATTTCTAAGGCCGCATTCATAGTGGACGCTTTGGTTGAAGCTGATTCATAAAGCAGCTTTGTCGAGTTTTTTTTGGTCATACTGAACTCTTATTCATCGTTTCACAAAGTAGGTTCTTGAGCTTAAAGATGTCTATAGTGTGCGCTTTCTGGTTGTGCGAGCAAGCGAGATGGAGATATTAGCGTTGAAAACCATTTAAAAGGGAGCTTTATGGTAGGTAGGAGTCAGCTTGCACTGTAAACACTTTGAGCTTTTTCCATATGCTTATACACAATCAGCAAAACATCTCAGCTCAGCAAAACGCGTTTACTATGAACGCGGCCTTAGAAATGACATTTCAAGCTAAAAGAATACAACAAACTTTGTTGAATCAAAAACATTGTTTTCTTAATATAAATAAAAGTTAAAAGTGCTAATATTAAAAGATGTTCAGGCGTACGAACTGATTAATGTTGGGGTAGTAGTGGCATAGTTTGATATATAGCGATATTTTTTGAGATGTGAAGCAATTTCTCCTTCCCGATATTTCGGAAAAACGGGGTGAACCTCCACATGGTAACATGTCTGATTGTCTCAACCTTGCGAGGCCAGAAAATCATCTTAAGTCGACTCAAACCTCCACGTGGTGTTTAATGGACTTAAAACAGGTAATGCTACGGGCTTGAAGCTCACCACTTAAAAACACGTTTCAATGAAAACATTAAAGAATTTGAAAAACATGATCCCCATATATGATGCCGACTACCGCAAACGAAAAACTGATAACTATTTACGGATATGCACCTGTAATGTCCGAACTCTTTCTAGCCAACTGACTGATATTTTGGAAAGATACAAATTGATCTTACTACTGTCCAAAAAATGCGATAGATGAGACAAGGTCGCTTACGGCATGCACCCTGTGATATCTACTACAGCGGTTTTGCGGAGAAGCATAAGTTTGGATGAGAATTTGTAGTTGGCAAGAGACTATGGCATCAAGTCCTGCGATTTATTTCTGTGAACGAACGGCTTGTCATAATCCACATGACATTAATTCGCACATTTGGGCAGGGGCTTCAAGATCTTATTTGGAGCTTCTGGATCGAATTCAACGTCGTGCGATATGTTTGATAGGGGATGAAAGTATTTCATCCTTTCTCAACTCTCTTGGGCATCGACGCAATGTTGGTTGCCTAAGCCTTCTGTATAGGTATTACCATGGGAAGTGTTCAAGGGAGATACATGGCCTGACGCCACCAGCTCGTGTGTTTCCCAGGTCCACTCGGGCAGCTGTCCAACCCCACCCCTTTACCATTGCATCGATGCCCAATAGAACCTCGCATTACCGTAATAATTCGTTCTTTAGTCGCACAGTTAAGTTGTGGAATAGTCTCCCTGCGAGCGTGTTTCCCGGCAGTTTTGAGCTGTGCAAATTTAAAACAAATATTCACCGACACTACTCCATCTATCCACCCTCCAACTAACTATCACCCATCTTCCGAATCAACACAATGCTTACGCATTTATAGGAGGCATCCCCTGAGCGTTGGTTCAGTCTAAACAAAAAAAAACATCAAGGTAAAACTATTTAACATAAGCCTAATATGAGCGCACGCTCTGCCAGAAGACAAGGACGATGAAACTAACGAAACTTTCTAAGAGCTTCTTAAAAATTCTTACGAGAGACGACGTGAAAATAGTGCTTGGTGACTTCAACGCTAAGGAGGGCAAGAAAAATATATTTGGTCCAAACTCTATAAACAGAATAAGGCTGATTGACTTCGCCACGGCACGAAACATGTTCGTAAGTAGCATTAAATTCAAGCATCTCAATATTTATAAGGCCACCTGGATGTCCCCTGACCAAAAAACCAGAAACCAAATTGATCACGTTTTAGTCGACTAAAGGCACTCTTCCAGAGTATGGGATGTATGCACAATCCATGGTGCAAACATTGACTCAGATCACTATCTTGTCGCAGCCAAGATCCGCGCACGTCTGTGCGCAGCTTAAAATGCACGCAACCCTACGCAGAGAAAGCTAGACGACGAAAAACTGATGTCAAAACGAAAAGCAGAAGCTTTCGCCCCTCAACACTCACTACTGCTTCTAAGCAGTCTTCCAATTGATTAATTATGCCCGCAGTGGACACACATTTCCCACTTCATGCGTGCGGCAGCTCAACTACCTTCGTCGCGACGACACTGCAGAGAAAGACGCCTCCTACAAAGCCACTCTGCATTCGGTTGTAACGCGCGCTGCTAAGGAGCGATACAAAGAGAAAAGGAAGGAAAAAAGACGTATTTTCAGGCAGAAAAGCACGAAATTGGGATGCATAACGACAGGAATGAGGACAGGAAATTTTTCGAAAAATAAGGCGCCTTGTCGATGGTTTTAAAACCGGGGCCTCTTACTGCAAGGATGAAAACGGGAATCTAAGGAAAGATATCCAGAGTTTACTGGCGTAATGGAGGTAGAACTTCTCTAAGTTTCAACAATCCCGCCAATAGAGATGTTATCCCGGAAACCCTAATTAAGAATGACAGCTTCGAGGTTCCGGTGCCTAACTATGATGAAGTTCTAATAGATTTAGCTTGGCTTAAGCATAACAAAGCCTCGGGAGCTGATGGCTTACCTGCTGAGCTGTTTAAGAACGGAGGCGAAGCTCCTTTTTAAATGCATTCACGAGCTTCTATGCAGAATATGGTCAGAAGAATGCATTCCGAACGATTGAAATTTCAGTGCGCTCTGCCCAATCCACAAGAAAGGCGATCCCACTATTTGTGCCAATAACCGTGGGATAAGCCTTTTTAAAAACGCATATAAGGTCCTGTCGAGCATTTTATGTGAAAGATTGAAGACCTTACCAGTGTGGTTTCAAACCTGGAATGTTTGCCATCGACCAAACCTTCACGCTACAACAAATCTTGGAGAAGACCCAATAATTACAAATCGACACCCACCATCTTTTTTGTCGACTACAGAGCCGCCTTCGACAGCCCACTAAGGAATCACCTATACTCCACCATGTCTGAATTCGGTATTCTTGAAAAACTTATCGGACTTTGCAAGAAGACACTGAACTACGCCAGCTGTATAGTTAAAATCGGGAAGGACCTCTCCTTATCATTTGAGGTTTCAGACAAGGTTATTTCTTAATATGCGACTTTTTTAACCCGATTATGGAGATCATCCGAGCTGCTTATCTGAGACGAAGTGGCACAATATTCTACAAGGCCATAATACGCGCGAGGTCAGTGCAGCATTCTCCAGATTAGAAAGAGAGTCAAGTCGAATGTGTCTTGGAGTGCATGAAGATAATGCGAATAAGACTTGGTGTCAACAAACAAACAGTCCCAGCATCTTGGAACTCACTTAACAGTTGACAGTACCTCCTTGAAGCTTAGGCAGTTGACAATACCTTGTCTATCTGGGATCCAGCATTAACTCAACCAACGAAATCAGCATTGAGATCAAACAAAGGAAACCTCTTGCCAACAGGCGCTACTTTTGGAGAGGGTTAGTAAGCAATTGAGAAGCAGAGGTCGACGAATGAAAATCGCGCTCTATAAATCGCTCATCATGCCCGTCCTACTTTACGCATCACAAACCTGGACGCTGAGCAGTTCAGATGAAAAGACTTTAGGAACTTTCGAGAGAATGTTAATGTTATATGGTGGAGATGCGTATTGCGACCTAATAGAGATCTATTGTACCTCCTTCTCAAGGCTGCGCTAGGTTGGCGGATTACAGAATAACATCCAGACTCAGTTCTCTGATTAATTTGAGTATGTTTTTAGGTATAAGGGATGAAATTTGCTCTAGACTCAGCTCATAATTCCCCAGAGTTAGCTTACTCCTCCGAGCCACAGCGTCGCAGTTTGTAAGTAGGTGTATTGAAGTCTCCTCAGCTTACGCACAGAAACGGCAGTTGCTATCGGTTTCGATGTCCAATTTCGTTAGGTGATATTTAAGTTTGCAGCTATCAGTCTTCGAGAGAAAGATTCTTCGTAAGATCTACGCACTAATCTGTGTCAATAGCGAGTACCGAATACGATGGAATGATAAACTGTACGACCTGTATGCTGACATTGACATAGTCAAGCGCATTAAAATCGAGCGGCTTTGCTAGGTCATGCTATGAGCATAAAAGTCCATGCTAAAGTGAAGAAAATATTCGATTCGGTACCCAGCTGTGGTCAACACAGAAGACAAGTGGACGACCACATCTTCGTTGGAAAGACCAATCAGAGGACAACCTTGGAGTTGCACAACGCAGTTTAGAGTTTCAAACTAGCGCTATCAAGCGAGGGATAGAAATGGCTGGTGCACGTTCCTAGTTGAGGCCAAGATCGACGTACGGTTGTATCGCCTACTAAGGTAGCAAGAAAGAAGCAATTTTTTATATCTTTTAATACCCTAAAACGGCTCTTTTCTTAGAGTTCTTAGAGTTGTGTTGAAATTGAAGAAAACGGGCGATATTAAAAAAATAGGCTACAAATAAAGATCAGTTGTGGAGTAAAATCAAGGAAGCATGGAAATTCTATTGGGCAGAAGTGACAGGAAGTTATGGAAAAAAAAAGTAGCAACAACACAATACTAAGTTGATAACTTTTGGGCTCTAGAAAAGTTAAATTTTAAGAAAATATACAAAAGTATTGCAAAAATTGTGGTTTGTTTCTGTTATTTTTTGCAGGAAGAATTAATAATAAGATTGAAATTGAAGTTTTGTTTCGTCTTTCGCGAAAAAATCTGATAAAATTTATGAAATACGTTAGAAAAAACATATTTACATTTTTTTCTTTTTCCAATCATTTAAGTTAATAAAATATTTGTTGAGCAAATTGTTGAAGAATATGAAGTTGCTTATTATTTCCGTGCTGAAAGCACAAAAACTTTCATTTTTAATTGTTTTTAACATTAACTTTAACATATTCGCATAATAAATAATAAAAAAAAACAGCAACGCTTATGAATATCGGATAGAGGGTACACCCTTATGACCCATACCATTTCTTAGGGCCAGTTGTTCAGTACGACTTTAAACCTTAGTCAAATTAAACCTAACTTAACTCACCAGAATTAGACGCTATACTTGGTTTAACTAGGTATTTTAGCATTCGTTGCAGTTCAATTGATTACTATCATATAATGTGTTTCTGTTTTGCTTAAACCGAATTTAAACGACCAATTTTGGTAACATATCCTCAGTTTAATTTGACTAGAGCTTAAGCTCACACTGAAAAATTAATGGTAATGGTAATGGTAATGGTAATGGTAATGGTAATGGTAATGGTAATGATAATGGTAATGGTAATGGTAATGGTAATGGTAATGGTAGTGGTAATGGCAGTGGTAATGGTAATGGAAATGATAATGGTAATGGTAATGGTAATGGTAATGGTAATGATAATGGTAATGGTAATGGTAATGGTAATGGTAATGGTAATGGTAATGGTAATGGTAATGGTAATGGTAATGGTAATGGTAATGGTAATGGTAATGGTAATGGTAATGGTAATGGTAATGGTAATGGTAATGGTAATGGTAATGGTAATGGTAATGGTAATGGTAATGGTAATGGTAATGGTAATGGTAGTGGTAATGGCAATGGCAATGGTAATGGTAATGGTAATGGAAATGATAATGATAATGGTAATGGCAATGGTAATGGTAATGGTAATGGTAATGGTAATGGTAATGGTAATGGTAATGGTAATGGTAATGGTAATGGTAATGGTAATGGTAATGGTAATGCTAATGGTAATGGTAATGGTAATGGTAATGGTAATGGTAATGGTAATGGTAATGGTAATGGTAATGGTAATGGTAATGGTAATGGTAATGGTAATGGTAATGGTAATGGTAATGGTAATGGTAATGATAATGATAATGGCAATGGTAATGGTAATGGAAATGATAATGATAATGGTAATGGTAATGGTAATGGTAATGGTAATGGTAATGGTAATGGTAATGGTAATGGTAATGGTAATGGTAGTGGTAATGGCAATGGCAATGGTAATGGTAATGGAAATGATAATGATAATGTCAATGGTAATGGTAATGGTAATGGAAATGATAATGATAATGGTAATGGCAATGGTAATGGTAATGGTAATGGTAATGGTAATGGTAATGGTAATGGTAATGGTAATGGTAATGGTAATGGTAATGGTAATGGTAATGGTAATGGTAATGGAAATGATAATGATAATGATAATGGCAATGGTAATGGTAATGGTAATGGAAATGATAATGATAATGATAATGGTAATGGTAATGGTAATGGTAATGGTAATGGTAATGGTTGGTAGTGGTAATGGTAATGGTAATGGTAATGGTAATGGTAATGGTAATGGTTGGTAGTGGTAATGGTAATGGTAATGGTAATGGTAATGGTAATGGTAATGGTAATGGTAATGGTAATGGTAATGGTAATGGTAATGGTAATGGTAATGGCAATGGTAATGGTAATGGCAATGGTAATGGTTATGGTAATGGTAATAATAATGGTAATGGTAGTGGTAATGGTTATGGTAATGGTAATAGTAATGGTAGTGGTAATGGTAGTGGTAATGGCAATGGTAATGGTAATGGTAATGGTAATGGTAATGGTAATGGTAATGGTAATGGTAATGGTAATGGTAATGGTAATGGTAATGGTAATGGTAATGGTAATGGTAATGGTAATGGTAGTGGTAATGGCAATGGCAATGGTAATGGTCATGGTAATGGTAATGGTAATGGTAATGGTAATGGTAATGGTAATGGCAATGGCAATGGTAATGGTAATGGTAATGGCAATGGCAATGGTAATGGCAATGGTAATGGCAATGGTAATGGTTATGGTTATGGTTATGGTAATGGTAATGGTAATGGTAGTGGTAATGGTAATGGGAGTGGTAATGGTAATGGTAATGGCAATGGCAATGGTAAGGGTATTGGTAATGGTAATGGCAATGGCAATGGTAATGGCAATGGTAATAGCAATGGTAATGGTAATGGAAATGATAATGGCAATGGTAATGGTAATGGCAATGGTAATGGTAATGGTAACGGTAATAGTAGTGTTAATGGTAATAGTAGTGTTAATGGTAATAGTAATGGTAATGGTAATGGTAATGGTAATGGTAAGGGTAAGGGTAATGGTAATGGTAATGGTAATGGTAATGGTAATGGTAATGGTAATGGTAATGGTAATGGTAATGGTTATGGTTATGGTTATGGTTGTGGAATTGGTAATGGTAATGATAATGGTAATGGTAATGGTAATGGTAACGGTAATGGTAATGAATATCCATGTGAATTCTTGTTTTCTAAAGTTCAAATGACATTTACTCTAGCATACTCTAGCTGATTTTCTTAAATATCGATGGATTTTTTTGTTATAAGCAGGGCTAGGATTTAGATGACATGTCATCTTTTTTCTGCTGCTTCTAAGACATTTCCTGCTTATTTAAAACGTCCATTTATGTTTCCTAAATTCCAAATATGAAAAGTTTTTAGGACATTTTTTCGTAATGTTTCATCGTTTTTATTTTTCATGACATTTTTACTAGATTTAGGGCATTGTTTGGTAATTTTTAGAGATATTTAAGTTATTTTATTGTCATTTTTGGACGTTTTTTATTTTTAGAACATTTTTAAGTTTTTAAGTGGGGTGAAGCTGACGAAAGGGTTTGTAGAAAAATGAAACAAGTGTTAGATAAAAACTCAGGATATGCTAGTATAAAATATATTTTAATTTAGTAATGTTTTATTTTTAAGGCTTAATTTTTTGTTTATTTTTTATGCAATTGTTTGCGTTTTTTAGGTAATTTTTGTCAGTTGTGAGGTAATTTTTTGCAGGTTTTAGGTAATTTTAGTCATTTTTTTTGTCAAATCCGAGCCCTAGTTATAAGCAATACTGAATTTGACTGAATTTCATATGGAATTTTTGAATTTCTTATGACCTCTTTCGAATTACAATCGTTCAGATTTTTTAACTATAATCATGAACATTAATCAATTACAAAATTAAGCAGCTGTATTCTTGCATACCTTGACTAGATAGACGACATGTCCATTGACCAGCGCATCTGGAGCATGTAGCCAGTTTCGCTTGCCATTTTTGGCATCACCTGATGTTGATGCAGACGTTCCACCTCCACCACCATTTGTGCTATTCGCATTATTATTATTATTATTGTTGTTTTGCTTATTCCAAAACATAAGCTGTGACATCTTTTTAGATGTATTCTGATTTCTGCTAATGGACTCCGTTGTGACGAATTTTACTGCAATTAAAATACGAATATATAGTAAATAAGAAGCATGTTAACATATTTTGGTAAGTAATTAATAAAAAATGTAAATTAAAAAAGTAAAGATACGAAAAGATTTCATTAGATGGTACATCTTAAGGCTAAGCTTTTAATTTATGCAATATAGCATTAAAGACATGGACACATTCTAGCACATGTTGGTGCATCTGCACTCTTTAACAGATGCTCTTCGTTAATCCATTCAGCTGTAGCTATTTATCAGTGCTGCCAGTTTAGCTGTTAGCTAGATTCAGCTTATTTTTTTTTCTCAATTAGCTTCGAAAATGGTGTTTTATCTAGCTCCTAGCTACCTTTTTAGTTTTTTTCTTTTGGAGCTTTGCTATTTTTAGTTTTGCACGCATGGGTTCGGATCTCATCCTCGCGGCCAATGATATTTAATGAAACACACGCTTTAGCTTATGACTGGCTTTAGACTGGCTCAGCATTATTCTCACCTTAGCGCTTAACCTACTTATTGATAATAATGTAAGAAAGCCTTTACTTATATCGTCAGAGAGTAGAAGATCGTCAAGTGTGTACACCATGAATGCACATTAGAGTGGCCCTTATTATTTTTTTTTTCGAAAGTAGCAAATTGCAGGCCGGAGCTTTGTTCCTTTACTAAACAGAGGTAAGCAGTGAAATTTTCAGAAAAAAAATATTGATTTTTAAACGTGTCACATGCGACCTTATGTTAAAAATGTGATTTATGTATTTGGCAAAAAGTGGTCCTTTTCTAAAAAATTCCAAAAACTTTTTTTAAGTGCATATTTAAAAAAAAAAACTGGTACTCGTCTTGTTGTT